>CM060324.1:23960426-23967926 GCA_030674155.1 Stramonita haemastoma | reverse complement strand
ACGGGGCCTCGGTTTAAAGTCTCATCCGAAGGACTTGTGGGGAGAGTGGAGTCAGCACTGATGTTAACTCCAGGAGAAAAATCTCCTCGACCAGATTCGAACCCGGGTCTTCAAATTGCCAGCGCAATGTTCTGACCACTAGGCTATCCGTCCCCCCAAAAATGTAGTCTTCAACATGTTTTCCGACAACGGAGCATTTTTGGTGGCGTATCTATAACTAGACGCATATGAGGTATTACTCTAGGGGAGATTTGGAAAGCAGGCGCGAATAATTCGGTATCCAACGGAAAAAAGGGCTAGGAGCAAAGCCTAGATGACAAATTATACTATGAAGACTATCCACCAATAATTAATACCTTATTTCTAACCACAGACCGAGAGAGAGAGAAGAGAGAGAGAGAGAGAGAGAGAGAGAGAGAGAGAGAGAGAGAGAGAGAGAGAGAGAGAGAGAGAGAGAGAGAGAGAGAGAGAGAGAGAGAGAGAAGTGGGCCAGAAAATGGACCAAGAAGGAGGTGATAGGAAGAAGGTATTTATTTATTTTATTTTATTCTTTTATATCGAGGATAATGGGATAAGCACTCTTGTGCTTTTTTTAATTATTATTTTTTTTACATCCAGTAGAAGCAAAGAGAAGGATAGAAAAGAGGGAGTTCCTAGCACAGAATATCCAGATGGCGGGGATATTATTTATACTGACAGGCCCCAGGCAACTCCACGGGAACATCGAGTCCTAATTATCATGTTCCTTAAGACTTGCATTTTGGCATAGCCTGCCTTTGCAAGTGTGTCATTCCGACCCCATCTGGGATCATAACCATCTTGAAGAATGACATATTTGGGAATTCTGTGTAGCCTAGCTAGGTCACGCTGGATATAATTTGTCATCTAGGCTTTGCTCCTAGCCCTTTTTTTCCGTTGGATACCGAATTATTCGCGCCTGCTTTCCAAATCTCCCTAGAGTAATGCCTCATATGCGTCTAGTTATAGATACGCCACCAAAAATGCTCCGTTGTCGGAAAACATGTTGAAGATTATCCACCAATAATTAATACCTTATTTCTAACCACAGACCGACCCTGCAGCCGAGTGGTTAAGACCTTCAACTTCAGTCCCATTGGTCCATGAAGTCGCAGGTTCGAATCGTGGCGGCCGCTGGTGAATTACGGGTGGGGATTTGTACCATCTCCCAGGTCGACCTGAAATGCAGACCTGCAGTGCCTTAATTCCCTTCGTGCACATACACATGCAGAGATGAAATATGTTTGTTGAAGTTCCCGTAATTCATGTCGGTGTTCGGTGGGTTACGGAAACACGAACATACCCAGAACACATCCCCAAAGTGGGAATGCGGCTATCTTCATGGTGGCCCAAAACGGTCGCGTACGCGAAATCTCACCATTGGTGAACCGCGGAGCTCTAGCCGAGGAACGAAAAACCAAACAAAAAAAAACCCTTATAAAACATTGATTATGTGTGTAGGGTGGCTTCGTAAACATCTCCCCATCTGGTGTGTCAGACGTGAATTCCATAGTGGCACCTCCACACCACGTTAAGGAGTGTATTGTATTGTGTTGCATTGTTTCACATTGTTGTAGGCCTACATTGTGTTGTGTTTGAGCATTTTATTGTGCAGTGTTGTTTGATATAGTGTTTTATTGTGTTGAATTGAATTACAGGGCAGCGTTCTCCTGATGGGGACAGGACACGGGGCAGGGTGAGGGGCACAGCCTCCAGCTGTGGAGAACGCGGCACGGCAATGGACGACCAGCGCGATAGCAAAACCAGTTTTCGGCATCCTCCACCTAGAGGGGTCGCAGGCTGGACTGGTCATCAGCTAGCTGTTGTGAAGTCAGAGTGTGTCAGCTGAGGCCAGCAGGCAGACCTCCTGCAGAGTTACAAGATCGGGAGAAGACCAGGCACCCTGCATCTCACCAAATATGGCCATGGCTAGGGAAAGCAGGAGAAGGGGAAGTGTGGGGGTCACTGCTGAGACTGTGGGGTCAGAGGGTCCAAAGGGGGTCATCATATCACGCGTTGTCAGAATACACGCGGTCCTATCTGTGACCTTGACCCTGGTTAATATTGGTGACCAAGGAATTCAGCCAGAACTATTCGAAAACACACAAATTATTAATTATATTGCCCACTTTAGCACTCTCACTCTGTGTGTTTGTTTTTATGTCTCGTGTCTTTCTGTCTGTCTGTCTGTCTGTCTGTCTGTTCGGATATAAAGTCGGACATTCTAACCACGAGGCTATTAGGCCTCCATACTGAGAGCCAGTGGCCATGCAGAATGCTGTTTTACTGGTCAGTCTAGTTGTGAGGACAAGTGGACCTACAGCTTTTTATCTGAGTGGAGAAAGAGTTCATCTCTGTGCCAGCTGTTATCTTTCTTGGTCATTTTCCCACAGTGCTGTTGTACTTATAGACTATTGAGTGCCTTTTGTAAGTAGATTGGATTGTGTTGCGCTGTGTCCTGTTCTGTTGTATTGTTTTGGTTTGGGTTTGTTTGGCTTGCATTGCCTTGTGTTGTCTTGTCTTGCTTTGCGTTATGTTGTTTTGTATTGTGGTTTTTTTTTTTGCGTCGTGTTGCATTGTTTGCTTTCTGTTATACTGTAATTTGTTGTGTTGTGTTGTGTTGTATTGTATTGTATTGTATTGTATTGTATTGTATTGTATTGTATTGTATTGTATTGTATTGTTTTGTATTGTTTTGTATTGTGTTGTAATGTGTTGTATTGTATCGTGTGGCATTTTCCTTCCAGTCCTAGCAAGTTTTTCAGCTTGAAATCCAGGAGGTCGCTTTCCCTGGGGAAAACACTGTCATCACCACAAGAGCAACGCCACCCGTTTTTGTGCTTGTGTGGTTTTGCCTTGGTTTGCTTTACTGTTGCTTTCTTGTTGCTTTTTTTTTTTGTTTTTTAAAAAAGTTTAGGTCTGCATGGGATTTTGGTTCCCTAAAAAGTGTTTTTTTTCGCGCAGAGAAATATATACAGATGACAAAAGTTATATACAATACAATACAATAAAAAATTACAATACAATACAATTACAATACAACAACAAACATAATACAATGCAATGCTGCACAAAACAACACAATCATAATACAATAGACTGCAATACATTACAATAAAACACAATACAATAAATTACAACACAATACAATACTATTACAATACAATATAGTTACAACACAACACAACACAATACAATACTATTACAATATGATACAATTACAACACAATACAATACTATCACAATACAATTACAACACAATACACTGCAATCGAGGTGGATGGGTGGGGCATGGGTAACGCGCACCCCTTTAGAAGGTGAGACAAGTGAAGGGTTTGATCCCTGTTTCAATCCAGACTTTTCTCCCATCAATCCCACCGTGAGTGGTGGTCTGGGTGCTAGTCTTTCGGATGGGGGATAAACCGAGGACCTGTGTGCAACGACATGTATTCAGTGCACTGAAAAGAACCCACGTTGTTCTTGGCAAAATTCTGAAAAAGGCCACTCTCATGGGGAAACAATGACACTAAGAGACAGGACTTTGTTTTTCCATAGGACACTGCCTTTGCCGTTTAATACTCTGGGAGGGCCGCTTGAATATGGCCGTGAGAAGTCTTCCCTGACTGAAAGTTGGTATACAAAGCAATGCACTGCATTACAATGCAACACAATAGAACACTATATAAAACAGCACAATGAAAGGCTAAAACACATCACAATGTAGGCCTACAACAATGCAACACAATGCAATGCAATGTCAATGCAATACAATAAAACAATACAATACAATACAATACAATACAATACAATACAGTAAAGCACAATGTAACACAATACAATGCATTTAATTACCATACAATACAATGCTACACAACACAATGCAACACAATATAATACATAGGATAAGGACCTAAATGAACGCTGAGAAAGCGGACTTCATATAATTCAAAAGCAGATTCACCCTATGATTAGGAATAATTATTCAATTTCCGGTGACGTCTTCCCTTTCTGTGGCTTGTATTTCCGGTTTCGGTTTGAAAGATGGCGACCCGACATAAAGGAAGATCCTGCCATAGACAGCCGTGGGAAAAGGTCAGCTGTACTATGGCTGACAGAATGATGGTTAACTAGTGGCAGAGTGAGTGGCCAAATGAAAAAACATGTTTTCTGTGACTCTCATGTCACATATTGACCAGGCCAAAAGTGATTGTTGTTGCCTTTCCTATGAGCGAAAATGAGTTGCCCTGCCGTTAAGCGCCTGACAAGTCTGGCCCAGCCTATCCCACTTCCATGTAGGAGACAACTGTTGTCTTTTTAGTCTTCCTAAATAAAGGGCAGGAGAATGGACCAAGAAGGCAAAAAAAAAAGACAAGAAGGGGGTGACAGGAAGAAAATAAGGCAGAAATAAAGAGAGGGATAGAAAAGATAGAACTTCTGGCACATATTTCTCAGAAGGTGGAGATGCTAATTATACTGACAGGCTCCCGACATTCCCACGGGGGACTTGCTTAGTGATGTCAGCAAATGTCCACAGCTTACATTCAAAATGTGGTTATGCTTTGAAGTGTTTTGTTAAGATTGACTTCGTCCATGACAAGCTTTTAGCATAAAAACCTATTTTTACCAGTGAAGGAGGAATAAAAATACCACGAAGTCAGAGTATTGCTGCCCTTATGCCTTATGGTGGAGGTGATTTTAAAAAAAAGCACACACACACACACAAACTTATACATCAAGAGTGCACTTTTGGTCTCATGACTTCTAGATGGTGAAGAGAGAGAGAGAGAGTACATATTCTGGGTGATCCCCATGGTGTTAAACTGGGGAATATCATGACCCCCAGGATGAAGAGTTTGGGAACACCCAACAACAACATGTTGTCATATGTTGTGTACATGTCATAATATTGTCTGCAAAAGGACAGCAGGAACCAGGTTAATAAGAGCATAACCAGAACATGGTGTCCCTCAGATTAAAACTTAACAAGGAAAGATATTTCATTGGATGGATTGCCAACAATATTGCACGTAAATTAGTCAGAGTTAACGACACGGACTTCTGGTTGAACCGGAGGTTTAAACCAGCCAATCATTTGCTGTCAACCCGCGTTTGAATTCCTCACCTATTGCTTCCGTCTGGAGTAAACTGTCGGAGACGTCATGTTTCTGGTGAATTCAGGATATTTTGGAGGAAGAATCGAAAGGGTGGTAACCATTGGAAGAGAATGCTTTTGGCACAAAGGTTGATAGAACCATGATCTCTGTTATCTGCTTGAAGGCAGGTGACTTAGAGAGAAGCATGTGTAAATTCTTTTAAAGGTGTTATCACACAAGACTGGTAGCGTTAGCATGTAACCGCATTAAAATTGAACTAAAGGCACAACACTGGTTCTTCAACAAGAAGCCCAGAGCTGCTATTGTGTGCTTTTTCCAAGGACATTTCCGCTTTGTCGTCGTCATCGAACGCTCAGACAGCAACTACTGTTGTGTGTCATATGGGTCGAGAATGCGTTACGCTGCCATTAAGCCCTGACAAATCAGGTCCAGCAAATCAGACCTCAGCTGGGAGAAAACTGTTTTCTTTTAAGTCTTTCTGGGAAAATAAGTTGGAGAAATGAAAAAAATAGACAAGGAGGTGACTGGAAGAAAAGGAAAAAGGCAGAAGCAAAGAAAAGGATAGAAAAGAGGGAATTCCTAGCACAGATTTTCGAGAAGGTGGGGATGCTATTCACACTAACAAGCCCCTGGCATCCCCACAGGGGACGTTTGATTCAATTCATTTGTCTTCAGAGAGTGAAGTTGACCATGGTTTCTTATTTGGCTGGTTGGTCTGTGGCTGTGGGTGACCCCGTGGGAATACCGGGAGCTCTTTCACTATAGATAGCATTCCCACCTTCTGGAAATTCTGTGCTATAAATTTCCTCTTCTCTATCGCTCTCTTTGTTTCTGTCTTTCCTGACCAGACTGTCATTTCACTTGCTTTTTTTTTTTTGCCTTCCTAATCCATTGTCATGTCTTTTTTCAAGTGTTGGTTTTGGAATTGAAGTGAATGTGGTTTGAGCCCCTAAAACTGAATGAGGTAACAGCCTTGATATGGCAGTAGGGTTATACATCTACCAGCTTGTGAAAGACCTGACAAACTCAAAACAAGGGAGAACCACTACAATCCAAGACAAAGCAGGGACATGTCTTACAGAAAAGAAATATATTTTAAAGAAGTTTACATAGTACTGCTGTCAGCTGTACACTCACATCGCAACAGGAGACCCCAAAGTGTTAGATGTCCCTCCACCAACCAACAAAAGCAGCTACCCCATCCTACGGGAAGAATTTAATAGTGCAATAAGATCACAAAAAAGGGGGAAGTCAGCAGGGTGGACAACATTCCATCAGAAATGGTTCAGGCAGGAGGAGATACCATGATAGAGGTGTCACTCACCATTGTGTGTGTGTGTGTGTGTGTGTGTGTGTGTGTGTGTGTGTGTGTGTGTGTGTGTGTGTGTGTGTGTGTGTGTGTGTATGTGCGCGCGCACACGCGCGCATGTGTGTGTGATATTGATATTTGTTTATCTATTCATGGACGGTTGCATGTGTGTAAAAGATTTGAATGTAAGTGCTTTGATTTGTTGCTTTCAAAATTCAGTGCTATATAAATTCCATATATTATATATATTATTATTATTATTATTATTATTATTATTATTATTATATTAGTAGTAGTAGTAGTAGTAGTAGTAGTAGTAGTAGTAGTAGTAGTAGTAGTAGTAGTAGTATACACATAAAGGAGGCATTAAGGGCTTCATTGTTTGATCTAAAACTGACGATGTTTGGAAAGCACCGCCTTGTTATTATGCTGATTTAAATAGGCTTATCAGCTAAAAGGTAAAAGGTAGCTGCCCAATCTAAATGAGTCAGGTATAGTGTTTTGAGCATGCCATAAGCTATTGGCTTGCTATTGCTCTCAGTATGTGTAAGGCTATTGTTCATGTTTTCTGAATAAAGATCTATTTAAATCAAAGCATCTTTGTCTGTCTCTCTGTCTGTCTGTCTGCCTGTGTGTTTGTCTATCTGTCTGTCTGTCTGTCTGTCTGTCTGTCTATATATATATATATATATATGTGTGTGTGTGTGTGTGTGTGTGTGTGTGTGTGTGTGTGTGTGTGTGTGTGTGTGTGTGTGCGCGTGTGTACCTGTGTGTATGCCCCTGAGTGTGCGCACGCAAGCGTGTGTGTATGTGTGTGTGTGTGTGTGTGTGTGTGTTTGTGTGTGTGTGACAGACTACATCCCCCCATCCCCCTCGCACCCCCCATTCTCTCTCTCTCTCTCTCTCTCTCCATCCCTCTCTCCCTCCTGTCTCTCTATCTCTGACCTTTATAGGGGCATAACTAAAATACTTGGTCTGTGTAACAGCAGGCGACCAGAGACCTAGAAAAAGTACGTTCAATCACACGAATGGATTACAAGGTCTTCGTGTGTTTATCTT
>CM060324.1:23947926-23955426 GCA_030674155.1 Stramonita haemastoma | reverse complement strand
TCTTCTTCTTCTTCTTCTTCTTCTTCTTCTTCTTCTTCTTCTTCTTCTTCTTCTTCTCTCTTCTTCTCTTCTCTTCTCCTTCTTCTTCTCCTTCTTCTCCTTCTTCTTCTCCTTCTTCTTCTCTTCTCCTTCTTCTTCTTCTCCTTCTTCTTCTTCTCCTTCTCTCCTTCTTCTCCTCTCTCCTCCTCCTCCTCCTCCTCCTCCTCTCTCCTTCTTCTTCTTCTTCTTCTTCTTCTTCTTCTTCTTCTTCTTCTTCTTCTTCTTCTTCTTCTTCTTCTTCTTCTTCTTCTTCTTCTTCTTCTTCTTCTTCTTCTTTTGCAATCTTCTTCTTCTTCTTCTTCTTCTTCTTCTTCTTCTTCTTCTTCTTCTTCTTCTTCTTCTTCTTCTTCTTCTTCTTCTTCTTCTTCTTCTTCTTCTTCTTCTTCCACCTTCTGCTTTTCCTCTTCCTATTTTCCCTTTCTTTTCCCCCTTTCTTCATTCCCACCTTATTTCTGTTCTTTTCGGTTAAAAAAAAACCTTTCTTTTTCTCATAAATTGATGTAAATGATAGTATAAATAATAGAATAACACACTGCCCGTACTACACTTTGCAGTACAACACAATACAGCTTAACGTAACCCGAGGCAAAACAATAAAGCATAACACAATCGGGCTAAACAAACAGAGCAAAGTGACGCTACCCGCAGAGTCTAATTTGACATGGAAGGCAAACAACAAAAATCTTGAAAATAATTTCCACTTATCTCTCTTTTTTATTTAAAAAAAAAATTCATGTAACTAATATTTAAGAGTTTAGACAGATTTCAGTTTAAAAAAAGGAAACAAAAAACAAAACAAAAGGAAAAGAAGGTTGAGTGGGAAGGAGGAGGAGGGAAAAGTGGTAAAGACACCCCCCCCCCCCCCAAAAAAAAAAAAAAAACCCACAAAAACAACCCAACCCCAAAACAACAAAAAAAAACCCAAAACAGCCCCCCCCCCCAAACAACAACAACAACAAAAACAAAAAACAAACCCAAAACAAAACAAAAAAAACCCCGAACAGCCCCCCCCCCCCCCCCCAACAACAACAAAAACAAAAAACAAACCCCAAACAACAACAAAAAAAAACCCAAACAGCCCCCCCCCCCCCCCAAACAACAACAACAACAAAAACAAAAAACAAACCCAAAACAACAACAACAAAAACAAAACAGCCCCCCCCCCCAAAAAAAAAAATAAAAAAAAATACAGCATCAAACAAACCAAAATAAAACAAAAAACACGCATACTAAAAAAGACGAAGGGACGGAACTGGTTGGTGGAATTCTCTCCCCTCCATTATCAGGCATGTTTGCCCTCTACAGTTTTTCAAAACTCATCTTTCTTCTTCAGACTTTAGATTGTTTTGGTTCTGACAAAGCTAAACTACTAACCTTTCACCCTTTAAAAGTAGCAGACACCGATGTGTGTGTGTGTGTGTGGTGTGTGTGTGTGTGTGTGTGTGTGTGTGTGTGTGTGTGTGTGTGTGTGTGTGTGTGTGTGTGCGTGCGCGCGCTCGTGTGTGTGTGTGTGTGTGTGCGTGCTGGTGTGTGCGTTCGTGCATGCGTGTGTGTATGTGTGTGTGTGTTTGTTTTGTTAAATTTTTATTTTATTCTTTTATTTCGAGGATAATGGAAGAAGCACTCATGTATTTTTTGCATCCAGTTCCCGTCTGTATGCAGTTTTGTAAATGTTGTCCTCCGTGTGTGTGTGTGTGTGTGTGTGTGTGTGTGGTGGGGGGGGGGGTGCGTGCGTGCGTGCGTGCATTTTGTGTGTGTGTGTACGTGAGCGTGTGCACGTATACACGCGCGTGCTGGTGTGTGTTTGATACAGCGAAGTACATTTCCAAGTGATGACCTCTCTCTCCTTTTCCTTTCTGTATTTCCCCCTTAGTCACTACTCCTTTGTTGGCACACACATACATACTTTGAGAGGAGGGGGCTGGCAAGGGCTATGCAAACAGTGTGTTGTGTGTGTGTGTGTGTGTGTGTGTGTGTGTGTGTGTGTGTGTGTGTGTGTGTGTGTGTGTGGTGTGTGTGTGTGTTGTAGTGTGTGTGTTGTTGTGTGTGTGTTGTTGTGTGTGTGTGTTGTTGTGTGTGTGTGTGTGTGTGTGTGTGTGTGTTGTGTGTGTGTGTGTTGTTGTTGTTGTTGTTGTTGTTGTTGTTGTGTGTGTGTTGTGTTGTTGTGTTTGTATGTGTGTTGTGTGTGTGTGTGTTTGTGTGTGTGTGTTGTTGTGTGTTGTGTGTTGTGTGTGTGTGTGTGTGTGTGTGTGTGTGTGTGTGTGTGTGTGTGTGTGTGTGTGTGTGTTGTGTGTGTGTGTGTGGTAGTGTGCGTGTGGTGTAGTGTGTGGTGTAGTGTGTGTAGTGTTGTGTGTGTGTGTGTGTGTGTGTGTGTGGGGTGTGTGTGTGTGTGTGTGTGTTGTGTGTGTGTACTATGAATATACTGACTATTCTGGGGAAATAGTTTTCAGCTGACTACCAAGAGCACTGATGTCAGTGTCTGCGTGGTTGTCATCATTCTCTTCTTTGTCTTCTCTGTCCTTTTGTCTCTGTCTCTCTCTGTGTCTATCTCTGTGTCTATCACTGTCTCTCTTTCTCTGTCTCTATTTGTTTCTTTATCTCTGTCTCTCTGCTCTCTCTATCTCTGTCTGTCTGTCTGTTCTGTCTCGTGTTGTGTATGTGTGTGCGCGCGTGCGTGCGTGCGTGCGTGTGTGAGTGTATCTATCTATCTATCTATCTATCTATCTATCTATCTATCTATCTATCTATCTATCTATCTATCTATCTATCTATCTATCTATCTATCTATCTATCTATCTATCTATCTATTATATGTCTGTCTGTCTGTGATGTTTTGTGTGTGTGTGTGTGGTGTGTGTGTGTGTGTGTGTGTGTGTGTGTGTGTGTGTGTGTTAAACAGTCATGAACTCCCAGGTACTTCCAAACGTAGCTAATCCAAATATGACATGTCTCATATCTCAAGAATTTAAAGGCGATGCTTCCATCTTTTCTTTCTTGCTTTTTGGAGATTCTTTTCGTCACACACACATATACACACACACATGCGCGCGCGCGCGTGCGCGCACACACACACACGCAACAAAAAAACACCACCACTACCACCACCACCTATTTATACCACCACCATTTATACCACCACACACCACCACCACCACCACACAACAACATAACTGTTTTAAAATCGACAACAGGCATGGAAGTACAACCGAATATGATAGAAGTGTATATGTTGGGCATTCCCCAGATTAGCATCTACCCCCCTCCCCCCAAAAAAGAGAGATATATATTACACACACACACACACACACACACACACACACACACACACACACACACACACACACACACACACACACACATCAACACAACATACACACACACCAATGTGTGTTGTGTGTCACTCATCCCACCTGGAAATCCCCACAATGAGACTATAAAATCACACCGGATAAGACATTCGCGTGCGGAACAATTTATATGACAAGTATATATCGCCATATATAGGCAGCCACATTCCGACGTCTGAGGATAAATAATAGGAGTGGATGGATGATCCTTACACACACACCGTGCCCATAACTTTCAATTCCCTCTGCCCTACTCTCACTGCCACGGGAATGAGTGCATTTGAATTTGTCACTGTCATGTACACCCTGTGTTTCGTTTTGTTGTTGTGTGTCTGGGGGAGGAGGAGGTGGAGGTGTTGTGTGTGTGTGTGTGTGTGTGTGTGTGTGTGTGTGTGTGTGTGTGTGTGTGTGTGTGTGTGTGTGTGTGTGTGTGGCGTGCGCGTGCGCGCACGAAAGGTGGGGTGAGGTGAGGTAGGGTGGGCAAGACTTCTGAATATATGCTTGGAGGAAACTTGTCAATGAGTCGTTTCAGACTGAAATTCTTAGGAGGTGTCAATGCTCGCGTGGATTATTCGTGTAATAGTTTTGTGGTTAAGATAAGTGCGGGTGGGTTTGTGTCTTGCAAGTGTGTTTGCTTCCCTGTCAGAGTGGCTTTTCCCTACGCATTTTTTTTTTGCCAGGGACAACTCTCTCATTCCCGTGGGATTCTTTTACCATACTCCGAATTCCTGTTGCGCACGGGATCTTGGTTTACCGTCTCATCCGAAAGACTAGCACCCAGACTTCTTATTACTCAAGATGAGAGGCAAGTTTGGGCACAAACGGGGATCGAACCTGGACCCGGATCGAACCCAGACTTTTCGTTTTCTAGACAGGTGTGTTACCTGTAGATCACTGATCCTGATGGTGGAGGGGTGGTCTGGAGGTAACGCACCTGCCTAAAAGGCAAAAAGTCCAGGTTTCAAGTGCATAGTGGCTCGATCCCTATTTGTGCCCGAAATTTGTCCCTCATTCACTCGACCGTGAGTGGTGGTCTGGGTACTAGTCTTTCGGATGAGACGATAAACCGAGGTCCCGTGTGCAATATTCATTTAGTGCACGTAAAAGAACCCACGGCAACAAGAGAGTTGTCTCTGGCAAAATTCTGAAAAAGAAATGTCTCTCGGATAGGAAATGAAATACATATATGCAGACAGGGAAAGAAAAAAGTATGGGTGGCGCTGCTTTTGTGGCGAAGCACTCTCCCTGGGGAAAGCATCCCGAATTTCACGCAGAGAAATCTGCCGGGACTGAAAGGTAAAAAAAAGGGTAAGAGAAAGGTGTTCCCATAACCTCTGTGGCCTTTGGGGAGCGAGGTGTCAGAGATCTCAGCTTCTGTAGAGGTCAGCATATTGAGGGCAGCGCCCATCTCCTCTCCCTCGCTGCTTTACCTTCCCTGACCCTAAAGAGTGAAAGTACTCATTTTACAGCTGGGTGAACTGGGGGACTCTACTGATGCCAAGGCGCTCAAACCGTTACCCATCCACTTGGTAACTACGCTCAATGCTGCTTAACCTTAGCTTGGGGAAAGTGAATGCTCTGACCACTGAGCTGTCCCGTCCCCAAATTAAAGTAGTATATATACAAATAAATACGAATACCCCCCCCCAAAAAAAAAAAAAAAAAAAAAAAAAAAAAAAAAAAAGATTCCCGTAAAACGGATGGCTAACTAAGCGAAGACTCGAACCCAGGCCCCAGAGTGAGGGTCAGAGAAGGAGGTCACAGCTCTGTGCACAGTCTACCCGCCTACCGTTGTGTGTGTGTGTGTGTGTGTGTGTGTGTGTGTGTGTGTGTGTGTGTGTGTGTGTTGTGTGTGTGTGTGTGTTGTTGGTGTGTGTTATGTGTGTGTGCGTGTGTATGTGTGTGTGTGTGTGTCTCTCTCTCTGTACGTCGTTGTTGGTGTGTGTGTGTGTGTGTGTGTGTGTGTGTGTGTGTGTGTGTGTGTGTGTGTGTGTGTGTGTGTGTTGTGTGTGTGTTGTGGTTGTGTGTGTGATCTGTGCAAGCAGAACGTGACCCTGGCCACGTACCTTAAGTACATGACCTGCTGAGGGCTCCTATGTGACACACCCACCTCTCTGTCACTTCACATTCCATTCCATTGGGCTCACGGTTCAAACATTCCCTGTCCCTCCTTTGCCCCCCCTTCTCTCTCTCTCTCTCTTTTTTTTTTTTTTTAAGGGGTTTTGATTTTGAAATCAGGGCAAGGGTTGGATGAAAAAATAAGTATGTGAATGTTTATCTGTTACCCTTGAAAAATAAAGATAATTCATTCATTCATTCATTCATTCATTCATTCTCATCTCTCTCTCTCTCTCTCCTCCTCTCTCTCTCTCTCTCTCTCTCTCCTCTCTCTCTCTCTCTCTCTCTCTCTCTCTCTCTCTCTCTCTCTCTCTCTCTCTCTCTCTCTCTCCCTCTCTCCCTCTCTCTCTCTCTCTCTCCTCTCTCTCCTCTCTCTGGGGACGGATAGCCTAGTGGTCAGAACATTGCGCTGGCAATTTGAATACCCGGGTTCGAATCTGGTCGAGATTTTTCTCCTGGAGTTAACATCAGTGCTGACTCCACTCTCCCCAAAAGTCCTTCGGATGAGACTTTAAACCGAGGCCCCGTGTGCGAACGCACGCAGAACATCTTGCGCACACGTTAAATCCTGTTCCGCTTTTCGTAAGAGTAGGCCATCGTGTGCCGGTGGGAACAGATGACATTTACAAAACTGCATACACACGGGGACTGGATGTAAAAAAGCACAAGAGTGCTTATCCCATTATCCTCGATATAAAAGAAAGAATAAATCAATCAATCAAATCTCTCTCCTCCTCTCTCTCTCCTCTCTCTCTCTCTCTCTCTCTCTTCTCTCTCCTCTCTCTCTCTCTCTCTCTCTCTCTCTCTCTCTCTCTCTCCTCTCTCTCCTCTCTCTCTCTCCTCTCTCTCTCTCTCTCTCTCTCTCTCTGTGTGTGTGTGTGTGTGGTGTGTGTGTGGTGTGTGTGTGTGTGTGTGGGGTGTGTGTGGATGTGGTGTGTGTGTTGATTGTAGTGATGTGGTGCATTGGTGATGGTTTGTGTGTATGTTGTATGTATTTGATGTAGTGTATGTATGTATGTATGTGTATGTATGTTGTATGTATGTTATGTATGATGTATGTATGTATGTATGTAATGTATGTATGTATGTATGTATGTATGTTATGTATGTATGTATGTATGTATGTATGTATGTATGTATGTATGTATGTATGTATGTATGTATGTATGTATGTATGTATGTATGTATGTATGTATGTATGTTGTGTGTGTGTGTGTGTGTGTTGTGTGTGTGTGTGTGTGTGTGTGTGTGTGTTGTTGTGTGTGTGTGTGTACCTACGTGTAGGAGTGAGTTTTACGTGTATTATTATCATACTATTTTCACTATTGTTGATATTATTCTTATTGTCATCATTATAATCATTGTATTATCTTTAGTTCCTTCTGAGTTCATTTTGTTGTTATGAGTTGTAACAATGTTGTAGCTAAGTATTTTTGGGTGGACTTTTCTTGGTTGCTAAGTTGTTTATTTCATTATGTTTCTTTGGTTGCTCTTTATCTATTAACGCCTCTCTTTTCTTTTATAAACAAAATCATTTTATTGTGGCTTCTGATTTTCGTCTTCTGAAAGTGTGCATTTTTATTATCTTATTATGTATAATGTCCTTATTCCTTTATGTTGTTTGGTACTACATATAGTTTTACTGTTTAGTATCTTTTTATCTTGATGTTTTCCCTGAAAGGGGCGGGGACTGGATGTAAAAAAGCACATGAGTGCTTATCTATTATCCTCGAATAAAAGAATTTTGCCTTGCCTTGCCTTGCCTTGCCTTGCCTTGCCTTGCCTTGTCTCTCTCTCTCTCTCTCTCTCTCTCTCTCTCTCTCTCTCTCCTCTCTCTCTCTCTCTCTCTCTCTCTCTCTCTCTCTCTCTCTCTCTCTCTCTCTCTCTCTCTCTCTCCTCTCTCTCTGTATGTGTGTGAGGGGTGGAACAACAAACCAATGACTATTTCAAAAAGTATTCTTTCAAAGAAAACGCCAATAGTGTTAAATAGATGCAT
>CM060324.1:23915426-23937926 GCA_030674155.1 Stramonita haemastoma | reverse complement strand
GAAAGCAGTGGACATTATACAAGACGATGCAATACAATGCAATACAACATAATGCAATACAATACAATGCAATACAACACAACACAATGCATTACAACACAACACAATGTAGAAAAATTCAGTACAACACAATACAATACAACACAATGCAATACAATGCATCACAACACAAAACAATACAACACAACACATTACAACGCACTACAATGCAACACAACACAATACAATACAAAGCAACACAATACAATACATTACAGCATAATATAATACAATGCTATACAATGCAATATGATACAATGCAACAGAACGTAAAGCAATATTATACAATGCACTACAATACAATACAACACAACACAATACAATGCAACCCAAAAGGCAGACAGACAGACAGGCAGACAGAAGGAAATCACGCACTAGGCCAACTGGGAAATAAAACAGGAGCAAAACCACAAAGGGCGCTACAGTGTCAAGGTCAATTGCCCTCTTCGCGTGAATCATGACATTGACTTCCTTGTCAATCAGTACTCCCCCCCCCCCCCCCTCATGCTCTGAAACTGTGTCAGTTTCATCTGTGTGTGTGTGTGTGTGTGTGTGTGTGTGTGTGTGTGTGTGTGTGTGTGTGTGTGTGTGTGTGTGTGTGTGTGTTGTGTGTTTTGAATGAGTGTGTGTGAGTGAGTGAGTGAGTGAGTGTGTGTGTGTGTGTGCGTGCGTGCACGCTCGCACGCACGCACGCATAGTCGCCTACACGCGCAAACATAGATCAATACATGCTTGCAAACACATGTGTAGTGCATGTCACATATTAGCATTTGCTTTGCCTATCGGCATGATTTAAAACAAAACCCAACACCTTATTCTTATGTTTTCTGCATTCCATTTTCAGATCTTGGGACAGAGACCAAGAAGAAAAAGAACGACCACAAGACCGAGGGATAGTTCACAAACGAGCGGAACCTGAGGGGGAAAAACGAATGCAATATACCACCAGAAAGACAGCAACAACATCCAGACCACCAACTTTGAAGAGAGACCATTATAAAAAGAGGGCAAAAGTGAAACTGCCAGAGAACATAGAGAACACAAGAACTGAAAACTAGCCGAGCTTTTTTCTTTCATGAACAGATTGATAAAAAAAGAAAGAAAAACAGAAATCATTTTGAAGCAACTGCAACAACAAAACCACCATCAACAACAAAACTAACGTAACAAACAAACAACAACAAAAGAAAGCCAGGAGTCAGGGAGAGAGAGACACACACAAGAGGGTCCAGAGGTATGAGGACCAGTCGCCTTTGAAGTCAAGATCCCCAAAGGAAAAGGTTATGTAAAAACGAAATCCTGTGAAGACAAAAAAGACCAAGTCACGGGGGGAAAAATCCACCTGAGGACAAGGTCACGCGAAGACGAGGTCACGTGAGGACAAGGTCACGCGAAGACGAGGTCACGTGAGGACAAGGTCATACAAAGACAAGGTCACGTGAAGACGACGTTCGGGTCACGTGAGGACAAAAGCACTTCACAACGAAGACGAGGTCACGTGAAGTTAAGGTCACGCCAGGACGAGGTCACGCCAAGACGACGTTGAGGTCACGTAAGAACAAAACCCTTTTTAGAGAACGAAGCCGAGATCATCTGAGAGAGGTTAAGCTCACGTGAGGACGAAGTCACACTGGGGCAAGGTCACTTACAGACGAAGTCACGTGAACCACGAAAAAGAGGAATAAAGGAAGGAGGAAGAAGAGGAAAGAGGAAAGAGGAGGAAGGAGAAGGATGACGATGGTGTGGGGAGGGAGTGGGGAGGTGCGGTGTGTGGTGGTGGGGGATGATGCGGTGGGGAAGACCAGTATGCTGATGGGCTACGCCACCAACCGCTACCCTACACAGCACGTGCCGTCTGTCTTCGACAACTATGCAGGTCAGTCAGTATGTGTGTGTTGTTGTTGTTGTTGTTGTTGTTGTGTGGTGTGTTTGTGTTTGTGTGTTGTGTGTTGTGTTGTGTTGTGTGTGTCTGTGTGTGTGTGGTTTGTGCTGTTGTTGTTTGTGTGTTGTGTGGTGTGTGTGTGTGTGTTGTTGTTGTTGTTGTTGTTGTTGTGTGTGTGTTGTGTGTGTGTGTGTGTGTGTGTGTGTGTGTGTGTGTGTGTGTGGTGAGAGAGAGAGAGAGAGAGAGAGAGAGAGAGAGAGAGAGAGAGAGAGAGAGAGAGAGAGAGAGAGAGAGAGAGAGAGAGAGAGAGAGAGAGAGAGAGAGAGAGAGAGAGAGAGACAGAGACAGAGACAGAGACAGAGAAGAGACAGAGATAGAGAAGACGATAACAGGTGGTATGTCACCAATCATCAGTAATCTGTTGCACTAAAGGACCACAGAGGAAACTGACATCCCCCAGATTTGACAATCCTCAACAGCTACAAGAAAACAGCTGCATTGTCAATTTCAGCTTGAATCGCAATTGCATGTGTGCATCCACATACGCGCGAGCGCGCAAGCGCAAATACAAACACACGCGCACACATCCCCTTCCCCCCACTCCCCACATACGAAACACAACACAACATACACACCATACTACATCACATCATAACACAACACACACACATACACACACACACACGCAGACACACACACATACACACACACACGCACGCACGCACGCACACACACACACACACACACACACACACACACACACACGCGCGCGCGCGCGCGCGCCACACACACACACACAATACAACACAACACAACGCACACACCACACCACATCACAACACAATGCACAAACACACACACACACACACACACACACACACACACACAACGCACCGCAGCACGCAGGCAGGCACGCATGCACACACACACATTAATGTTTCTCTCCCGGGAATAGCTTGCACCACAAGACAGCGCCACCCATTGCTCTGTTGTTGTTTTTCTTTTTCTGTCTGCATGTGCATTTGTTTCCCTACCAGAGTCGCTTTTTTCGACATAATTTTGTCAGGGACAAATCTCTTGTTACCGTGGGTTCTTTTACGTGCTTTGAATCCGTATTTCACACGGGATCTCGGTTTATCGTCTCATCCGAAAGACTAGCACCCAGACCACCTCTCGTGCTCTAGTGGATGGGAGAAAAGTTTTACGGGATTCTGAGGAGACTTACGTAAAACTTTCATGCCTCTTCATACGGGCAGAAGTTGACTTTACACTCTGCAACACACCGTCGACTGGAATAGCCTTAGAAGAGGCTGCATTATATAGCTAGCAAAGTGCATGAGAGGATGCTTACACCCAACATCGACGTCGAAATTACAGTGGACAACTTAACATCGTAAATAAGAAAATCTAATTACTGCACCTAAACTGTAATAAAAATCAGACTGCTACTAGGTCACCTATCAGACGATAACTAGTATCTCTAACACAAAGATCTCCCACCAGCTAAAGAACCCATTAGTACCTCCCACCCCACCCCCACAATGTACCTAAATGTCCACCTACATTTAAGAGCCCATCGTGCAAACATGACACTCAAAATAGCCACTCCGTCTCCCCCCCCCCCCCCCCCCCAAAATGTCCTTTTGCAATTTGGGTGTGTGGCCTTACTTCTTTTTTTTTTCTTCTTCTATTTTTTGGGATCTCACGTGAGAATGAGCCAAAAATAGAACTGAGGCCACACACCCAAGTTGCACAAGACCACCAGAGGAAGATTGATATACTAAGTCATGTATGCAAACGTCCAATCCTCTTTAAAGCCAGCTTCGAAATGACATCATTTGTGATATATATATATATATATATATATATATATATATATATATATATATATATATATATATATATATATATTATATAAACACTTCTATTTTCTCTTGTACCAGAAAAATAAATGTATGACTTTTCCTTTCACTGTAAAAGCTTATAAACATAAATTCTCAATTTTTACGTGAGGAGCCGCCAGACTTTTGCGCTATGGACCAAAAAAGAAGTGTGTGTATTACAGGTAACGTTATGACAAAGGGTTCCTTCTTGGTCCACTCTCCTACCTTTTTCCACAAAGATTTAAAAGATGACTTTACTCTCCCCTTACGCCTAAGTTGGATGTGCTGGGCCTGGCTTGTCAGGCGCTTAACGGCAGCCAAAAACGCATTTTCGCTCATATGACAGACAACAACAGTTGCTGTCTGAGCGTTTGACGAAGAAGAAGAAAGCAAAAAGTACAATTTTTATCCTTGTTTGTGAGTGGACTTTTTTTCTATCCACTATAAATAGACTTTAGGTAGTGGTCTGGGTGCTAGTCTTTCGAATGAGTTTATAAACCAAGGTTCTGTGTACAACATGTGTTCCGCACACGCAGTAGAAGAACCCATGGAAACAGGAGAGTTGTCTGTGGCAAAATTCTGTCAGTAAAAGAGATAGAGGAAAATTACACATAAGAAGGTAGTAGGAAAATTACAATATAGACAGGTTAGTAGAGGAATAATTACCATATAGACAGGGTTAGGTAGGGGAAATAATTACACATATAGACAGGTTAGGTAGGGGAAATAATTACACATATAGACAGGTTAGGTAGGGAAATAATTAACATTAGACAGGGTTAGGTAGGGAAATAATTACACATATAGACAGGGTTCATAAGACAGGTAGGGGAAAAATAATTTAATTTACACATATAGACAGTAGGGTTCACATAAGACTTGTAGGGGAAATAATTACACATATAGACAGGGTATCATAGACAGGTTAGGTAGGGAAATAATTACACATATAGACGGGTTAGGTAGGGGTTCCATACAGGTAGTAGGGGAAATAATTACACATATAGACAGGGTTAGGTAGGAATATTACACATATAGACAGGGTAGTAGGGATATTACACAATAGCAGGGTTAGGTAGGGGAAATAATTACACATATAGACAGGGAAATAATTACCATTAGACAGGTTAGAGTAATTACATATAACACAGATGGAAATAATTACATATATGACACATAGAAATAATTACACATATAGACAGGTCAATAAATAATTACACAAAGACATTCCATACTACTTTTTCCTCCACACTTTGCTCATATAGACAGGGTTTGTATTAAAAAAACAACAACAATTTGATTGGGTGGTACTGGACTAGTGGTGACAATCTTCATGAGGAGAGCAGACCACATTTCTCACCGAGAAGTCTGTTGTATTGTAAACAACTGAAAGTTGTTTACAATACAAGATAATACAGTTCCAACAGCACAACATAACACAACATAACACACACAACACACACAACACAACACGACTTCAGAATGATGCGACATACAATACAATCAAGTACAGTACAATACAATACAGTACCGTACAATAGTACAGTACTGTACAGTGTACTGTTATACAATGCGATACAATACAATGCAATACAACACAAATACAACACAAACAATACCACATAATACAATACGATACAAACAATACAACACAAACATTAAAACACTTTGCACACAAACAATACTACACAATACAATACAAACAATAAATACAATACAAAACAATGCAATACAACTCAACACAACGCAACGCAGCACAATACAAACAATGCAATAAAAAACAACGCAACGGAACACAATACAATACAATTCAATACAATTCAACTTCAGAAGGCTAGGACATACACTGAACGGAGTAGAATTGTTTAGAGGGGGACATTTTCTACGGGTAATGTGTTGAATGTAATGGACTTTTTCTTCTTCTTTATTATTATTAGGGTCAGTTTCGGGCAGTTAGTGATATTATACTGTTATGAGTCAGAGAGTTGCCGTGGTGAAAGTGTGAATCTGAGGGGGTGGAGGAGGGGGAGGAGGGTGGTGGTGGTGGTGTGGTGGTGGTGGTGTGGTGTGTGTGTGTGTATAATTGTGGCGTGTGTGTGTGTGTGTGTGTGTGTGTGTGTGTGTGTGTGTGTGTGTGTGTGTGTGTGTGTGTGTGTGTGTGTGTATTTGTGGTGTGTGTGTTGTATGTGTGTGTGCGTGTGTGTATAATTGGTGTGTGTGTGTGTGCGCGCGCGCCGGGTGCATGCATGTATGTGTACGTTGAGTGCACGCATGGGTGTGTGCGTTGCATGCGTTGGCAAGTCGATGTTTGTGTATAACCCATACAGGTTAACGCACAACGTCGTTCATATAATTATGCGCGTGCGGCGCGCGCGCGCGCGCGCGCGTGTGTGTATGTGTGTGTGTGTGTTTGGTTTATTGTTTTTCATTTGTTCTTTTAAATCAAGGATAATGGGATAAGCACACATGTGCTTTTTTACATCCAGTCCCCGTGTGTACGCAGTTTTGTAAATTTTGTCAGGGGTTGGCGAGGGGAAAGGTGGATAGGCTGAAGGTCAGAATGTTGCGCTCGTGATCTGATGGCCTGGGTTCGAGTCCTTACCAAGGCGCTTAGTCGTCCATTCGAGGGGAAATTTTCCCGGAGTACTGAATCCACACACTCCGAAAGTCCCTCGCATGAGACCATAAACAGAGGTCATGTGCCTAAACGCACGCAGAACATCTTGTGCATACACGTAAAATCCCGTTCCGCATTTTTGAAGAGTAGGCCATTGTATGCCTGCAGAAAAGGGTAATAAACTATAAAAGAAAAAAAGAAAAGAAAAAGGCATGCATACTGATGTTGTGTTTAGTCATCATTCATGACAAAGACAGACAGACAAACAGACAGACCGACAAGCGTACAAACAGGCACACACACACACACATGTATACACACACAGATGAAGCACTGGTGACGAGATGTGAAGGTGATTGGCTATCACCCCTTTGTGATGGGGGGTGAGAACGGACATGGACTTCATGAAGGCAACAGCCCCTCAGGCACTGATACAGGCCTAAAAGCCTCCTCCCCCTCCTACAGTACAGCTTTGTTGACTGTGTCTGTTACCGTCAGACAGAAGCACAGTGAGGGGGATGGACAGAGAAAGGCCCAGGTGCTGATCACAGGAGGATAAGGGCATTGTCTGGCTGTCGGCCTGTCTGATGAGCTGATGATATGATGGACATGGTCTGAACGCAGCCCCCCCCCCCCCCTCACACACACACACACACACACACACACACATGCATGCACGCATGCACGCACGCACGCACGCACGCACACACACGCGCACACACACACGCACGCACGCACACACACATACACACACACACACACATGGATACACACACACAAACACACACACGCACGCACACACACACACACACACACACACACACACACACACACACACACACACACACACACACACTCCTTCCCACGAACTCATGCTGATCATGACTGCCAAATGGACATATATAGCACTGCAGGAACAGCTAGAACAGTGAGCATGTTTTCTGAAAAAAACAGATTTTTTTCTGAAAAGAAAGAGATTTTCCAGAAAGTGATGTAACATTTGCAGTTGAATTCCTTCCATCAAATTGTTTAGAACGGCTTCCAAATGGACATAATTAGCACCGCAGGAAATCCAAAATGATGTTATGTTTTCTGCAATGATAGACTTTTCAGAAAGCAATGTAAACTTTGAAATTGAATTTCTTCCAACAGATCGTTTATAAGCGCTATTACATGGACACACCTAGCACTGCAAGAACAGCTAGAGGATCATGGTTTCTCAAAAAGAGATTTTTCAGAAAATATTTTTTTTCAGAAAGTGATGTACTTAGCCTTGCAGGAATAGCAAAATGATGATGTTTTCTGGAAATATATTTTTTCAGAAAGCAGAGGGGGGGGGGTTGTTTATTTTTTATATTGAGAACTGCAGGAAGCTGGTTGCAAAATCTTCCATGGTGCCCCGTCGTTCTAACAGGCAATGGAATAGGTGGAGGTGAGGGAACTACTGTAGAGTGTAGGTTTAAGAATACTTGGTTGAAAACGTGAGTAGGCTAGTAGGGATTCCAAAAAATATTTCTTAAGAAAATAAAGAAAATTTTTAGTGTGCGCACAGAGTAGGAGGGCCACACACACACACGCCACACACACACACACGCACACATACAACACACACACACACACACACACACACACATACACACACACACACACACACACACACACACACACACACACACACACACACACACACACACACACGGACACACACTTTCGTCCTTCTTATCTTCACTAATAACATTTTTCAATCTGAAAAGAGCACTTTGTTTCGTCATGATTCGTTTTGTTTAGAATGAGAAAAGAAAATTGACCTTTTACACATAATTGAACCAAGCTTGAAATTGAATCGACTGTATGGAGGACAGGAAGTTTGTAATAAACCCGGAACAGGAAACGGAAACAGGTTTCAGTGCATTGACACAAATACCTGTTGAACAGGATGTGGAAATCTCTTTCTCGGGCACTGAGCTCTCAGGCCGTAATAAAGAGTTTCAATAAAGACAAAGTAGTGTCTATGTGGAACAAATATGAAAAGAATTCTCTAGTTCTTGAAGATGGAGAAAAGTATAAACTTTAATTCATGGGACTTGGGGGTGGGGTGTGGGGTTGTTTTTTATATTATCATTTTTTTATATAGTGATTTGGGGAGCAGGGTGATGGCAGTGGTGGTGGTGGTAGGGATTGTATTTTTGTTTTCGTTTGGTTTTTCTATGTTGTTTGTATTTGGGGAGTTTTGTTGTTGTTGTTGTTGCCGTTCATTTTCCCTTAGTAAAAAAAAATCGATGCGTGCTGTAAAATCTTGAAAAAGACGGAAATGATAATGATCTAAAGAGTGCTTGTGTTTCTGCATTGATGATCTCATGCTTGGGTAGTGTAGTTAACGAGGTTCACAGACGTCGTGCAAATGAGGGCTGCAGTATTTACCTGCATGCAGAGAAAATGTACATCCACAAGACACCTGCGAACTTTCGTTGGGATGGAATTAAGGGATCAGTTTCTTGCGTATACTGTTTTCTGTTACTGTTTTGTTGTTGCTTTAAAAAAAAAAGTTTACCATCATCTTCTTCCCTCTTTCTCTTTCTTCTCCTTTCTCCGAGTTAGTGACAGAAAGCAGGGATGTAGACAGAGATACAGAGAGCATGCAGAACAAAAAAATATATAAAGAAGGAAACAAGCAGAGGCAACAGACAAACAAACAAACAACCCAAAACTGCTGTTCTTCACTTGAATGGCACAAGTTTCAAATTCCGACTACGCGTTTTTAACAACCCTACTCTAATTTGTTCGCTTCACTACTTTCTAGTCGAGTGTGCAACCCAGAATCCTGACATGACTGTTCTAACAACTGGGATGGGGAAAACAGGAGTAGGGGGTGGAGAGGGGAGGGAGGGAGGGGTTAAAGGGGGGGGGGGGGGGTGTTCACTGCTTTTGATCTGTGGAGTTTGAGGAACAAGGACAAAAAGGACGACGACGATTTCAATGACAATAAGACACATCTTTTTCTTCTTCTTCAATTTTACCATCACTGCCGTCATCGTTATTGTTGTCGCTGTCATCATCACAACCACCAATTTTATCATCCTCGTCGTCTTCGTCTTTATCATCAACATCCATGACTTCTTCTTCTGCTCCTCGCCCTTTTCCTCCTCCTCCTCCTGCTCCTTCCGTTTTCTCTCCCCTCTCCCTTCTTCTTCTTCTTTTTCTTCTTCTTCTTTTTCTTCTTCTTCTTCTTCTTCTTCTTCTTCTTCTTCTTCTTCTTCTTCTTCTTCTTCTTCTTCTTCTTCTTCTTCTTCTTCTCCTCTCCTCCTCCTCCTCCTCTTTTCTCCTTCTCCTCCTCCTTCTTCAAACCACCACCACAACAACAACAACATCAACATCATCATCAATAGCAGAATGTTATAATGTTCTGCTTGCATGTTGTAGGCTACCTGCCGCACGCGCTAGTTAGGCGTGTACGCGAGCATAATTAATTACTTATAGTCGATAGCGAAAAAAAAAAAGAAAAGGTTGATTGGGACAATATATGTCAGTCACAGTGACACGGGGTGTGCGGATGTGGGGGCCCTACTGCTGTGTGTATAAGCACTGTCTGATCATGATCTAGCAATCAATGTCAACCGCATGCGGTACCGGTGCACATGTGGGCTCTGTGTGTGTGTGTGTGTGTGTGTGTGTGTGTCTGTGTGTGTGTGTGTGTGTGTGTGTCTGTGTTGTGTCTGTCTGTCTGTCTGTGTGAGTCTGTGTGTGTCTGTCTGTGTGAGTCTCTGTGTGTGTGTGTGTGTGTGTGTGTGTGTGTGTGTGTGTGTGTGTGTGTGTGTGTGTGTGTGTGTGTGTGTGTGTGTATGTGTGTGGTGTGTGTGTGTGTGTGAGTGTGTGTGTGGTGTGTGTGAGTTTCTGTGTCTTCTGTGTTCTGTATGTGTGTGAGAAGACAGACACACACACACAGAGGGAGAGTGAGGAGGGGGATGGGGAGGGAGAGGACAGAGACACGAGAGAGGGAAACAGAGAGAGAGAGGAAGAGAGAAGAGAGAAGGAGGAAGGAGAGGAGAGAGAGGAGAGAGAGAGAGGAGAGAGAAGAGAGAGAGAGAGAGGAGAGAGGAGAGTGAGAAGGAGAGAGCTGAGATGAAGAGAGAGAGAGAGAGAGAAAGAGAGAGAGACGAGAGAGAGAGAGAGATATATATAATATGTCTGTCTGTTTGCCTGTCTGTCTGTCTGTCTGTGTGTATCTCTCTGTGTCTGTATATGTCGTTCTGTACGCCCACACGCTGCCAGTTCCTTGGCACATCTATGCTGCCCTTGCGGTATGTCTACATACGCGTGCTCTGTGTGTGTGTGTGTGTGTGTGTGTGTGTGTGTGTGTGTGTGTGTGTGTGTGTGTGTGTGTGTGTGTGCGTGTGCGTGCGTGCGTGTGTGCGTGCGTGCAGGTATGTGTATTAGGAGAACCAGTTTAATTCTGTGTTTTCATTGTCTAAAACAAATGTTGACTCTCTGACGCTTCCTCGCTTATTAACTATCCTCTATACACTCATCTCCAAGGAGAGGAATGGGAGAAAGAAAGGAGAGAAAAAAAGCCTTCATCATTCTCCAGTTACTATTTTGGTACGCATACCGTGGTTTCTGTCGGTAAACATAAGATTTTTTTTTACCACTCTATGGTGCGCTTATGTTAAGGTACCTATTTGACCCCTTTAAAAATAGTCAACAGTACCTACCATAGTGCTAGGCAATGGGATAGCTCAGTGGTCAGAGCGCTCGCTTTGCCCAATCTAAGATTTAGCAGCATCCAGCGTGGTCACCAATTGGATGGGTGACCGTTTGCGCGCCTTGGTTTTAGAACAGTCCCCCATTTCACCCAGCTGTTAAAAGGTACCTGCCCTCTTTAGGGTCGGGAAGGTGAAACAGCGAGGGAGAGGAGATATGGGCGCTGCCCTCAATATGCTGGCCCCTAGAGAAGCTGACGTCTCTGATACCTCATCCTCGACCCATAGGTTTGGAAACTTTACCTTAGTATTAAGTCATAGTGTTGCTCTAGGTAGGTATAGATGTATGGATATAGATAGAATAGATAGCTACTTAAAAGAAACTTAATGAAACAAAGTTCTTTTTTGGGAGGGTGGGGGGGGGGAGGGGCAGGTAGTATTCCCTCCCCTCCATCCCCAGTCCTTTGGGGTTTATTTTCCTTCAGTGGAGCATACATTTTCAACTCCTTGTTTTATTTTTATTCACTACTTTTAGTGTTGTTGTGTGGAGATGGGAGTGTTTGATACATCGTTTTTTAAGCTATGATAAAAAACTGAAATTAACGAGAAATTCTCTTCCTTTTCTGTTCTCTCCTTATTCTTTCTTTCTTTTCTTTTCTTTGTTTTTCTTTCTTTATGTCTTTCTTTCTTTTCTTTCTTTATGTCTTTCTTTATTTTCTTTCTTTTTCTATCTATCTTTCTTTCTTTCTCTTCTTTCTTTCTTTCTTTCTTCTTTTTGTCTTTTCTATTCCTTTCAATATAACTGTAAAGAACAAGAATATCTTTTGCCAACTTTCTTCCCAACGCGTAGAACAATACCTACCCCTATACGAGATGCAACACACGTTCTAGGAGCGCCTAGGCGTAAACATATCATCAGGGTTTATTTTTGCTCTAGTGTTAGTTGTACCTTGTGTTCTTTTCCTACCATGATCGGTGCTATCCATTGTTTGACAACATACACACCGCAGCAAGAGCAGAACAAAGCTGTCAGAACAAATTAGCATCTTCTTTCACCCAGAACTCGTCTTTTCATGTTGACTACACTGTCAGAAACCGGTACATGTGGGACAGAAATGAAAGACAGGCACAGTCTTACGCCCCCTTCTTTTGGGCTTTTTTTTTTTTTTGGGGGGGGGGGGGAGGGAGGTTGTTGTTGTTGCTGCTGCTGTCTTCTGATGGTGAAGCCAATTCGGCTGTTCATTCTGGTTGCCGTGATGGTGTTGTGATGATGATGATGGTAATGGTGGTGGTGGTGGTGGTAGTGATGATGATGGTGATGGTGGTGGTTGTGGTGGTGGTGGTGGTGGTGGTGGTGTGGTGATGATGATGATGATGATGATGATGATGATGATGATGATGATGATGATGATGATGGATGGTGGTGGTGATGGTGGTGGTGGTGATGGTAATGGTGTGTGGTAGTGGTGGTGGTGATGGTAATGGTGGTGGTAGTGGTGGTGATGTGGTGATGGTGGTGGTAGTGGTGATGATGGTGGTGTTGGTGATGGTGGTGGTGGCTTTTCGGAAGAGTAGGCCATCGTGTGCCGGTGGGAATGGGTGACAAAATTTTAAAAGCACATAAGCGCTTATTCCATTATCTTCGATATAGTAGAACAACTTTTTAAACATACAAACAACACACACACACACACACACACACATACACACACACACACACACACACACACACACACACACCACACACACACACACACACACACACACACACACACACACACACACACACACACACACACACACTGCACAGCGTTAACTTCTAATTTTTTTTAAAAAAAAGACAAACAGAAAAACGCATGTCCGCGTGTTTATGTTGCAGGAACCGTCAAG
The DNA here is from genome assembly GCA_030674155.1 of Stramonita haemastoma. NCBI lineage: Eukaryota > Metazoa > Mollusca > Gastropoda > Neogastropoda > Muricidae > Stramonita > Stramonita haemastoma. The sequence goes on along the minus strand of CM060324.1, from coordinate 23,924,918 downwards.
GTTGCGGGCCGGTCTCTACACCTAGAAATCATCGACACTCTGGAAGAGGTGAGGCTTTGTTGTTGTTGTTGTTGTTGTTGTTGTTGTGTTATTGTTGTGCTGCTTGTGTTGTTGTTGTTTTTTGGTGTTGTTGTTATGTTGTTGTTGTTTTGTTTTGTTTTGTTTATTCTATTGTATTGTATTGTATTGTATGCTACTTTTAGTCACCTAGATATCATTGACAACAATGGAAGAGGTGAGGTTTTGTGTTGCTGCTGCTGTGTGCTGCTGCTGCTGCTGCTGTTGTTGTTGTTTTTGTTTTGTTCTCTACTTTATTGTATTGTATGCTACTTTTAGTCGCCTAGAAATCAGTGACAACTGTGGAAGAGGAGAGGGTTTGTGTTGTTGCTGCTGCTGCTGTTGTTGTTGTTTCTGCTGTTGTTGTTGTTGTTGTTGCTGTTGTTGTTGTTGTTGTGCTGCTGCTGCTGCTGCTGCTGTTGTTGTTATTGTTGTTTTGTTTTGTTTTCTATTGTATTGTATGCTACTTTTAGTCGCCTAGAAATCATCGACAACTCTGGAAGAGATGAGGGTGTGTGCTGCGGGTGTGTTGTTGTTGTTGTTGTTTCTGATGTTGTTGTTTTTTGTATTGTGTTGTATTGTATTCGTATTGTATTGTATTGTTATGCTACTTTTAGTCGCCTACAAATCATTGACAACTCTGGAAGAGGAGAGGGCTTGTTGTTGTTGCTGCTATTGTTGTTGTTGTTGTTTCTGCTGTTGTTGTTGCTGCTGCTGTTGTTGCTGCTGCTGTTGTTTTTCTTGTTCTTTTCTATTTTGTATATGTTTGTTTGTCTTCCTGTCTCCTCTCAAATCTGTCTGTCTCTATGTTTATAGATGTCTGTCAATCTGTATCTCTGTCTTTGTTTGTTCATCACTGTGTCTGTCCCTAGTTGCCTGCCTGGCTGTCTCTTTTTTTTGTTTTTACCGTTTATCTGCCTTTACCATTTATTTCTCTCTCTGTCTGTATTTCTCTGTCTCTGTCTCTGTCTCTCTCCCCTCTCTCTCCCCCATCCCCCCTCTCTCTCTCTTCCCAACCCCCCCTCTCTCTCTCTTTCTCTCCCCGCCTCTCTCTCTCTCTCTCTCTCTCTCTTTGTCGCTCTCCCACACTATCACACTCAAAGACCTGTAGTCATACAAAATGAAATTTCAATGGAAAGGACGCAAGAGAAACCTCATAGAGATGTACGGTCTGACAACGGGATACATCTGTAGGATGTCAAATGTCCAACAAATTGTTTTCCTTTTTTTTTTTAATTCGTGCACTGGTCCAACGCCCTCCCCCTCCTCCCCCTTCCTCTCCCTCCCCCCCTCCCACTGGTCTAGAAGCTCAAAAGCGACTTGGAGAAACTTGCAGAAGATTGCTGCCGTCATTGTACAGAATGAGCTGTTTATTTGAGGAGCGCAAAGATAAATAAGATGTATGGGCTTTAAAAGTTTCTTGTCTTGTTTTTTCTGTTTCATATAACGTTGATTTAAAAACAAACTGTACTGGAGTTATGTATTTCTCAAGTGTGTTGACTCAACCTCCTTATTTGTGAATCAGGGTTAAAAAAGAAAAAAGCTTGATTTATTTATTCAGGATGGAGAGATATCATAAATGATTAATGCCAAATTATGAGCGAATTATATCTTCTGTTTCATACACACACACACACACACACACCACCACGCACGCACGCACGCACGCAGGGCACGCACGCACGCACGCACGCACACACGCACACACACACAAACACACCAGACACAGACACACAGACACACAGGTACACACACACACACACACACACACACACACACACACACACACACACACACACACACACACACACACACACACAGGGAGGGATGAACGAGGAGCGATATAGACAGAAATTATCATAATGATGAAGAAAATGACGTCGATGAAAGTGATGACGATAATGAAGGCGATGACAATGATGTTTCCAGTGCCACCGTAGAGTCTGATGTTTTGCAGTCAAAGTGGATAAATGTTAGTATAGAAATGCAATTTCCACACTATTGCTTCCATTAGGAATTTGAATCCCAAACTAAACATTCAGAACAGCTTACAAAGTAACGACAATGCAAAATATCCTTTTAATCTCAGTCGCACATACGCCTACTCTTTTCAAACACCAGTAAAAACTCCCCCCCCCCCGGCCCCCACTCCCTTAATATTCATGAAAACTATTTGCGACGGTTAAGTACACTCACCAAAGCAGAAAACAAGTGAAAAAAATAATTTAAAAAGTAAACCAGTTTATTAATTTACCCGAGCCCTTTTTTGGACGACATTTTCCTAGACTAGTAAAGAATTGAAGACAAAGCCCTTGAAACAAGAACAATTAACAAGTCGGATTCAGTGTGGACAGATGCGGTCGCGTACACAAAATTTCTCCATTGGTGAACCTCTGAGCTCTAGCTAAGGAATGAAATTTTTTTTTTTTTAAAACACACAAAAAACCCCCAAAAGGAAAAAGAACACGGCCAGTCCTATGTAGCCCCAAGCAGCGAAGCAGGGAGTTAGTTCCCTGATGGAGAAGTGCAGGGCCCTGGAGGCCAGAGCAAACCAATCCTGCTAACAGCCATGGGCACTGACAGTGTCCGTGTGTGGACAGACCCACTCCCCCTGGCCCCGCTGTTGCTTGTCTGTTGCGTGCTGATTTAGTAACAGTCCCCCAGGGCAACGACAGGCCTCCACATCTCAACGAGACAGTTTCAAATGTTTCTGTTTTCAGTGGTCTCCCCTCCCCTACCCCCAGCTCCCACCCCTAAAGCCTCCCCTCCCCCCACCTTCCGCCCATTGAAATCCAGTTTGCAGGGTCATGCTCTATTTGCAAAACTCAATAGACATCTCTCGCACACGTTGAAACTCATTCCGCCGTTCAGAAAAGTCAGTTTGTGCCAGCAGGAACTGATGACAAAATTTAAAATTTAAAAAGCATGCATACAGAGATCGTGTTTAGACATTATCCCCGAAGTCAGAATGCGGCTACCATCATGGTGGGCAAAAACAAAGGCTGCATACGCAGAAATCTCACTATTGGTGAACCTCAGAGTTTTAGCCGGAGAAACACACAAAAAGCGCCCCAAAATGCAACCTGTGACCTGACAATAAAAGGGTTCCTCAAATTTGGACATGCTCCAGACCCACCCGCCCCTGAGGGTTTCTGTGGGGTGTATCCCAGTGACGCCTGGGGAGCTGACAGAACAGGCCAGTCATAGGAGGTGCACACAGCACTAACAAGTCGCCACTGACGTTAAGAGATCTACACAGATTCAGAAAAGGACCTCATAACATTTCTTTAACCTTCCAGCCGCGGATAGCTCAGTGGTCAGAACGCTCGCTTTGCTCAAGCGAAGGTTAAGCAGCATCACATCGAGCTTGGTTACCAAGTGGATGGGTGACCGTTTGCGCGCCTTGTTTCAGTACAGTTCCCTAGTTACCCCAACTCTAAATGGGTACCTGCCCTCTTTAGGGTTAAGGAATGTAAAGCAGCGAGGGAGAGGAGATGGGGGCCGCCCTCAAAATGCTGGCCCCCTAGAGAAGCTGAGGTCTCTAATGCCTTGTTCCCCTACGACCACACAGGTTATGGGACACCTAAGCAGCCGCTGCCAAAATTTGCCCCTTTCTGTGATTTCAGGACCGGTCAGATTTGAAGACCATTGTGGCCCAGTCCTTGTTAGTTGTTGATCTAAGATTAGTGCCAGGGCCTTCACCAAAATTGTCCCTTGATGTTTACACACTTTGAAATGGGTCTGTGTGAGTATCTGCTTTTTGCCGCGATCAAAAGGTTGCACGAATATTGCAACTTCTCTCATGAACAGTTAGGGCGGGGGGATATCTGTTGATGAGGTAGGAGTTATGTCTGCCTTTTAGCGCAGTATCTGTAAAACGGTCATATATATGCAAGCTTCTCACTCATTGAGTACTGACAGTTTAAGTGATCCAGGCGGCAAGATGTAGTGAGACAGAAGTTTATGTTCTGGTTACTCCCCGGTGTGTTAGGTAGGGAACGCCCTACAACAGCAGCAGCAACAACAACAACAACAACAGGAACTCATTGCTTTACCCACTTCACTATCACCCTAAATGAGAGGGAAAAAAAAAGAGAAAAAAAAAGATTTATGGAGTTCGAAAGGATGCTACCGCTTTGGCTCCGAAATAGAGACGGACACGTTTCTCTTCCAAACCCCCCGTGCCGAAATAATGGCTGGCCAGTGGGCCCATGCTGATAGCACGCTTGTCGTCTGCTGATTTACCGTCAGTTGCAGCCATCTGTGAAACATGGCCCTCAGATCAAAGGCAGCCATGATGGCGGCAGGATGTTGCGTGTGCGATGATTATCTGATTATGTGAGCGGTAGCTGAACGCGATTTTCCTTTCTGTGTGTGTGTGTGTGGGGGGGGGGGGGGGGGGGGGGGGGAGGGTTCTTTCTCGTTGGGAGTTGTTATTGTGTGTTTCATTTCATGGTGGGTTGAACACTCAGGCTTTCTCTAAATAGATAAACGAATGAATGAATGAAATGAAGAGAAAAGTTGAATGAATGAATGAATAAATGAATGAATGAATAAACGCATGAATAAATGAATGAATGCATGAATGAACGATGAAAAAGGCAATAATCGATACATAACATATTTCTGTCATTTTTGTTATTATTTTTTTTTCATCATCAATCTTTCTCTTTGGTTTGGTTTCTGTAATTTTTCTGTTCATTTCTTCGTTCCTCGGCTAGAGCTCCACGGCTCATCGTTAGTAATATTTTGGACAATGCGGCCAGTTTTTACCCCTCATTCAAGGTAACTGCATTCCAACTTCAGGGATTTCGCCCATTCATTAATGTTTCTTTCCCTTTGTGTCTGGTGTTCTACCTCCCTGGACTGTGCTGTTCAAGCTGGTCAGTGAAGGCTGTTCATCTTGTGACCTGACCACACCACTTCAGGGTTTGTGTCACCCCGCTTGACTAGTGGACTGAGGTCTTCAAAGGATCTTTATCATTTTTTTCGTTCCTCGGCTAGAACTCTGAGGTTCACCCATGGTGAGAGTTTTACGTATGCTACCTTTTTTTTGTGTCCCCCCACCATTAGGTATCCGCATTCTGACTTCGGGGATAGTGTCTGAGCACATCACCCGTTCACATGCGTTTGGGTTTTGTTTCGGTTGTGGTTTTTTGTCATCCGTTTCCTACTGACACACAATGGCCTTCTCTTTCCAAAGGCAGAACATGTTTTTAACGCCTACGCAAGGCGCTTCGATTTGTTTGCTCTACAAGATTTAGCGCTATATAAATTCCACATATCATTATCATCATTATCTTCATCATTCTGCGTGCGTTCGCACACGGGCTCTCGGTTTTTAGTCTCACCGGAAGGACTTTGATATTCAGTTCGATTTTTTTCTCGTCAAACTCGGAAGAAAGGGTGAGGGTGGGAATCGAACTTCAGAACATCATGGTTTACTTGTTGGAGGCGAACGCCTTAACCATCCCGCCACCCTCCTTTTTATAGTATCGTCATGGCGCCATTCTCATTTCCCTCGCTGCTTTACCTTCGCTGTCCCTAAAGAGGGCAGGGTACTCATTCACAGCTGGGTGAACTGGGAGACTGTACTGAAGTCAAGGCACACAAACGGTCACCCATCCAAGTGGTAATCATGCTCGATGCTGCTTAAGCCTTAGCTTGGGGAAAGCGAGATCTTTAAAAAGGCCTTCAGGTCTGATGACATGACAAAACCATATCACTTCAGTGTTTTTCCCTTTGTTTCTTTCCTGACAAGTGAAGGGAGATGTTTATAAGATCTGATCCCGTGACATGGGGATCCCATGACATGACCTACCTCTTTTAGTTTTTTTTCTGGTTGACGATTGTATAGGAGATCGTGTATTGACTTAGGTTGTGTGAAATGTAATTCATAGGGGTGGTAGCTAGCTGCTACCTTGGCTGTGCATCAGGCAGGAACTCTGATACACTGCTGAGTGAAGAACAACGACGTCATTCCTGGCCTTTCAGTGCAGCAAACGATCCTTTCTGTCTGTCTGTCTGTCTGTCTGTCTGTCTGTCTGTCTGTCTGTCCTGTCGTCGTCCGTCCGTCGTCCGTCCGTCTGTCCGTCTGTCTGTCTGTCCTTGTCTGTCTGTCTCTGTCTGTTTTCTGTCTCTGTCTCTGTCTTCTGTCTCTGTCTTCTTCTCTCTCTCTCTCTCTCTCTCTCTCTCCTCTCTCTCTCTCTCTCTCTCTCTCTCTCTCTCTCTCTCTCTCTCATCTCCTCTCCTCTCTTCTCTCACACACCATCACTCGCTCACTCACTCGCTCGCTCGCTCACTCACTCACTCACTCACTCACTCACTCACTCACTCACTCACTCACTCACTCACTCACTCACTCACTCACTCATGCATGTGCACAAACACACATACACACACACACGTGCATGTGCATACACACACGTGCATGTACACACACACACACGTTTTCCACTCTCTACCAAAAAAGTACACATAGAATTACAACGAATCGAATCGATGCTAATTTTTTTTCAGTGTTTCCAAAATAAGCGTAAAAAATACAACACCAACCAAAAAAAATCCCATACCACATCAACCATGAAATCTGCTTTGTAGATCTATGTATGCTTCAGCAGCTGCGTCACGTTACAAAGAATTTTTTTTAAATGCCAGTCAACAGCCCTACAGTGCTTTGAAGTTTTTGCTTTTATTTCTATCTTTATTCGGATATAAGGAAGGGATTGGGAAAGGGGATGAAAAAAACACAGACCAACACGACACGAATTGCCATGCTAAGATTAAAAAAGATGCAGAAAAATCAAAAAGAGACAATAGTCATTCCAAGGATGGATTGAAAAAAAAAAGCAATATCTCGATGAGATGTGAAAAAGGAATCAATGGTTGATCTGATTTTGAGAAGAAGAAGAAAACACACACACACACACACACACACACACACACACACACAACACACACACACACACACACACACACACACACACACACACACACACACACAACACACACACACACAACTTAAAACACACACACACCACACTTAAACACACACACACACCAAAACACACACACACACACACACACACACACACACACACACACACACACACACAACACACACACACACACACACACACACACACACATCACACACACACACAACACACACACACACACACACACAACACACACACACACACACACACACACACACACACACACACACACACACACACACACACACACACGACACCACACAACATACCACAACTGCATTCGAAGTACTCTATCATTTGGCTGATTTGTTGTGTATTCATACCCTGTTATTTTGATTTCTATTAATTTGTCTCTATTGATTTGAGCGTTATTTCTGTCTTGGGTTGATTTATCTTGGAGATTCTGTTTGGAAGAAATCTCATTTATTTTAGTTTTTTCACAGGTTGATATCTCTGATGCTTAGAAGTAATTCTTTTTTTTTGTGTGAGGGCAGGATGAAAAATAAAGCTATGTAAACTTCACACACACAAAACATACACACACACACACACACACACACACACACACACACACACACACACACCACACACACACACACACACAACACAACACAACACAACACAACACAACACAACACAACACAACACACACACACACACACACACACACACACACACACACACACACACACACACACACACACACACAACACACACAACACACACAACACACAACACAACACACACACACACACACACACACACACACACACACACACACACACACACACACACTCACTCCACTCATCTATCTTCCAATTCAGGAAAGTATGCTACATAAATAAACGCATTACTCAAAAAAACAAAACAAAGCAATCTCTTTTTCAAGTGTGAACTTTCGCTTCAATGGTCAAAGGGGAAGGAGGACAACAAAGGAAAGAACGGCCCTCTGGAGATTCCAAGCAATACACACACAAACATACACACACACACACACACACACACACACACACACACACAACACACACACACACACACACACACACACACACACACACACACACACACACACACGGATACACACACACACACACCACAACACACAGACACAGACACAGACACACACAGACACACACACACACACACAACACACACACACACACACACACACACACACACACACACACACACACACACACACACACACACAACACAAATCAAAGACAAACATTTTTTCCCACGGTCAGAATAAAGCCAAAAATCTCGACAACACAGAAGACAGAAATGGACGGATGGGTGAAGTGATGTTGAAAGGAGGCCACTGTTTTGTTGTTGTTGTTGTTGTTGTTGTTGTTGTTGTTGTTGCTGACCACAGGGAGGACAGGACACGACCTTGTTCATAGCCATCCATGCACAAGCAGGGATTCCTGGCCATACACAAAGCAGGATGCCCCTTGACTATGCACAAAGCAATGATGCCCTTTGACTATGCACAAAGCACGATGCCCTTGACTATGCACAAAGCAACGATGCCCTTGACTATGCACAAAGCAAGGATGCCCCTTGACTATGCACAAAGCAATGATGCCCTTTGACTATGCACAAAGCAACGATGCCCCTTGACTATGCACAAAGCAACGATGCCCTTGACTATGCACAAAGCAATGATGCCCTTTGACTATGCACAAAGCAAGATGCCCTTGACTATGCACAAAGCAAGGATGCCCTTGACTATGCACAAAGCAACGATGCCCCTTGACTATGCACAAAGCAATGATGCCCCTTGCAGCCAAAGCAGATGCCCTTGACTATGCACAAAGCAAGGATGCCCCTTGACTATGCACAAAGCAAGGATGCCCTGACTATAAAAGCAACGATCTTCATGCACAAAGCAAGGATGCCCTTGACTTGAGAACGATGCCCTTGACATGCACAAAGCAAGGATGCCCCTTGACTATGCACAAGCAAGGAGCTGCTCAAAGCGGATGCCCCTTGACTATGCACAAAGCAAGGTGACCTTGTATCAAGCAGGTGCCTTGACTATGCACAAAGCAGGATGCCCTTGACTATGCACAAAGCAAGGATGCCCTTGACTATGCACAAAGCAAGATGCCCCTTGACTATGCACAAAGCACGATGCCCTTGACTATGCACAAAGCAAGGATGCCCCTTGACTATGCACAAAGCAAGGATGCCCCTTGACTATGCACAAAGCACGATGCCTTGATATGCACAAAGCAAGGATGCCCTTGGCAAACTCCGTAGTCGTTGTGTTGCTGATCCTCATAGATATCTCAGCTTTAGCTGGAACCTCTGCAACACATGGCTCTGCCACCAAAGACAACCAACAATCATGGCGGCAGGATGTTGTGGGTTTGATGGTTTATCTGGTTATGTGAGCAGCATCCTGACATGGTTTCCCTTTCTGCGCATTCAT
>CM060324.1:23880426-23897926 GCA_030674155.1 Stramonita haemastoma | reverse complement strand
GAAGGGCAGATGGAGCCGGTCTCTGCAGCCCAGGGCTCTGCTGCCGCCAGGAGGTTCGGGGCGGCCTGCTACATCGAGTGTTCGCCCGGGGTGGAGAAAAAACTGAGAAAGATTATCAACTCCGCCATTGCGTCAGTGCTCAAAGTGCGGCAGTGGCACACTTCTGGGACAGTAGGGCAGGGAGGGGGCGCCGGTATGTGTGTGATTTTGTGATGTGGCACGTGATAAGGAACAACTGTGGCCGTTTTGTTGCATTGAGTTAGGTGACTGGTTTGTGATATGATGGTGATGGTGGTGATGATGATGATGATGATGATGATGATGATGATGATGATGATGATGATGATGATGATGATGATGATGATGCATGTAACCTTTACATACATGTGGAGTTTTTCATTATTGAGCGCTCTCCTAACAGAGAGGAGACGTTTTTAGAATAAACATAATTATTTTCTACAATAGAAATGCTATTGAATTGTTGCAGATTATTTCTGCTTTCACTTTGCTGAAAACCGCGAGGGTAAAGTTGTGTGTGAACTGAGGTAATTTACATTGCTCCATCTCAAATGGCTGAGGGAGAGAGGGAGGCCAAAGAGAGGAAGAAAATGTAGAGTATAGGAGGACGACTACCACCATCTCAGACACGAAGAACAGGTCATCATTCTAAGACTCTGCACTGGGCACAACAGGCTAAATCACCACATGTCAACTCCCTCCTTCTGCCCCGAGTGCCTGTGGTAAAGAAAACCAGACTGGCAGACACATCCTTCAAAGATGCACGCTATACAGCGACCTGAGGAAGATAGTGTGGCTGACAGAGGTAACCCTGCAAACCAAGCTGTATGGGCCGCCAGAAGAGCTAGAAAGAAATGCTATAATTTTTCCTGGAGATATATGATCGTGTAAAGCAAAAGAGAGAAGAAGAAGAAGGGAGATGATGTCATCTTTCAGTGCATAAAATCAAAATCTTGAAAGTTTGACAGGTTGCGTATGCAAAACAGTAAAATATGGGTTATAAACTTGTAACATAAGCATTGTGTTTTGTCAAAAAAAAAACTTTGAGAAAAATCCCAGCTATTGTTAGATGAATGAAATGGGCCTCACTTCTATCAGGGGGTGAGCCAGGCTGTGGATGTTCACGTTTTCTGAATCTGACACAGCAGCAAGGTCTTGGCACAGAACCTGAAATTAAAACAAAAGAGCTGCTTATATTTTCTAAAGTAGAATAACGATGATGAAGATGACCATGATCTTGTTCTGACAGTGGTTTGGTTTCACCGCTCATTACAGTTAGTTCTCTTGCCCAGACTGTCCTGCAGGGGGCACGTGAGGCTGGAGGATAGAGAAGCAGATACAGGAAGAGGTGGACAGTGAACAGCAAAGAACGGACTGATCTTGGCACGGTAAGAACTGCAACACGCTGAAGACAGGAACGCCTGGAGAAAACTAAGGACTGCCACATCTCTTGTGTCCCACCAACAACCAGATGTGTCAAAGGATTCGTAATGATGAATGGTATTCAAACTGTCTGGCGCTAATATGCTTCTAACATGCAGAACGAAGGATTCTGGCTCTGCTGAAAGTTACGGCCAGTTTTATTTCCAGAGTTCATCTTCAAAGTGGAATGCAGCTACCTTCATGGTGGACAAAAATGGTTGGATACGCAAACTCTGACTATTGGTGAACCTAAAAGCTCTAGCACATGAAACGATGTTTGTTCTCCAGAGTTCAGCATTTAAAAAGCTACAGAAAATGAGTTGTACATACTTTCAGCATTCACTACTGGGTAAATCAGGGGTAGGTCAGTGGTTAGAGTGTGGGACTGGTGATATGAAGTACTCTGAAGGCATAGGTTCGAGTCGCTATTGAGGTATTTATTTAATGGAATTTTTCCTAAATTACCATTAGTTCCAACTGGTCCATTCTCATGCAAGTCCTTTGGCTGACACTGAAAATGGAAGCCAATGCATGATATCGTTCACACATAAAAAGCTAACTTCTGTAGAGGATTAATCTACCTACAACCGGTGGCATGGAGAACAGACCATACCCAGCATGCAATCTTTGACCTGGAGAGGGATGGACTCCGCGGGTTCAACTTGTATGCCCCAGATACTCTACATGAAAGATTCAATGGGGTGGTCCTGTAGCCTCTCAGATGGAGGAGAAAAGAACAGGCCTCAGTTTGCCTGTATGACTGTTTACAAGTACCTTGTCATCTAAGCATCCATACTCCAGCTTTACGAGGGTTTTAAAAATCTCCTTTAAAATGGGGTGTAGATTGTTATGCTGAGAGCTTGTCATAGCTCAAGAGAGCTTGTCATAGCATACCATTGTAAAAGCATAAAAACCATTTTAATCTAGGCCCAACCCCGAGAGTCGGAATGAAGCTTCTATCACGGTGGGCAAAAACAGTAGCGTAGAACACAAAAATCTCACCATTGGTGAACCTCGGAGCTCTAGCCGAGGAGTACAAAAATCAAACAGCAGACCTTGGCATTGTTCGTACATCAAGAAGTGACAGAACTTTTGGTCTGGACCAGAGGCAAAGGGGCCAGCAACATCCTATCCCTCTCTGTCTAGTAAAGGTAAGGTAACCTCTGTGGTCGTAGGGGAGCGAGGCATCAGAGACCTCAGCTTCTCTGGGGGCCAGCATATTGAGGGCAGCGCCCATCTCCTCTCCCTCGCTACTTTACCTTCCCTGACCCTAAAGAGGGCAGGTACCCATTTACATCTGGTTGAACTGGGGGACTGTACTGAAGCCAAGGCGCCCAAACGGTCACCCATCCAATTGTTAACCACGCTCGATACTGCTTAACCTTGGCTAGGGGAAAGCGAGTGCTCTGACCACTAAGCTATCCCGTCCCCTCTGGCTAGTATTCACAATCCACTGAAACAAGAGGAGGGAAGGGAAGAACCCCAAAGAGACGAGTTCTGAACTCAAAGCGTGGACGGACCTCTCACTACCAGAACTGAGGCATGCGTTATGTTTAATTAAGGTGCAGACTCAGTGTGTGGACTGTTAGTGAAATGTTTTATTGACAACGTTACAGAGGCTACAGACGCACATGTATATGTTGGTGATGTGATCTGAATCATTCTCCTCTCCGCAATTTTCATGTTCTTCCTCTGTGTGTAAAGTGTGGGTGGGTGGGGAGGGGGGGTGGGGGGGGGGGGGGGGCACGGTCCTATTTATATGTACGAGGGTGTGCAGACCTCATGTGTATACACCCGTCCCTCTGCATGCAATTATGTAATATGTATATATATATACGTAAGTGTGTGTGTGTGTTGTGTGTGTGTGTGTGTGTGTGTGTGTGTGGTGTGTGTGTGTGTGTGTGTGTGTGTGTGTGTGTGGCGCGCGCGCGCGTGCGCGCGTGTTTGTGTTCTTCTTCTTCTACTCATTAGTTTAAATCAAACGTTCGTACATGAGAAAATGATTAAAGACAATTTTACATCCACGTTAAGAATGCAAAGGAAAAAGGATAGATGAGTGGGAGGGGTGGAAGGGTAAATAATGTAACGGGTGTTCATAAATAGAACAGGCAAATTTTACTGTAACTCTCCTAATGGTGACTGGCGAAGACCTTCTGCAACTGATACTAGGACATGCGACACTTGTGATAGATACAGAACACTGAACATTTCCACATGTCTTAATTAAACCTATTTCCTCTGCTTCAATACGAGGCACTGAGTACATGGCAATCAAAGAATATATGATGGACTGATATGGTATATACCAATATATAGATATGAATGTTTATCCATATATATATATATATATATATGTAATATATATATGTATATATGTATATATGTATATATATATTATATATATATATATATTATATATATATATATATATATATATATATATATATATGTATATATCTATATATACACACACACATACACATGTGTCTGTGTGGCTGTGTGAGTGGCTGTGTGTGTGGTGTGTGTATGTATGTATGTATGTATGTATGTATGTATGTATGTATGTATGTAGTATTATGTATGCTTGTATGTGTATGTATGTATGTATGTATGTATGTATGTATGTATGTATGTATGTATGTATGTATGTATGTACGTATGTAGTATGTACGTATGTAGTATGTATGTATGTATGTATGTATGTATGTATGTATGTATGTATGTAGTCCTATATATCTCTGGCTGTCTGTTTGTCTGTATGTCTGAGTGTGTCTGCATCTGTGTGTCTGTCTGTATATCTGTTACTCTGTATTGATATTGAGTCAGCTGTTACGCAACAAAAGCAATCAATTTAGTATGGAGCAAAATGATGATTATGTTTTTCCATCACGAGTGTTTTCTTCTGTCCGCATGATGGCTGACATGGTGTGTGGTGCCAAATGTACATGCCCCACCCCACTCCACTCATCTCCTTTGGACCTCGAGACAATATTTTGTTAAATTGGTATTAGGGTGTCAGGTGTGTGTGTGTGTGTGTGTGTGTGTGTGTGTGTGTGTGTGTGTGTGTGTGTGTGTGTGTGTGTGTGTGTGTGTCATGTGTGCGTGCTTGCGCGCGCACGCGCTCGCGCGCGTGTGTGTGTGTGCGTGCTTGCGCGCGCATGCGCGCGTGTGTGTGTATTTGTGTGTGTGTGTGTTGTTTCTCGGCAGTATGTTTTATTTCATGCTACAATATTTTTTTTTCATTTTTGTTTATGATAAATTCAGAAGTTATGATTAGGACTTTTTTTTTTAAACTTCTAATTGATGATGATACATCTGAGATTTTTTGTGTTGATTTTTCTCTCTTTTTTTACATATTTTTTTTAGACAATTTTTTTTATATTATCATGTGTTTCAGATTGTTTAACCTGTCATTTTGCAAATCAAAATTTTATGTTTTCCTAAGCTGCTTTTGGACATTCTTTGTTCTTTTGTTCGTTTGTTTGTTTGCTTGTTCTTTTGTTCGTTTGTTTGTTTGTTTGTTCTTTTGTTCGTTTGTTTGTTTGTTTGTTCTTTTGTTTGTTTGTTGGTTTGTTTGTTTGTTGGTTTGTTGCTTCGTTCGTTCTCAGCGAAATGACATCTTCTGGTCTTCTGAGTGAGACGTCTCAAGAAATGTTTGGTGCTATATATTCTTGAATAGTATACATACTGGTCAACATGAAATCCGGACCTATGGAACCTCGTAGGCGCTGTTTTCACCTGTCTATGCTTTATTTATCATGTGATCTGTTTTGAAACGCTTCTTGAACTTGACGTATACACAGAAACAAATGGGAATAGTGGCCTGTCGTTGTTTATAATGTTCGGGTTTTTTTTTTATCATCTTGTATTTTGTGTACCTAAGATTTATGTTCACGATTATCTTATTTTATTGATATTATATTCTGTTCTTGTTTTTAAATCAACGTGTATGTTTCTTTTGTTCTCTATTACTTCTTGTCCTTTTATTTGTTTTTATTCAGTTGTTTTATAATGCACTATGTATTTCTAATCCTTTAAAAAAAATGGTTCAAGTCACTATTTTTTCGTTCACTCAATCAATCAATAATTCTTTCATTCAATCCTTTATTCATTCAATCATTGATTCAGACACCAATTCTGCAAATACCTAGGAAAAGTTTTGGTGCCCTTGTTAACCGTCTCAACAGAAAAATTCGAGAAACAAAGTGATGCTGAACAAACTCCGTGATTTGTCTTGGTTATTTATATCTTATTGTGTCACTTTCCTCGTTCTGATAATTTTTGTGTCAATATTCATGTTATTTATTGATACATCTATCACTCGTATATCCATTTAAGTGTGTCTTTTGCTTCAGCATTTATTTGTGTTTAATAATCATTTTAAACAACTATTTACCAAAAATAAGGAGAAAGAGGGGGTGCAGCCCCCCCCCCCCCCCCTTTCTATACATCCATGCATACATGGATACATGCTCCTAGCAATTTCTCTCACTCACACACACACACACACACACACACACACACACACACACACACACACACACACACACACACACGCACACACACGTACATACATACATACATACATACATACATACATACATACATACATACATACATACATACATACATACATACATACATACATACATACATACATACATATATACATACATACATACATCATACATCATACATACATACATACATACATACATACATACATACATACATACATACATACATACATACATACATACATACATACATACATACATACTACATATATACATACATACATACATACATACAACATACATACATACATACATACATACATACATACATACATACATACATACATACATACATACATACATATATGAAAGCATCATGCATACATACACAATATATAACATAATTTACACACATACCTCACCCCTACACCCCTACGCCACCAACCCACTCTCACCCACAACACACAACACACACACACACACCACACACACACACCACACACACACACCAACACACACAACACACACACCACCACCGCACACCCATACCCACCACCATCCACCCTACCCACACGTTTGTCATTCTTTCAATATGGTCTCGACATGTGTTGGTTTCGTTGCTTTAAAGCATCATCTCGATCTTCTTTTATATTGTTGGTATCACCTGTCTTTCAGAATATACTCATGTGTGTGCAGTGTATGTCATAATGTTCACTAAAATGTCTTTCATTCTCCTGATAAAAAGAAATCAATGATCAAAACAAGATTGAAACCTCTGTGACAATGTTGTTAATTAAGAAAAAGGGAGGTATTACAATGAGAAAATCAAGTGTATGTCTCTCTGTGAGGTTTTTTTTCTTCTGTGAGGAAAGGTTGAGGTGTGTGTGTGTGTGTGTGTGTGTGTGTGTGTGTGTGTGTGTGTGTGTGTGTGTGTGTGTGTGTGTGTGTGTGTGTGTGTGTGAGTGTGTGTGTGTGTGTGTGTGTGTGTGTGTGTGTGTGTGTGTTGTGTGTGTAACGTCGTGTCGTGTCGTGCCATGTCATGTCATGTTATTTGACCTTATGACAATCCCTGGGGCTCATGCTAAATATTTCCGTGCTTTGCGCTACAAGTCGTACTCGAACATCAATTACTAGATCTTTAACGTGCGTAATTGATCTTCTGCATTCACGGAAGATCGTAAAAGCATCCACCCTGAAGTCCCCAAACATCATCAAGATTCAAACTCACCATGCGCCATCTCAGAGCCAGAATGCTTAGGATCCCTCGCCTCTTCTGCTCCCCTTTTTGAACTCGAGTAAAAACATTATGGAAACCAAGAGGACAGTAACTCCATGAATAAAGAAATCATTTCTTTTCGTTCCTCAGCTCGAGGTCCGAGGTTCACCAATGGACAGATTTTGTGCAACATGCAACCGTTTTTGCCCACCATGAAGGTAACCCCGATCTGACATAGGGGATGTATGCTACCCGTATGGTCGTGTTCCCGTAACCCACCACACGGCGACATGAATTAAAGGATCTTTAACGTGCATGTCTCTTTTTCTGCATGTGTATAATATACACACACACGAAGGGAATTAAAGCTCTGGTAGCAATCGAAGTTGACCTGGGAGATTGTAAAAAATGCCCACCCTTAACTCATCAAAAGCCGCCTAGATTCGAACCCGCGACTTCATGGAACCACAGGATTGAAGTCGAACGGTCTTAACCACCGGCTCTTGCGTCTGTCAAAGGAATGAATAAAAAATAATTGAGAGCATAAATATCGAAGCTGTTACTACTCCGAACATTTATATTGATAGGTTTCCCATTCAGATTGACTCTCATTCACGCAGGAATTCTCTGACATAGTAGTATGGCTGCCTGTACGGCGAGGTACTTGAAAACAGCCATACACGCAAACCTCGTTCAGTGTGCAATTTCAATTTTACAATGATTCCCAGGTGAGATGAGTGAGTCAGAGTGCACGCTCTGGGTGACCCCTAGAGTGTTAAGCTGGGGAACGCACAACTACAATAACAACATTTTATTTATTTATCTTTTATTTATTCTTTTATATCGAGGATAATGGAATAAGCACTCTTGTGCTTTTTTACATCTTGTCCCCGAGTGTATACAGTTTTGTAAATCTTGTCATCTGTCCCCACCGGCACACAATGGCCTACTCTTACGAAAAACGGAACAGGATTTAATGTGTGCGCAAGATGTTCTGCGTGCGTTGGCACACGGGGCCTTGGTTTATAGTCTCATCCGAAGGACTTTGAGGGGAGAGTGGAGTCAGCACTGATGTTAACTCTCAGGGGAAAAATCCCATCGAACGGGAATCGAACCCGGGTCGTCAAAATGCTAGCGCAGGAAGAGTTTATTATATATATATATATATATATATATATATAAATTAGATAGATAGATAGATATAGATAGATAGATAGATAGATAGATAGATAGATAATAGATAGATAGATAGATAGATAAGATAGATAGATATAAAGAAGATGGTTAAAAATGAAGAAAAACACAGCAAGGAAAAACCCATAAATAACCATAATAAAAAATGAATGAAAATCTTGATAGCACAACTTTCAAACTTTATGTCAAAACTCAGAAAAATACTCGTATTGGCAGATTCGCAATGATGTAGGTTCCAAAACAGACAGGGAACATTCCAACACACACAATGGTCATTGATTGCTGACATTCTGAATTTGGAAACATATTGACGAGAACATCCTCTATTTTCTGCTCATTTTTCGATTAAAGAGGAGAAAATAGGCCTTGGGTTGTGTTGTGTGTGTGTGTGTTGTGTGTGTGTGTGTGTGTGTGTGTGTGTGTGTGTGTGTGTGTGTGTGTGTGTGTGTGTGTGTGTGTGTGTGTGTGTGTGTGGGGTGTGTGTGTGTGTGTAACACGATTTAGTCCTTATATGCAAGAAAGAAAAGCTTGGCTTGTTCTGGCACTTGTTCATAAAACACACGGTCTTCTTCACCCCCCAATCTCGCCAGTTGACAGTGTCCCATGTTGCATTGACTTTCATTGTTATGTTGTTGTTGTTGTTGTTGTTGTACGTTCCCCAGCTTAACTAACACTCAGGGGTCACACAGAATATGCACTCTGACTCACTCATCCCACCTGAGAATCACAATGAGATTGAAATTGCACACTGAATGAGAAGTTTGCCTGTATGACTGTTTTCAAGTATCCTACCTCGCCATGTAGGCAGCTATATTCCGACTTCAGAGGACTTTTTTCTCCTTTAAAGGAGAGTGCAGACTGTTATATTATAAAAAAAGAACCATATGTGTTTTATCAGTCGATAGAAGTAACCCGTTTTCATTCATATAGTTTGATATCATATTAAGTTTGTTTTGTTGGACATGTATCTTGCATATGTGGACATAATATAACTATTGATCATATATTGATTATTCAGCATGCTGAAAATTTATATACCTGTTCTTACCTCATCATTCTCATCAGAGATATTCAATGATCCATTACTGAGGTATACATGTTTCAAATCATTACTGCACTGTCATAATATATATTATTGGTTCTTCATTATGATTATTACGGACTTAAAAGACATTTTCCATCTGTTGATTAGATTTTTCTTTTGTTGGTTATGGTTATAAATAGTTTTATTGTTCATGCGTTAGATTCTGTTTAGAATTTGGAATTTTTACTATTCTGCATTCAAAAACTATGTACATTTGTGTTTATTTTACTTTTTTTTTTTTTAAAACTGTTCTGTGTAGATTTAGTAAATTAACCCCTTTCCCCACTACCAAAACTCCTCCTCCGACCCCTGCCCGCCTCCCCACAAACACACAAACACTCACAGACTTTTTTTTTTTTAATGTCTAATATCACATTTTGTGAAAAGAAGTAAAAGGAATCGAACCCTCCCCTTCCATCTCCCATGTGTGTGGCGCCGGACGTGTGGCGACGCCGCAGCCATCAAGAGCTGACAAAGCTAGTCTGTCGCAAGGAAATCTGCTAGAGTGTACGCAACAAAAAACAAGCAGGGCGAACAATATTAATGGCAATATACAACAATATGATGCAGCACAGAAAAGTGCAGGGTTCCCACCACATGCGCGCACACAAACAAACACACTGACAAACACCAGCGCGCGCGCGTGCACGCACGCATACACAGCCCCCTGCCAAAAAGGGGCATTTTGGGGCAAAGACGGGACCTTAAGAGCCGTTTTCAGGCCCGTCCTGCCCCAGCTTTTGCACGGTTACAGACCCAAAGGCACAAAGACAATATAGCACTGAATGCATACACCCTCTCCTATCATTTTCGATATGTGTGGGGCGCCGGATGTGTGGCGACGCCGCAGCCCTCAAGACCTGAAAAAGCTAGTCTGTCGCAAGGAACTCTGGTACAGTGTACGCAACATAAAACACGCAGGGCGCACAATAACAATGACAATATACAGCAATATGATGCAGCACAGCAAAGTGCAGGGTCCCCGCCACATGCGCGCACATAAACAAACATACTGACAAACACCAGCGAGCGAGCACGTGCGCGCACGCATACACAACCCCCTGCCAAAAAGGTGCTGTTTGGGGAAAAGACAGGACCCAAAGAGCCGTTTTCAGGCCCATCTAGCCCAAGCTTTTGCACGGTTACAGACCCCAAGAAACCAAGACAATATGGCACTGTATGCATACACCATCCTCTACAATCTTCGATGTGTGCGGCGCCGGACATGTGGCGACGCCGCAGCCATCAAGAGCAGAGAAAGCTAGTCTGTCGCAAGAAAATCTGGTAGTGTACGCAACAAAAAACAAGCAGGGCGCACAATAATAATGACAATGTACAGCAATATGATGCACCACAGCAAAGTGCAGCGTCCCTGCCACATGCGCACACACAAACAAACACACTGACAGACACCAGCTCGCGCTCGCCCGTGCGCGCACGCATACACAACCCCCTGCCAAAAAGGTGCTGTTTGGAGCAAAGACGGGACCCAAAGAGCCGTTTTCAGGCCCGTCCTGCCCCAGCTTTGGCACGTTTACAGACCCTAAGGCACCGAGACAATATGCCACTGTATGCATACTCCCTCCCCTACCATCTTCCATATGTGTGGCGCCGGACGTGTGGCGACGCCGCAGCCCTCAAGAGCTGAGAAAGCTAGTTGCTATTAAAGATTTTCTTTCTAGATCAGACTGCCTCTTTGCGCTCAAAACGCAAGGGAGAGTACTTTTTCTTGATAAATCCAAAAATCATTAAAATAAAATATATCTCATCTCATCCCACTAACAATAAAATCATAAGAATAAAATGGAACAGATAGCAACTAATTCGTTACATAGGAATCAGATAGATCGAAGAGATCCAATCATCAGCTTCATATAAAAATACAAATATATCGTATGCATAACAAACTATGATACTTTGTAAAATGAACCGAAGATTTTATATATTCTGACCACACTTTTATATAATTATATATACAACACAAATCAAATGATAATATCATACAATACGATGATCATAAGAAAGTGTAGCGTCTCTGCCACACGCATAAAACACAAAAAATCGCACACATCATACACCAGCGACCGCACGCACGCGCGCACGCGTACACACCCGCCGATGCATAAGCATAAGGCCCGTATCGGAAAGATGTGACGAAAACGCCCGTTTCGGGCCCCTGCCCCCCGCATTTTTGCACAGTTGCAGGGCCTACATCACCGACAGCGTGCTCTGCAGTATATAGACTGTCTTTACAACTCTTTTCCAGGTGTGTGGCACTGGAATTGTGGCAACACCACCGCCCCGAAGAGGGCAACCCTGCTTGCACATAGGCAACTTAGGCGGACAGAAACATAATACAGTGCAACCATTAATGACCCCTACAACACACATCAAATGATAATATCATACAATAGGATGCACCATAAGAAAGTGTAGGGTTTCTTCCACACGCACAAACACAAAAAATTGCACACATATACACCAGCGACCGCATGCACGCGCGCACGCGTACACACCCGCCGATGCATAAGCATAAGGCCCGTATCGGAAAGATGTGACGAAAACGCCCGTTTCGGGCCCCTGCCCCCCCCCCCCCCCCCCCCCACTTTTGCACAGTTACAGAGCCCACGGCACCAAGAGCGTGCTCTGCAATTTGCTGACGGTCTTTACAACCATTTTCCAGATGTTTGGCACTCGAATTGTGGCGACACCACCGCCCCGAAGAGGGCAACCCCGCTTTCACATAGGCAACTTTGGCGGACAGAAACATTGTACAGTGGAACCATTAATGACCCCTACAACACACATCAAATGATAATATCACACAATATGATGCACCATAAGAAAGTGTAGGGTCTCTGACACACGCACAAACACAAAAAATCGCACACATATACACCAGCAACCGCACGCACCCGCGCACGCGTACACACCCGCCCATGCATAAGCATAAGGCCCGTTTCGGAAAGATGTGACGAAAACGCCCGTTTCGGGCCCCTGCACACGTTAACTTCTGTTCCGCTTTTCTTAAGAGTAGACCATTTTGTGCCGGTGAGAACAGATGACATTTATAAAACTGCACTCATGGGGACTGGATGTAAAAAAAGCAGATGAGTGCTTATTCCATGATCCTCGATATAAAAGAATGACTAAATGAATAAATGAATAAATAATTCCTTCGTTGAGCGCTCAGAAAGTAGGAAAACGTGCATATTTGAGTTTCTGCATGTGTATATAAACCTTATGAATGAAAGCACTTGCTGGTCTGCACTTAAATTTTCAGCAGTCTTGTCTGCCAATAGTGGCGGACGGGGAGGGAGGGGGGGGGGATTAAGCAGTCTGACTTTCCATGGTATGGTCTAAGGGGAAAAACCGTAAAAGTGTCTTGAGGATAGCGTACTGAGTTGTACACCCTACATTTAGCGTTTTATCGTGCGCTCGGCTTGCTGTGCAGGAGATCGTAGAAATCCTACCCTTAACTTTACCACCAGATGCTGCTGTGAAGATTCGAGCCCACGACTTCACCAACTCAGAGGTAAAGGTAAGGGTGTCCAATAACCTATGTGGTCGTAGGGGGGCGAGGCATCAGAGACCTCAGCTTCTCTAGGGGCCAGCACATTGAGGACTGTGCCCATCTCCTCCTCCTCTCTGCTTTTACTTCCCTGACCCTAAAGAGGGCAGGTGGGGCCTACGCATTTACATCTGGGTGAACTTACGGAACTGAACTGAAGCCAAGGCACACAAACGCAAACGGTCACCCATCCAATCAGTAACTATACTCGATGCTGCTTAACCTTGGCTGGCTGCTCTGACCACTGAGCTAACCCGGAGGACTGAACTCAAAATAATAAAAGTACACGTAACACACACACACCACACACACACACACACACACACACACACACACACACACACACACACACACACACACACACACACACACACACAGAACTTAAATAAATAAACAATCAAATGATCATTATGATAAAAAACAAAAAACAAAAACAAAACAAACCCAGAAAAAACGGATAATAAATAAGTAGTAAAGAAATCATAATTTAGCAACTGAAAACATCATTCCACCACCATCTATCTGTCAACGAAATGATTCATATAGATAATAATATTTTGGTAAAAAGAAGGGGGAAAAACTTAACCAATATCCTTATTATGGTAACCGTACTACCAATAGCGAATTACATAAACACGTGAGAGCACACTAGTTTGTTCTGTGTGCCTGGCAGCGTGCGTTTGGACTGTTTATGTCTCTGTATGCATATCCCAATGTGGTCAGTATTATGTTTGTATGTCCCTATCCATATCTTTGTATATCTCTATGTCTGTCTGTCTCTCTTTTTTGTTTTTTGTTTAATACAATAATGTTTATTCAGAAAGAGAGACACACGTATTACATTCAAATTGATGGTAGGGCTAACAACGAGCAAATTGCTTGTAGCATACTATAACAGAAAAATTGAACTACGAAGAAATTTGGCAGCTAGCAGACATGTGTTCATGTCAAACAAAAAATAATATTTCTCAATAGAACACATAGTATAACAAACAAATCTATTACTTTGATCAATTTTGTTGCACCCAAGGGGCTGTTATCTTCGGGGCCGTGGTGTCGCCACAATTCCAGTACCACACACATCAAAAATGGTGTGTCTTTGATTTTACGTCTGTACACTTAAAGTGATATTAGACGAGGGATGAGGTTGGGGTGGGGGGGGGGGGGGGGGGCAATAAAGAGATAAGGGTTTTTTAAAAAGTGCGTTGGTAACTGTGTACATAAGAAGACTGATTACAAAAATATATAACAAGAATGTTGCAAAAGATGGCATAAGAAATGCAAATAATAACAAAAACAATCGAACAATAGAGAACTTTAAAATCTGAAACTGTAAGATGAACAATTGCAAACTACATGTAAAGGCTGCCATGAATAAAGCAAAAAGTACATTGCCACAGTAGGGTGTTATAATTTCACAATCTTCACAGTAGTACTTTATAAAAAAGAGAATACTGGGGATCGCATCAGAGACAATGCTATCTCACACAGTAAAAAATGGTTATAATGTGTGTATGCATAGTGTAGAAACACGGTCTTGGTGCCGTGGGCTCTGTAACCGCGGAAAAGTGCGGGCGGCAAGGGCCCGAAAACGGCGTTTGCGTCACATCTTTTCCGCATGCTTCTTTAGCTTATTCATGAGAGGGTGGGTATGCATGCGCGCGTGCGTGCTTGCGTTCGCTGGTGTTTGTGTGTGCGGTTTTTTGTGTTTGTGCGTGTGGAGGAGACCTTGCAGATTGCTGCGGTGCATGATATTGTATGATATTATTATTTGATGTGTGTTCAAGGGGTGTTTTTTGCGGACACTATACCATGTTTCTTGCCGACAAACTTGGCAATGTACCGCCTAGGCAAGCTTGCCATCTTCGGGGCCGTAGTGTCGCCACAATTCCAGTGCCACAAACATCGAAAATGGTTGTAAAGTGTGTCTGCATAGTGTAGAAAACGGTCGTGGTGCCGTGGGGTCTCTAACCACGGAAAAGTGCGGGCGGCAAGGGCCCGAAAACGGCGTTTGCCTGACATCTTTTCCGCATGCTTCTTTAGCTTATTCATGAGAGGGTGGGTATGCATGTGCGCGTGCGTGCGTGCGTTCGCTGGTGTTTGTGTGTGCGGTTTTTTGTGTTTGGGCGTGTGGAGGAGACCCTGCAGATTGCTGCGGTGCATGATATTATATGATATTATTATTTGATGTGTGTTCTAGGGGTGGTTTTTGCGTACACTGTACCATGTTTCTTGGCGACAAACTTGGCTATGTACCGCCTAAGCGGGGTTGCCATCTTCGGGGCCGTGGTGTCGCCACAATTCCAGTGCCACACATATCAAATAATGGTTGTAAAGTGTGTCTGCATAGTGTAGAAGACGGTCTTGGTGCCGTGGGCTCTGTAACCGCGGAAAAGTGCGGGCGGCAAGGGCGTGAAAAAGGCGTTTGCCTCACATCTTTTGCAAATGCTTCTTTAGCTTATTCATGGGAGGGTTGGTATGCATGCGCACGTGCGTGCGTTCGCTGATGTTTGTGTGTGCGGTATTTTGTGTTTGTGCGTGTGGAGGAGACCCTACAGATTGCTGTGGTGCATGATATTATATGATATTATTATTTGATGTGTGTTCTAGGGTTGGTTTTTGAGTACACTGTACCATGTTTCTTGGCGACAAACTTGGCTATCTACCGCCTAAACGGGCTTCCCATTTTTGGGGGCCGTGGTGTCGCCACAATTCCAGTGCCACACACATCGAAAATGGTTGTAAAGTGTGTCTGCATAGTGTAGAAAGACGGTCTTGGTGCCGTGGGCTCTGTAAACGCGGAAAAGTGCGGGCGGCAAAAGCCCGAAAACGGCGTTTGCCACACATCTTTTCCGCATGCTTCTTTAGCTTATTCATGAGAGGGTGGGTATGTATACGCGCGTGCGTGCGTTCGCTGGTGTTTGTGTGTGCGGTTTTTTGTGTTTGTGCGTGTGGAGGAGACCCTGCAGATTGCTGTGGTGCATGATATTGTATGATATTATTATTTGATGTGTGTTTTAGGGGTGGTTTTAAGTACAATCACTATGTTTCTTGGCGACCAACTTGGCTATGTACCGTCTAGGCGGGGTTCCCATCCTCGGGACCGTCGTGTCGCCACAATTCCAGTGCCACACACATCAAAAATGGTCGTAAAGTGTCTCTGCATAGTGTAGAGCACGGTCTTGGTGCCGTGGGCTCTGTTACCGCGGAAAAGTTCGGGCGGCAAGGGCCCGAAAACGGCGTTTGCGTCACATCTTTTGCAAATGCTTCTTTAGCTTATTCATGGGAGGGTGGGTATGCATGCGGGCGTGCTGGCGTTCGCTGGTGTGTGTGTGTGTGTGTGTGTGTGTGTGTGGTGTGTGTGTGTGTGTGTGTGTGTGTGTGTGTGTGTGTGTGTGTGTGTGTGTGTGTGTGTGTGTGTGTGTGTGTGTGTGTGCAGTTTTCTGTGTTTGGGCGTGTGGAGGAGACCCTGCAGATTGCTGTGGTGCATGATATTATATGATATTATTATTTGATGTGTGTTCTAGGGGTGGTTTTTGCCTATACTACACTGTACCATGTTTCTTGGAGACCACCTTGGCTATGTACCGCCTACGCGGGGTTGCCATCTTCGGGGCCGTGGTGTCGCCACAATTCCAGTGCCACACACTCACATGGGACATGGTTGTAAAGTGTGTCTGCATAGTGTAGACACCGTCTTGGTGAGGTGGGCTCTGTAACCGCGGAAAAGTTCGGGCGGCAGGTGCCCGAAAACGGCTTTTGCGTCACATCTTTTGCAAATGTTTCTTTAGTTTCTTCATGAGAGGGTGGGTATGCATGCGCGCGTGCGTACCTTCGCTGGTGTTTGTGTGTGCGGTTTCTTGTATTTGGGCGTGTGGAGGAGACCCTGCAGATTGCTGTGGTGCATGATATTGTATGATATTATTATTGGATGTGTGTTCTAGGGGTGGTTTTTGCGTACACTGTACCATGTTTCTTGGCGACAAACTTGGCTATGTACAGGCGGGGTTGCCATCTTCGGGGCCGTGGTGTCGCCACAATTCCAGTGCCACACACATGGGACATGGTTGTAAAGTGTGTCTGCATAGTGTAGAAGACGGTCTTGGTGCCGTGGGCTCTGTAACCGCGGAAAAGTGCGAGCGGCAAGGGCCCGAAAACGGCGTTTACCTCACATCTTTTGCAAATGCTTCTTTAGCTTATTCATGGGAGGGTTGGTATGCATGCGCGCGTGCGTGCGTTCGCTGGCGTTTGTGTTGCGGTTTTTTGTGTTTGGGCGTGTGGAGGAGACCCTGCAGATTGATGTGGTGCATGATATTGTATGATATTATAATTGGATGTGTGTTCTAGGGATGGTTTTTAAGTACATTTACCATGTTCTTGGCGACCAACTTGTCTATGTACCGCCTAGGCGGGGTTGCTATCCTCGGGACCGTGGTGTCGCCACAATTCCAGTGCCACACACATCGAAAAATGGTTGT
>CM060324.1:23852926-23875426 GCA_030674155.1 Stramonita haemastoma | reverse complement strand
CCTGCATCTAGACTCGAGAAATAAAATTCACTCCTACCATTATCAATTGCCTCTTTCCTTCCCTTCATGTCTTCACATTGATCTCTTTCACCACTACCACCACCACTCCCTCCTAAAGACCCCCCCCCCCCCCCTATTTTCCTAAAATTCTCTGAATCAATATCTGTTGCCAAGAAGAGATATGCCTGCCTGGCTCCCTATCCACTTTCACACACCTGTAACCACAGCCACCACCCCCTCTCCCTATTCCTAACCCAAAATTCCCAATTTTATGTTTAACCCTTCTCTGCCTCCCTTCTCCTCACACCCTCCCAACTCCCTCCTCTCCCCATGACACCTTTTATCATCTCTTCTCCTCTCCCACTGGCACAGATCACAACATGTACTCCCACCCCCCAAATCTGAACACCCCTGCCTTTTCCTAAAATGTAACCTTAACCGGAGACCATACGCCCCTTCAAGGCGATTTTTCCTTTCGAGATAAGTATCAGTGCTGACTGAACTGCTCCTTTGAATGAGACTATAGCCCGTGGTACCATGTGCGCAATTAAAACATTGTGCACACCTTGAAACCTTAGGAACAGTTATACAATTTGAAAGTGTAAGCTGTTTGTGCATATAATTTTTTATATGGGAATTTTGCCAAACTCCATGCACTAGATGTAGTTTAAAAAAAGAAAAAAGTGCTGATTCCTTTCTCCCTGAAATAAAACAGGACCAACATCCCCTCTTTTCCTCTCAGTCAACAGATGAGATCTCTACAATACCGCTGTGTCCACTTGCTTTGCATTGTGTTTTCATGCAGGGTTCATACTTGTGGGTTTGGTTCAAAGGTTAGAGGCTAGGGTTAAGATTTAGTAGTATTAGTTGGTTTAGTAAGGTTAGGGTTAAGAATTAGTACTATTGTTGGTTTAGTAAGGTTAGGGTTAAGATTTAGTTGTAGGTTAGGTGTTGCTGGTATGATGTATGTATGTTTGAAAGCAATTGGACACTTTGGTACATAGAGACATTGGTAGAGTACTCAGTTGCAAATGACTAATCCAAAGAATAGTTCTTGGACTACTTTGATTCTGTTTTGTATTTCGTTTATTAAGAACAAGATTTCGAATCCAACACCTCTCCCTTATTTCTTTTTGAAATTGAATATCAACTGAAAAAAATGCAAGTGACATTATTTTCTCTAATAGAGAGCCCTTTTCCATTGTACTGAACATGCATTCGCATTCTGCCCACTCCTCTGGAACATCCTTCCTGTCACCTACCTCAGTACCTGTAATCACTTCTCTTGTCCTGAGCACCCATTCCTCATACCTACCCTTCAAATATCTGTGGACTTCCTCACCCCCTATTTTCTCCCTCTCCCAAAAGTGCCTCCTTAAACCTAGGCCACAATACCTGAATTAATAGTTAATACACCCCTTCCATACCTACCTACCTGACACTACTTGTCAAGTCGTGAAACCTAGGCCACAATCCTGAATTAATAACCCCTTCCTTACCTACCTGACACTAGCTGTCAATAGCTGTCAGTCGTGAAACCTAGGCCACAATACCTGAATTTTATACACCCCTTCTTTACCTACCTGACACTAGCTGTCAATCCTGAACACCTAGGCTAAAATACCTGAATTCATATACTTCTTCCTTTCCTTCCCTACACTGTCAGTTGCCCTCCCCATGATGTTTTTATTTTTTCCCTAAACACTCCTTCCTTTTAACCTCATTTATACTCCCCTCAACTCCTTCCTCGAGCCCCCCCCCCCCCCCCCCAACAACGTTTACAAAACTGCATACACACAGGGACTGGGTGAAAGAAAAAAAAGCACACCAGTGCTTATTCCATTCTCCTCTATGTAAAAGTTACACGCGAGCGCGCGCGCACGCACGCACGCGCGCGCGCACACACACACACACACACACACACACACACACACACACACACACACACACACACACACACACACAAACACACACACACACAAACACACACAAACACACACAACACACACACACACACACAACACACACACACACACACAACACACACACACACACACACACACACACACACACACACACACACACACACACACACAAACACACACACAAACACACACACACCTCCACTGCAGATTCTATTTTCTCAGTATCAAGTAAAATCTGCTAAGATATACCACCAGATGCCAAAACACATTTGCCAGTCTCAACATACTGCAACACTTTGGCACTGCTGAAAGGTTGGAGTAGGAGGCACTCCTTAAACTCAACAAACCTTTTGTTTTATGCCGATTAATTAAGATAGTTTTATTATCAGAAATGAGAATAAGCATTGATAACAAGCAGCATTTTTGAATCATAGCAGCAACAAGCTTGTAGCTTATGATGTGGTAATTAAACATTAAAAGTTAACATGAACACATACATGATGGCTACTGAGCCACAAAGTGTAAACAAACACAAAAAGAACAAAACAATCTTCATATCTTTGCTTATGTAAAAAGAAAAAAAGGGAAAGAGCACATGGAAACACACACAAAAAGTTGTGGGAATAGAAAAACGAGAGGGAGAGAGAGAGAGGGTGTGGGGGAGAGAGAGAGAGAAGTTAGTAAAATATCTCCAAGCTTTAAAATACTGTTGGTCAATCAAAGTAATACCAACATTATAATCTACATTAACGATGACAATTATTCAATCATTACAAAAGACATTGCTGTTCACTTTTTCAAACTCTTTCTTGCTTTCTTTTCAACAGCCACATATACATCAGTGGGGAGCAAAAAGAGTTCAACATGTATTCAGGCTTGAACTGGTTTCCTTCATACAACAAAAACAATCATAAAAAAAATAATTCGGTATCATATCTGAATTGATGAACAACAATTTAAAAAAAATTGTTTGCATATTGAATTTATGGCTGCCTGTTAAAAGAATTTGCAGATGAACATATTCGTGAGGGAGGCAATTGTGAAAGCCTCAACAAGATCAAAATTGGGACAGAACAGGACATTGTGTTCAGCTGTCTCCTACACATTACCACAAGCACATAATCAAATGTTAGCTAGCCTATAGGATAATTAACTTTTATTTTAAATTACTTATTTCAAGTTGAAACTGACAGTGCAATGGATTGTGTTTTCTTTCTTTCACCATGATAAAAATACAAAAATACACTAGGATGGTATTGTTTGACATGACTTACGGGAATGAGTTATTATCAGTGCAGGAACAAGTTCGACTAAGTACTGAGGGAATAAACCATCAACCATTTCATAATAATGACGTAGTTATTCAGTTCTTTATTCTTTAGGAGTGCACAATCCAGACTCCTAGTACAAATTTTCATGAGCTGTGCCACAAACAGATGCCACTGTACATATCCTTTACTGGGTGAAGCTGCAACATTTCTAATGACCTGGACTGTGTTTCTGTACAGTTGTCCCACACTTTGTCGCTATGAGGAGGTACAATTAATAAATGACTGATACATTGTTTTGAGTGCCTGTCTGGTAAGTTGATATTCATGGCTTTTGCTGCATGTGTGCTTTCAATATTCTTGTCCCATTTACATTAATTTGTCCTGAAGAATGATATTTAAGTGTTTATGCAAACTTTTACTTTGAAGATGGGTCGAATCTAATTGGCAAAGAGGCGGGATCGTATTCTTGTTATGAGAGAAATTGAACAATTCTGTTTGCTTGGATTAAAGCCTACTTTTCAGCACTTGGCCCAAGAGAGTTTTGTTTCTGCAATCAAAGTCCGCCATTCGCAGGCGCATGCATACATGGCTATGGATATGACTTCCCCTTTTTCAGCCACCTGAATGCTGTTTCCACTTCTCGAGGCATAGGGTGACTGTATCTGTGCTTGAGGGGTCATTGAGGACTTCTGGATCCCATGTGGTTTTGTAGTTATACAGGTCAGAGCAGTATTCTGTCCATCTGTTCAGAATATCCTGGTCATCAGTGAGGCACTTCCCATTCTTGTCTTGGATTGTTGAGCTTCTTCCCTTTTTTGTGCAAGTCAGGTCTTTCAACAGTTTGTATGCTTTCTTGGTATTGTTTTTCTTGATGTTTTCTTCACTGTCCTAGTACTGTTCACCAATCCATTTCTCCTTTGCTTCTGTAATGGACTTCCCGATTCTTTTGTTGAGTGCCCTTTGTTGTTCTGCCCTTTCTTTTGTTTATTTTTCTCTTTCTTCTACTCTCTATGTTGGCCACATTGTTGTAGGCGGTTAGGTGTGACCCAAGGTCTACACACAGAGTCATAACATAACTTAACTTCTAACCTGACTGAAGGCTCATATCAGCACGATATAAACACACACGGAACACACAAGTCTATGACATATCTAAAACACCTCACTGACTGAAGCTCATATAAGCACAGATATAACAACACAAACAGAAACACACAAAGTCTACGATATAACTAAAAACTCCTCACTTGACTATAGGCTGATATCAGCACATATATAACACAAACAGAAACACACAAAGTCTATGACATACCTAAAAACGCCTCACCTGACTGAAGGTTCATATCAGCACAGATATAAACAACACAAACAGAAACACACCACAAACTCCTCACCTCAAGCTGCTACTTTCTGCTCACTAACAAAACACAACCTGTGCCATGTCACCAGTGTCACAGAACCTGTGCCATGTCACTAGTGTCACAGAACCTATGCCATGCCTCACAGCTGGTCACCAACCTGTGTCATGTCTCAAGGCTGTCACCAGTGTTACACAACCTGCGTCATGTCTCATAGCTGTCACGGTGTTACACAACTTGTCATGTCTCACAGATGTCACCAGTGCCATGCCTCACAGCTGTCACCATTGTCACTCTCACAACCTGTGCCATGTTTCACAGCTGTCACCAGTGTCAGTCAGTCACTCACACTGACCACACACCCTCTCCTTCCTCACTGTAGCTGCCATCAGACTTCACACTGACAGTACAAAAACACAAACCTGTAGTGTAGTGTAGTGTAGTGCAGTGCAGTGCAGTGCAGTGCAGTGCAGTGCAGTGCAGTGCAGTGCAGTGTAGTGTAGTGTAGTGTAGTGTAGTGTAGTGTAGTGTAGTGTAGTGTAGTGTGGTAGTGTGGTGTAGTGTGGTGTAGTGTAGTGTAGTGTAGTGCAGTGTAGTGCAGTGCAGTGCAGTGCAGTGCAGTGCAGTGCAGTGCAGTGTAATGTAGGCTGTCAGGGAAAGTAGACACTGACTGTCCGTACAGAACCGCTAAGACCTCTCAGAGACCTGCTAACACCTGTCTGACTTAAGACAGACCTGCTAACACCTGTCTGACTTAAGACAGACCTGCTAACACCTGTCTGACTTTGACAGACCTGCTGGTACCTCTCTGAATAAGACTGACCTGCGGTACCCTTCTGATTTGACTGACCTGTTAACACCTGTCTGACTTTTGACTGACCTGCTTACACCTGTCTGACTTTTGACTTACCTGTTACCAATAACTTGTAAGGCCTAATCTATTTTTCTGCCTCAAGGTTCTCCAGAATGTGTCACTGTCAATTATTTCAAAACAAAATCTTCCTTAATTCTTGCTGCCATGAACAGTGTTGTTATCCTCACAGTAACTACACTATATTTTGTTCTCACAAATGGAAAACTTTCTCATTTGCAAACTAAGGCAAACGGAGAAGATTTTTTTTTTTTTGGGGGGGGGGGGGTTATATTGTTTTGGGTACATTTCACTTGGATCATCTACTCAATGACAATAAAGAAAAAAAAATGAAGATAGTGGGGTGAGATATTTGTCTGATACCATATCAAAATCGGTGAAGTGTTTAAATAAAAATTTAAAAAAATAACCCCCCCCCCCCCCCCCTGACCACAGCAGTATTTCACCTTGCTAAAAAAAACAAAGAAACGGCATTTCAAAAAAAACAAAAAATATATAAAAAAAGCAAAAATCCCCCCCCCCCCCCCAAAAAAAAAAAAAAAACCCCAACCAAAACAACAAAAAAAAACCCAACCACCACCAACAACAGCAACAAAAGCCTAAGTGGAAATTTACCTAGCTCTGCCAGTATTAAAAGAAAAATCATGTAACAAGACAGTCCACAAATCATATAATTCTGACCAGATTCACTAATCATCATCACAGTGTGTTTGAAGTTGCCGTTGTTGCCACTCTCCCCAACACTCCACATCAAACATCAGATGGATGACTGGCAACACATTACAAAAACACAGATGCGATTATATTCTTTCTGCATTCTTTCCCACTCTGTTCTGAAGAATTTGGTTCTTTTTATGTTTTTGTCTTTGATTTGGTTCATTTCTTTTTTCTTTTCTCTTCCCCCCCCCCCCCCCCCCCTCTCTCCTCCTCTCTCTCTCCCCCTCTCTCTCTCCCTCCCTCCCTCTTTCTCTCCCCTCCCTCCCTCTCTCCTCCCCTCCCCCCTCCCTCTCCTCCTCTCCCCCTCCCCTCCCCTCCTCTCTCTCTCTTCTCTCTCTCTCTTCCCCCCCCCTCTCTCTCTCTCCTCCTCTCTCCCTCCTCCTCCCTTCTCCTCCCCTCTCTCTCTCTCTCTCCCTTCTCTCTTCCCCCTTCTCTCTCTCTCCCCCTTCTCTCTCTTTCCTCCTCTCTCTCTCCCCCTTCTCTCTCTTTCCTCCTTCTCTCTCTCTCCCCCTTCTCTCTCTCTCCCCCTTCTCTCTCTCTCTCTCCCCCTTCTCTCTCTCTCTTCCCCTCCCCCCTCCCCCCTCCCCCCTCCCCCCCCCTCCTCTCTCTCTCTCTCTCTCTCTCCTCTCTCTCTCTCTCTCTCTCTCTCTCTCTCTCTCTCTCTCTCTCTCTCTCTCTCTCCTCTCTCTACCCTCTCTCTCTCTCTCAAAAAAAAAAAGAAAAAGGTGTTTGCTGAAGAAGATTCACCAACACCACAACTCCTGATCGAAGTGCTATATAAAAAATTCCATGTGTTATTATCATCATTATTATTTTTATCATTATCACCATCATCATTAAAGAAGTGCCCCCAGTTCAGTGTTCAATATTCATTGCCCAGCCAACCACAGAGGCCATACCAGGGCTGGGCTGTCATAATCAGCAGTAAATGTATATGAAATATGAAACCAAAAAATAAAAAATGTGAAGAATGAAAATGTAGACCGTGGTTCCGTTCAGTTTAGTTCCTTAGTGTTTATTATTTCTGTGTTCCTCCAAACCAATCCCCTCCTTCAGTGCACAGCCCAGCTGACCACAGAGGCCATTAGCAGGGCTGGTGTCACATCACCAGCAGTTTGCCAGCAAGCCACTAGTCTTGGCCTAGTTGTCATTTAGCCAGGGAGGAAAGCAAGCGGTTCATACAGCTGTTCTACTTCTGGTCATAATACAGACAGCAACAAGCTGTTCTCTTCGGGCTGTGTGGTCATGTGTGAGAGATACTGACCTGCTATAGCAGGATTCAGGGCTGTGTGAGAGATCCTGACCTGCTATAGCAGGATTCAGGGCTGTGTGGGAAATCCTACTGGCTATAGCAGATTCAGTTGTGGAATCCTGACCTGCTATGCAGGATTCAGGGCTGTGTGGAGATCCTGACCTGCATTTTAATTGACGCTAGCGGATTCAGGGCTGTGTGAGAGATCCTGACTGCTATACCAGGATTCAGGGTTGTGTGAGAGATCCTGACCGGCTATACCAGGATTCAAGATGTATGGTAGTGCGATGATCCTGACCGCTATAGCAGGATTCAAGATCGTATGGTCATGTGCGAGTGATCCACCTGACCTGCTTATGACCCCAGGATTCAAGATCGTATGGTCATGTGCGAGTGATCCTGACCTGCTATAGCAGGATTCAGGATCGTATGGTCATGTGCGAGTGATCCTGACCTCTGTCATGCCCTGTGGTATGGGCACCAGGTCTATGTGGACCTGTGTGACCTGAATGCTGCCCCCAAGTCCGTGTGACCCAGCATGCCCAGATGTCTGGGGAGACAGGCAGGGTTCGCGATAACCGGTAATTGTCGGTATTTTACCGATTGTAAACAGGGAATACCGAAAATATTTGAAGCAGCGGTACCGCGTACCGATTTGTTTGCCTGTGACCGATTAGATTTCTGTCTCAAAAAAAAAAGTCTGAAGTGACATTTTCTGACAGTCTGCCATACCCGTGTGCTTACACACCTACCCCTACCCATCCCTTCCCACGAACTCTTATCTTTAGCCTAGCACCAACCTAAGCGCACGGAACAGCAAGCTTTACTGTGAAAAAATAGAGATTCGCGCTCTTCTCAGCATGACAGTGACTTCCATCCACAATGAGTAAATGGGGCCTAGATTGATTTATTCTTTATTCAATTTCTTATATTCTTTTATATCGAGGATAATGGAATAAGCACTCCTGTGCTTTTTACATCCAGTCCCCGTGTGTATGCAGTTTTGTAAATATCATCTGTTCCCACCGGCACACGATGGCCTACTCTTACGAAAAGCAGAGGGTCTGTGACTATGAATTTGCGTGTTGCTTTGAGAGAGAAGAGTCAGAGAGAAGAGTCGAAGAGTCGAAAACTAAATCTAAATTGAACAAAAGATGAAAGATCTAGATGAGGGCTAAGCATAGAAACCAGAAAGAAGAATAGGCTTAGCACAATTTAAGTCACACGAACAACGTCATGCACAGTGACACAGGCGCTAGAAAAAAATCCTCTTTCCTGCATGGCTTCATGCCCAAGAAGCAAGTGGCAGCAGCACGGCAGTCAAAGTCTCTGAGAGATTTGCGTTCAAATTAGATTTAGTTTTGCTGCGAACAATCCCCCCCCCCCCCCCCCTCTCACTGAATAGTCTGGTTTTGTTCACGTACCTACCGGATTTTATTTTCTGGGACTGATTTTGGGGGAGTTGCTCAAGATATCTCTGACATGGCAACTCGTAGTCCTGGTTTCAAAAATCCTTGGGTGAACCCTGGATACTGAATTGTAGGCTGAACAGTGGCTGACCCTGTGTTCTGCTGTCTATAACTGAAGTGTAGGCTGAACAGTGGCTGACCCTGCTGTCTATAACTGAAGCGTAGGCTGAACAGTGGCTGACCCTGTGTTCTGCTGTCTATAACTGAATTGTAGGCTGAACAGTGGCTGACCCTGCTGTCTATAACTGAAGTGTAGGCTGAACAGTGGCTGACCCTGCTGTCTGTAACTGAATTGTAAGCTGAACAGTGGCTGACCCTGCTGTCTATAATTGAAGTGTAGGCTGAACAGTGGCTGACCCTGCTGTCTATAATTGAAGTGTAGGCTGAACAGTGGCTGACCCTGTGTTCTGCTGTCTATAACTGAAGTGTAGGCTGAACAGTGGCTGACCCTGCTGTCT
Source organism: Stramonita haemastoma (assembly GCA_030674155.1). Classification (NCBI taxonomy): domain Eukaryota; kingdom Metazoa; phylum Mollusca; class Gastropoda; order Neogastropoda; family Muricidae; genus Stramonita; species Stramonita haemastoma. Next base: position 23,866,105 of record CM060324.1, on the reverse strand, counting down.
ATAACTGAAGTGTAGGCTGAACAGTGGCTGACCCTGCTGTCTGTAACTGAATTGTAAGCTGAACAGTGGCTGACCCTGCTGTCTATAATTGAAGTGTAGGCTGAACAGTGGCTGACCCTGCTGTCTATAATTGAAGTGTAGGCTGAACAGTGGCTGACCCTGTGTTCTGCTCTCTATAACTGAAGTGTAGGCTGAACAATGGCTGACCCTGTGTTCTGCTGTCTATAACTGAATTGAAGGCTGAACAGTGGCTGACCCTGTGTTCTGCTGTCTTCTCTTTTCCAGGTTCACCTCTTCTAGGAGGCCGCTGCCTGCACATAGTATTGACTCCCTACAAGGGCCCTGCATCCACCACCACTTCCACCCCCCCAGGCAGGGCCCCAACCACCCCCACCTCCACTCGCCCAAAGAGGAGGCTGCGAATAGTCCTGACTCCCTACAAGGGACCGTCGAGATTGTCCGTGGCCTCCACCACTACCACCTCCACTCCCGGAAGCAGGGCTCCAACCACCTCCACCTCCATTCGCCCAAAGAGGAGGCTGCGAATAGTCCTGACTCCCTACAAGTGACCGTCGAGATTGTCCGTGGCCTCCACCACCACCACCTCCACTCCCGGAAGCAGGGCTCCAACCACCTCCACCTCCACTCGCCCAAAGAGGAGGCTGCGAATAGTATTGACTCCCTACAAGGGACCCTCATCTATTTCCGTGGCCCCCACCACCACCTCCAGTCCCCCAAGAAGGGCTCCACACCACCACCACCTCCACTCCCCCAAGAAGGGCTCCCACCACCACCACCTCCAGTCCCCCAAGAAGGGCTCCCACCACCACCACCTCCACTCCCCCAAGAAGGGCTCCCACCACCACCACCTCCACTCCCCCAAGAAGGGCTCCCACCACCACCACCTCCACTCCCCCAAGAAGGGCTCCCACCACCACCACCTCCACTCCCCCAAGAAGGGCTCCACCACCACCACCTCCACTCCCCCAAGAAGGGCTCCCACCACCACCACCTCCACTCCCCAAGAAGGGCTCCCACCACCACCACCTCCACTCCGCCAAGAAGGGCTCCCACCACCACCACTGCAACTCCCCCAAGCATGCAGCTAGAAATTCGACTCACCCCATACAAGGGCCCCCCCACCATTTCCGTGGCCCCCACCACCCACCTCCAGTCCCCCAACGCCCCTCTCCAACCCCCATTTTATTACACTGCAGGTCAGTTAAAAGGACTGTGAAAGCGTGCATGAGTGTGTGTGTGTGTGTGTGTGTGTGTGTGTGTGTGTGTGTGTGTGTGTGTGTGTGTGTGTGGTGTGTGTGTGTGTGTGTGTGTGTGTGTGTGTGTGTGTGTGTGCAGGGTTCCCGTTAACAGGTAATTGTCGGTATTTTACTGATTGTAAACAGGGAATGGGGAAAAAAATTAAGCAGCTGGTATCGCGTACCGATTCTGTTTGCCTGTGACCCATTAGATTTCTGTCTTAAAAAAAAAAAGTCTGAAGTGACATTTTCTGACAGTCTGTCATGCGTCTGCACTGTGCTTACCACCTACCCCTTCCTACCACCCCTTCCAACCAACATCTTTGGCGCCAGCCTCATTAGCCTAGCATGCGGAACAGCAAGCTTTACTGTGAAAGAAGAGAGCTTCGCGCTCTTCTCGGCATGACAGTAACTTCCATTCACAATGAGTAAATGGGGCCTAGATTTTTTTTTATATTCTTTTAATCTTTTATATCAAGGATAATGGAATAAGCACTCCTGTGCTTTTTTACATCCAGTCCCCATGTGTATGCAGTTTTGTAAATGTCATCTGTTCCCACCAGCACAGGATGGCCTAAAAGCCAAAAGCGTGGAGGGTCTTTGACTATGAATTGCACGTTGCTTTGAGAGAGAAGAGTCGAAAACTAAATCTAAATTGAACGAAAGATCTAGATGAGCGCTAAGCATAGAAACAAGAGAGAAGAATATAAGTCACAGGAATGATGCCATGCAAAACCACAGACTGACAGACAGTGACACAGGCGCTAGAAAAAAAATCCTATTTCCTGCGTGGCTTCGTGCCCAAGAAGCGAGTGGCAGCAGCACGGCAGTCAAAGTCTGAGAGATTTGTGTTCAATTTAGATTTAGTTTTGCTGCCGAACAACCCCCCCCCCCCTCCCCCACCCCCTCACTGAACAGTTTCGTTTTGTTCACATCCGATTTTATTTTCTGGGGACCAATTTTGGGGGAGTTGGTCAGGATATCTCTGAAATGGCAACTGGCAGTACTACCGGTTTTAAAAAATCCTAGCGCGAACCCTGGACAGGAGGTAGACTTCCTTCTTGTGTCTCTAGCAAACCAACCCACTCCTGTTCACTGTTCACAGCCCAGCCGACCAGAGGCCATGTCAGGGCTGTCACCCCATCACCAAATTTGCAGACATAGGTGTTCAGGACTCCTTCAGTGTTCCTCAAAACCCATCACTGCTATTGTTCATAGACTTTTTGCCTTTTACAGTCCAGCAGCATGTCTTTGGGAACCCCACCTAGAGTGCTGTGATTATTTTTCTGCTGCTGGTCAGAGGAGGAAGAGGAGCAACAGTCTTGTCTTGCTGAGTTCTACTTTTTCTCTGTTACTCCCAAACCAGTTTATTTTTCATAGTGCTTCAGCCTGCCTCAAGTAGCTACCAGCTGGTGGGAATTTTCCATCACTGCAATCACTGAGTGGTATGTATACTACATGCACACTATGCATGACTTTTCCGTGGTAGTGAGGATAAAGCAATAACCAAAATTTCTGTGTCCGAGTAGAGAAGTTTGAAAGAGAGCGAAATGGAGAATCAAAAGAAATGAGTTGATACAGAAGAAGGAGGGGGTGAATCGGGAGAAAAGAATTCTACCCAAAGTGACTCTGCAGACAACATTCCACTGCCTGCCTTGCAGATAACATGGCAAACCGCACCCAGTCACAGCGTTGACCAGCAACAGATGTGTGAGCACTGCCTGCTGGCTGGCTCAGGGCTTGCATCAAACCCCCAGATGATTGTTTGTTTGCAACTCGGGATTTCTGTTGACTGACCACGTCACGCTAGAAGAAACCAACAAAGAATGATGCCAGGGTTCACCTTCTGTTGAACAGGCAGACTCAACTACTGAACACCTGGTCTTCTGACTGATGGACAGACAACTACTGAACACCTGGTCTTCTGATGATCAGACAACTACTGAACACCTGGTCTTCTGATGATCAGACATCTCAGATATCTCTCTCTCTCTCTCTGAAAAGGTTTGGGGCACTTTTTCTGGTGTGCTAAGTGTTACGAATGCACTAGAAATGAGATCACAGTCCCCAGACACAGGCTGATCGGTTCTGCCTTCTGGATTGTACTCCAAAACCTCAACAGGCTCTCTCTTATAAGTTTCACCTTCTGGAAATTAAAACTCCACTGTTTTGTTTTTGTGGTGATATATTATTTTTAAAGTTTCCATGTACAGTATTGTGACTTGCCCCCTGTTTTTCAGCCCCAGTGCAGAATTGTACAAGAACTGTCACTAGAGTCAGTTCTCAGGCCCAGCGTGACGTCAAGTTCTGCCTCTTGCTTAGTACTCCCAAACCTCATTAGTCTACTCTTCCGAAAAACAGATAATGTTCTGTATGTATTTATTCATGTACATGGGCCCTTGGAGTATAGTCTCACCTGAGGGACTGGAGTGGAGTGGAGTGGAATGGACTTGGTTTGGGGAAAATCTGCCTGTGAAGGGGTGGGTGCCTTGGTGGCATGAACCTGGAGGGGTCTGACCCCTAGGGGTTAGTAAAGTGTTCGTGCAAATTTTTCAGCTGTGGGGAAAACAAAATTTTGCAAAATAAAGGATCACAAAGGATGCCTTGTGAAGCAGAAGAAGATACACCAACAGGGGTTGTTTCAAGTAATGTAATAAAAAATTATGGGCAGGAAAGCCCCAATCAGGGCAAGAAGGATTCAAGGGCTTCATCAGCACAACATAGCGGCAGCACTGTTGGCAATGACCGATGTTGCTCATTGTTTGCTCATTGTTTGCTGCATCAAACCACATCCAGACCTAAGTAACTGTGAAAATGTCACTGACAGCAACAGTGTACAGGCAGAGGATTGTGTGCAACAACAGAAACATAATGAACCAGACTGTATTTTGAGTGTGACTCGGGAGCTGAAACTGTCACAAGACAGGCTATTGTCAAACAAGGTGGAATGTGCAAAAACGATGGAGCAGATGGTATCATCTAGTCTCCGAGACATTGGAAACTCACAGACCACTGCTGAACGATAGGGATGCTCTCAGACAATGGTGAAAATAAGAACTGTGGAAGACTTGATATTGTTTTGCAATATATGAACTGTAGACCATAGTCCATACTGTGTGGTGTGTATCTGTCGGTGTAGTGCTCTCTCTCTCTCTCTCTCTCTCTCTCTCTCTCTCTCTCTCTCTCTCTCTCTCTCTCTCTCTCTCTCTCTCTCTCTCTCTCTCTCTCTCTCTCTCTCTCCTCTCTCCTCTCTCCCTCCTCCTCCCTCCTCCTCCCCTCCCACTCCCTCCCTCTCCCTCCCTCCCCCCTCTCTCTCTCTCCTCCCTCCCCCCCTCTCTCTCTCCTCCCTCCCCCCCCTCTCTCTCTCTCCCTCCCTCCCCCCTCTCTCTCTCCGTCCCTCCTCCCGCCCCCTCTCTCTCTCCTCCTCTCCCTCCTCTCTCTTACCAAAAACAAAAGGAAATCCCATAGACAATACCCCAAAATAAAAACAACAAAATGGGAAAGAAAATAGACCTGACTCCTCCATTTTAAATCTCCAAATTTGATGGCTTGAGGGTGTAACAAACCAGAGAAATCTTTGAAAAAAAAGCAACTTCTGCAAAGGTCAGGCTGACCACCCCTACTTGTCAAGCAATCAGCTCATGCTGTCACTGCTAGATGCAGCCAGCCCTGTTGGATACTGTACAGCAGACCATTCCGGTTCATGACAATTCAGCAGCAAGTCGGTTCAGCACAAGTATTTTCCCTCTACTTAACAGCGAATATGGTGAGCCTCAGATCTATAACTGAGGAACAAAAGTATATTTTAAAAAATCAATCCGAAATGCATTCTATCAAGAAAGCATAATGTGTAGGTGCAAGTGGTAACACCCACTCCCTTTCTCATCACAACCTCCCCACCCCCCTAACAAGAGTTAAACCCTAATCCTTAAGTCTTAAGCATTGCTGTTAATTATCCTGATTACACTTGTTTCTGTGTTAAGGGTAGTCCACCTTTGCCGTGGGTTCTTCAATGTGATATGCACAGCTAGTACAGATCTCCAGCATTTTAATTTTTCACTTGTAGTTTGCTTAACCATTCTCTCATCAAAATAACCACTAAACATGAAACCAATCGTTTCTGCTGTGAAGATGGACCTGAAACCACGTTGCGCTGTTAGAATTCATGTTACGTGCTGAACCTTGGCAACGTGTAGCAAGGCAGACTAGTCAGTAGTCAGTCAGAAACCTTTCAGAAGGCGGATGGTGCTAAAGCAGACAACTCAGTCATGAGGTGGCTAAAGGCAGACAACCAGTCAGTGACGGTGGCTAAAGACAGACAACCCAGTCAGTGACGGTGGCTAAAAGCAGACCTCGGTCAGTGAGTTATGTAAAGGCAACAACTCTATCAGTGACGGTGGCTAAAGGCAGACAACTAATCAGTGTGGCTAAGGCAAACAACTTAGTGATTGTGGCTATATGCAGACAAGTATATGATTGTGGCTAAAGGCAGACAACTTTCAGTGTTGTGGCTTAGGCAGACAACTCTGTCAGTGATTGTGGCTAAAGGCAAGACAATAGTCCGCTCCTCACATGGCAGCAACAAAGGTTCCTTCTGACCTGCCGGCTCTATACAGGACAACACACACTACTAGATCTGCCGGCTCTATACAGACAAACACACTACTGACCTGCAGCTCCATACAGACACACACACTACAGACCTGCCAGCTCTATACAGACAAACACACTACAGACCTGCCGCTCTATACAGACAACACACACTACAGACCTGCCGGCTCTATACAGACAACACACACTACTGACCTGCCAGCCCCATACAGACAACACACACTACAGACCTGCCGGCTCCATACAGACAACACCACTACAGACCTGCCAGCTCTATACAGACAACACACTACAGACCTGCCAGCTCTATACAGACAACACACTACAGACCTGCCAGCTCTATACAGACAACACACTACAGACCTGCCAGCTCTATACAGACAACACACACTACAGACCTGCCAGCTCTATACAGACAACACACACTACAGACCTGCCAGCTCTATACAGACAACAGACACACTACAGACCTGCCAGCTCCATACAGACAACACACACTACAGACCTGCCAGCTCTATACAGACAACACTACAGACCTGCCAGCTCTATACAGACAACACTACAGACTGCCAGCTCTATACAGACAACACACATACAGACCTGCCAGCTCTATACAGACAACACACACTACAGACCTGCCAGCTCTATACAGACAACACACACTACAGACCTGCCAGCTCCATACAGACAACACACACTACAGACCTGCCGGCTCTATACAGACAACACACTACAGACCTGCCAGCTCTATACAGACAACACACTACAGACCTGCCGCTCTATACAGACAACACACTACAGACCTGCCAGCTCCATACAGACAACACACACTACAGACCTGCCAGCTCTATACAGACAACACTGAGAAAGCAGACAGCACAGTCCACTGGCACCCACCTACCTTCCATGCCAACTTGAGACTTTTTCGGGTCCTTCACGCGGACACGGACACGACAGACAGACAGACAGACAGACACACACACACACACACACACACACACACACACACACACACACACACACACACACAGACACACACACACACACACACACACACACACACACACACACCACAGTAGTGCACACACACACACGTAGTGCACACACACACACGTAGTGACACACACACACACACACACAGAGTGTCATAGTGCTGACTGCAAAGCATACATACTATTCAGGTTCCATTTCATGCATCAGCACTTGACTTGTAAAGAGATTGGACTTTTACCTTTAGAGGAATACAGACAACCTCCATGTGCCAAGTATGTCCTGAAAAGCTCAACATCTGACAACGTTGCTTGGAAGAGGTAAATTAGATCCGAAAGAGATTTTCCAATTTACCAATTGAGTTTTGATCACTTTGTTCGCCATAGTTATTGGTTTATAGAATAGTCTGCCATGTGTTAAGATCTTTTTTTTTTCAAAATTTCTAGCAATGAAGATGTTATGATTATCTCATTGGGGATTTTTTTTTTACCATATTTTTCTCAGGACTTTTTTCTTCCTACCTGTTCTGGTGTGCCCCAGATTTTGTGTAAGCCTACAATGAAGGGAATCCCAAGCCAACTTTAGGCATGATGTATACAAACATGACAACCATGTGCGGGAGTTTTGAAAATTCTGTCTTTACCACTCAACAATGGTCTACTCTTCAAAAATTATTTTTACTTTCTCCTTGATACTCAGTAATGTCCGGTTTCTCCATTATCATATCAGAAGAAAATGTATGAAGCCTTCTCAACACTACAACTATGTTGCAGTGCATGAAAGAGGGTGTGTGCAGGCATGTTAGCATGCGTAAATACGTAAGTGACTGAAATCTTTTGATCATACATAATAAACAAACCTGAGCAGTGTGATAAAGTGTGTTTAAATCCAAGCAGATATCATGTTCTGGTGTTTCCTGATTGGAACTAAGACATGAAGACACATGCTGCACCTGTATTGTGGACACAGATCATCTCTGACTACATCTGTGCTCAATGAAATCATTGACAATAACGCCGCCACTGAGAAAGTGCACAGGAGAAAAAATAGTTTGTTCAGTTAAAAAATGCATCCATATTGCCACACATGAAAATAAGGGCATGTTTTTAAGTGTGTGTGGTGGTGTGTTGTGTGGTGTGTGTGTGTGTGTGTGTGTGTGTGTGTGTGTGGGTGTGTGTGTGTGTGGTGGGGGGGGGGATGTTGATTTGGTACAATCACCAAACCTATACAATCGATATGTTTTCAGCTGAAAACGTACATCTTTATTCTAAGCAAAGTTATAGTATTACTGATTTGAATGGAATTAACAAAAGTTGATATGAAGAGGCATGCCTTGCTTCCAAGAATGGGACAAAGATCTGTTTGAACAATTCATATACCAGTGACACGAAAAATGGCACAGCTCAATCACCTTTTGAGCAAACAGCATGAAATTGAGATACTATGTGTAGAATATAATTATGTTAAAATAAGACTGTGTGAAAGATTTAATGGTAGATGGTGGTGTTACAGAAACAAACTTTATCCTTTCTGTTTATGTTTGAGCATTTTCATTTCTATAAAAATATTTACATTTTAATAATATGTTGTTACATGTCTGTCTGCCTTTTGAAGTTTTAGTTATATTTCAGTATTTTAAAAAATGTAATGACCTTTCATTTGATGTAGAATAGATCATTAGCATCAAGAAAAAGCAAACAGCTACCAGTTTTTTGGACTAAACATAAATTTTCATGAATGGGGCTACAGACAGACAGATAGAGACATAAGACACAGACAAGGACAGACAGACACTGAAGAGACAACACTGACACAGACAGACAGAGACACACTGACAAGAGACAGACACAGACAGGACAGACACAAGACACAGACAGCAGACACGACACAGACAGGGAGACAGACACAACAGGACAGACGACAGGACAGAACAGACAGAAGACAGACACGACAGAACAGACACAGACAGGAGACAGACACAGACGAGACGACAAGACAGGAGAAGACACAGAGGGACAGACACAGACAGAGACACACAACAGACAAGAGAGCACACAACAGGACGACAGAGAACACACAGACAGAGACACACACAGACAACCCGAAGAGACACACACAGACAGACACACACAGACAAGAGACACACAGACACTGACAAGGGACAGACACAGACAGGAGACAGACACAGACAGACAGGAGACAAGACACACAGCTAGCTCCTACCTACCACCGCCATCGCCATCGCCCAAGCAATCGCTGTCGTCTCCACCGCTGCTCCTGCCTGAGCAGAAACAGCGGTGTGCGAAAGTCTTCAGCCTGATAACGGTCAGGCTGCCGTCTGGCCCGCTGGGATTTCGGGGTAGGCTGAGCAGAGGAGTTGGAGCTGCAGAGTAGGGCGCAGTAGGGCCGGAGTAGGAGCCGGAGTAGGGGCCGCAGTAGGGGCCGGAGTAGGAGCCGGAGTAGGGGCCGCAGTAGGGGCCGCAGTAGGGCCGCAGTAGGGGCCGCAGTAGGGGCCGCAGTAGGGGCGCAGTAGGGGCCGCAGTAGGGGCCGCAGTAGGGGCCGCACGCAGTAGGCCGCAGTAGGGGCCGGAGTACGGGAAGGGGAGGGAGTATGGGAAGGGGAGGGAGTACGGAAGGGAGGGGTATGGGAAGGGGAGGGAGTACGGTAAGGGGAGGGAGTATGGGAAGGGGAGGGAGTAGGTAAGGGGAGGGAGTACGGTAAGGGGAGGGAGTACGGCAAGGGGAGGGAGTACGGTAAGGGGAGGGAGTACGGTAAGGAGGGAGTACGGTAAGGGGAGGGAGTACGGTAAGGGGAGGGAGTACGGTAAGGGGAGGGAGTACGGTAAGGGAGGAGTACGGTAAGGGAGGGAGTACGGCAAGGGGATGGGGAAGTTGTAGGGCCAGGAGCTGGGGCAGCTGGACTGGCAGGAGAAGCAGCTGGACTGGCAGGAGAAGCAACTGGGGCAGCGGGGGTGGCAGGAGAAGCAGCTGGAGCAGCAGGAGAAGCAACTGGGGCAGCAGGAGAAGCAGCTGGGGCAGCAGGAGAAGCAGCTGGACAGGCAGGTGCTGGGGAAGGCAGAGGCGACTCCTCCCTCTCCACCTCTGCTGCTACCTGCACACAGTCAGTCTCCAGTGCAAGCCAGAGTCACAGGTACTGACACTCTCCTAGCAAAGGCAGTGTAACTGCACAACACTGACACACAGACTATGTCATTCTATGGTTCAGTGACCATCCTTGCAAAGGCAGTGCCACCGCACAACACCGACACACAGACTATGTCATTCTTAATCTATGTATGGTTCAGTGACCATCCTTGCAAAGGCAGTGCCACTGCACAACACCGACACACAGACTATGTCATTCTAATCTATGTATGGTTCAGTGACCATCCTTGCAAAGGCAAGTGTTGTGGTACAACACTGACACACACAGTCTATGTCATTCGTTCAGTGACCATCCTAGCAAAGGCAGGGCCACTGTACAACACCGACACTGACACACATATGCATAGTACTGTGACTATCCTTGAAAAGGCAGTGCCACTGACTGTATAACACTGACACTGACACACAATGCACGTATGTATGCAGAAAACCAAAAAATATAGCATCATACGGGAATACGCTATTGGATAAATTAAACATAAAAATAATGTGAAATCAATATAAAAACACTGTGTACCCAAGCAAACACCCATGCATGCATGTACACATGTACGCTCGCATGCAGGTACACACACACACACACACACACACACACACACACACACACACACACACACACACACACACACACACACACGCGCGCACGTACACCACAACACGCGCGCGCATGCAGGTCACCACACACACACACACACACACACACACACACACACACACACACACACACACACACAGAGTGCGTGCTTGTGTGTGTGTAGCCTACATGAAAGAGTGAGTCTTACAGTACATTGTCTTTTGTATTATATTATTTTTATTATTATTATTATTATCATTATCATTATTATCATCATCATCACCATCATCATCTTTATTATCATTATATTATTATTATTATTATTATTATTATTATTATTATTATTATTATTATATTATTATATTATTATTTTTTTTAGTTATTGTTATCATATTATATTATTGTTGTTGTTGTTTATCTTAAATTATCTTTTCTTTAGCTCCTTTTTAGTTTGTGTTTTTGCTACGAGTAGTCGTAACAATATGTAGCAGTAGCTAAATATATTTGGAACCATTTTTCTGTTATTTTTGTATTTCGCTCGTTTGCTTGTTGTTTCATTTTGTTAGTTTCATTGTCTGTTTTATATTTGGTTTTGTTTTGGTTTTTTGATTGTTTTTTTTAATTTCTGGACAGATGGCTTGACTAAAAAGAAAGAGCAAATTTATTACTTACTCAATGTGCCATCTGGAAATAAAACTCGACTTGACTTTGACCTGATTTGGCTTCACACACACACACACACACACACACACACACACACACACACACACACACACACACACACACACACACACACACGACCACATAGGAACACACCTTTCAGATGATTTATTAAATAAAACTGGTCACATTCAGAGAATGTGGTGTGTGGTGTGTGGTGTGTGTGTGTGTGTGTGTGTGTGTGTGTGTGTGTGTGTGTGTGTGTGTGTGTGTGTGTGTGTGCGTGTGTGCGTGCGTGCGTGCGAGCGTACGTGCGAGCGTACGTGCGAGCGTGCGTGCGAGCGTGCGTGCGAGCGTGCGTGCGGCGTGCGTGCGTGCGTGCGTGCGTGCGTGCGTGCGTGCGTGTGTGTGTGCGTGCGAGCGTACGTGCGTGTGTGCGCGCGCTATAATAAATATGCAACAACTGAATAATATGCATTACAAGCAAAACTAAAGCAAAAGTTTTGATAAATAAGAACCCCCTAAAAAAAATCACTTTTGTAACCAGATATAGCCTAACAAGTGAACAAAAACAAACCATGTGTCTAATAATAACCAAGAAAGGGGAATCTATTCCACTAAAACAGTATGTCTTTAAAGTCCGTGATAATCATAATAAGGGACCAACTGGACTATGCAATTACGATTTGAAAAAACTATGCATCAATAAAGGATCACTGAAAATTGTGGATCACAATAATGAGGAAAGAGTAGGAATGTAGTCTTTCAGCACTTGGCATATTAATATATGATCAACAGTTATTGTGGATCACAATAATGAGGTAAGAGTAGGAATGTAGTCTTTCAGCACTTGGCATATTAATATATGATCAACAGTTATTGTGGATCACAATAATGAGGTAAGAGTAGGAATGTAATCTTTCAGCACTTGGCATATTGATATATGATCAACAGTTATTGAGGATCACAATAATGTGGTAAGAGTAGGAATGTAGTCTTTCAGCGTTTGGCATATTATTTAATATTAATATAATTATGATTAACAGTAATGTTGTGACCACGGCACACACGCAAAAACATTCCCAACATAATTAGTCTTAAAACAGTTTAATGTCCAGCTGAGAGTCAGAGAAACAATCTGATTCATAGGGTAGCAGTCAGTTTCTTGTTTTTTAACAGTCTGTTTCTTGTTTTTTAACAGTCTGTTTCTTGTTTTTTAACATGAGACACAAATTGTACTATTTCTTGATATACATCTAGACAAGCATCTCTCTTTTTCTCACACTGAAAATATATTTGCTGAGATTTTTAACGATCTTGTAGTATTCTTGTAGTGATAAACAGAGTTTTAAATTTGCAACATCTAATATATTCTATGCTCCCTAATTTGCTAAAAATGTCTACTTTTTCATGATAGTGTATAACAGAGTGAGATGGAATCCAACAAAATAAAGTTAGGTCTGAGCCTTTTAAAGTGAGGAGATGGATTTAAGTGACGAATTTCAGTGACTAGTTCAGATCTGACTTTTGTTTGCACAGAGCTAATGGCTTGAATGACTGATTTGGAGTCAACCCAGAAAAGGATTTATTTATCACCTGCTCTTCAGATTCCTCTTCCTCCTTGGAACTGATGTCCAGCATCCCCATACGTTTGATGATCTCCTCCGGAGATCATCTGGGGATGCTGCTGGACTGGCAGGGGCTGCAGGGGAGGGCAGAGGGGACCACTCCCTGTGGACCTCGGTTGTTACCTGCACACAGTCAGTCAGTCCTGAGTGCAAGCCAGAGTCACAGGTACTGACTGTGACCCTCCTAGCAAAGGCAGTACTGCCACTAACACAACACTGACACACACAGACAATGTCATTTCTATGGTTCAATGACCCTCCTAGCAAAGGCAGTGCCACTGTACAACACTGACAC
>CM060324.1:23837926-23840426 GCA_030674155.1 Stramonita haemastoma | reverse complement strand
TGTGTGTGTGTGTGTAAGACTTAGACAGGAAGTGTGAGAGTGTGTATCTGAGAGAGAGAGAGACAGAGACAGAGACAGAGAGAGACAGAGAGAGAGAGAGAGAGGACACACAGACAGACAGACAGATTGAGACTTAGAGAGAAAGAGTGGGAGTGTGTATCTGAGAGAGAGAGAGACAGAGACAGAGAGACACACAGATTGATTTGATTTATTCTATATATCGATAATGGAATAAGCACTCTTGTGCTTTTTATATTCAGTCCCCGTGTGTATGCAGTTTAGTAAATGTCATCTGTTCCCACCGCCACAGGATGGCCTACTCTTATGAAAAGCGTAACAGGATTTAACGTGTGGGCAAGATGCTCTGCATGCGTTGCACACGGCCTGGTTTAAAATCCGAAGGACTTTTGGGGAGAGTGGAGTCAGTGCTGATGTCAACTCCAGGAGAAAAATCACACAGAGAGAGAGAGAGAGAGAGAGAGAGAGAGAGAGAGAGAGAGAGAGAGGAGAGAGAAGAGAGAGAGAGAGAGAGAGAGAGAGAGAGAGAGAGAGAGAGAGAGGAGAGAGAGAGAGAGAGAAGGCAGGCAAGGCAAGGCAAGGCAAGGAAGGCAAGGCAAGGCAGGCAAGGCAAGGCAAGGCAAAATTCTTTTATTCGAGGATAATAGATAAGCACTCGTGTGCTTTTTTACATCCAGTCCCCGCCCTTTTCAGGGATAACATTAAGATAGAAAAAATAAAAATAATAGCCACAACTACACAACAACAATTATAATGATCCAAATACCAAAAGTAAGGAACCATACCAAGTATCAAACAACAGGCAAGAAATAACACAGAGATACAATATTAAGGTAATGTTATAAAAAGTCACTCATTCAGAAACGAAAAAGAAGTAAGAATCAATAATTTTGATTTGAATAGAGAGAGAGAGAGAGAGAGAGAGAGAGAGAGAGAGAGAGGAGAGAGAGAGAGAGAGAGAGAGAGAAGAGAGAGAGAGAGAGAGAGAAGGGGGGGGAGGGGCCATCTAGTGAGGACTGACGATCTCAGGGAAGTTATCGGGACAAGGAAAGTAAATATCGGCATGGAAGAGTTACTTCCCTGCAACCCTTTTGCCTTGGTTTAATTTTTTTTTGTTTTTAGTGGGTTTTTTGGTGGTTGTCAAAATCGTATTTTTAACAGGAAAATCGTATTTTCGTATTTAGGGTAAAAAAAAAAGAAGAAGTAAAAATCGATAAAATCGCACGGTAGGCAGGTCTGGCGTGTGCATGCGCGTCGCGCGCGCGCGCGCGCGCGCGCGCGTGTGTGTGTGTGTGTGTGTGTGTGTGTGTGTGTGTGTGTGTGTGTGTGTGTGTGTGTGTGTGTGTGTGTGTGTGTGTGTGTAAGTGTGTATAGTGTGTGTGTGTGTGTAGTGTGTGTGTGTGTGTGTGTGTGTGTGTGTGTGTGTGTGTGTGTGTGTGTGTGTGTGTGTGTGTGTGTGGTGTGTGTGTGTAATGTGTGTGTAAGTGTGTGTGTATTGATGGTGCAGTGGTTTAGCCTATGCATAAATATAGATACCTCGGTACAATAATTGATGATAAACTTAACTCAATTTCAATGCTAATACAGATCTTGTAAACAGAAAATGCCATTATTGCATCTTTTTCCTTCAAAAAACTCGTAGTCTTCAAGTAAAGGTTAACGTTTTACACAATTTACCATAGCTTTATTGAGTCTGTCCTTTGCTTTTCCTTGATATGTTAGTACAATTTAACAAAGGCATGACCATCTAAAACAGAAATATATACTATATAGCACAAAATAAATTAATTGTTACAAGATGTGGCAAAATTGTGGGCTGTGAGCAAATGAAACTGAACGTATAAATGCAGTGAGAGACAGAGCCAGACAGATTGTTACTGACGGTACTCGGGGGCACTAGCGAGTTTTTACTAGTAAGTTTTTACCTTAAAATAGCAAACACATTGAGATATAGGCCTACCTGATATATTTATCAATATATAAAAATATATATAATATACAGTAGGCCTAACCAACAGCTTCAAAGTAAAATGAATGTACATCACTAGGTTAATTCATTAGGCCAGGCCCACGGCTGCCAGGCCGCGTCAGGGGCTAGGCTTTGGCTGTAGGGGAACCATGGCGTTACTTGTATATCTATATCTGTAAATTAATGTGGCACTAGGGACACTTAGGGACTTCATAGGGACACAGGGACTTCATCATGAGGTCGACTACACGGTCCATGACAAGGGACAGTATTTTTGAAGAAATCCAGAAATATAGAAGAAATCCAAAATACTCTGGACTCTATCCAGAAAAAAAATTGAATGTATGCACACCAGCATGCCTCATTGGCGATACAGACTATTTCAGATATGTAGGTAAATATGCCCCCCAATTTTTTAATTCAACATGGACTGAATACAGAGCAAAGCACAAACTCTTTAATACTGAAGAAGGCATTGACTACACATCCCCCACCCCATCAGATCTTTTTCAG
>CM060324.1:23824035-23835326 GCA_030674155.1 Stramonita haemastoma | reverse complement strand
GAGGAGGGAGAGAGGGGGAGGAGGGGAAAGAGAGAAGAGGAGAGAGAGAGGGGAGAGAGGAAAAGATAGGAGGAAAGAAAAGGAAAGAAGAGAGAGAAGAGAGGGGAAAAGGAGAGAGAGAAAAAGGAGAGACGGGACAGACAGACAGCCCAGACAGAAGACAGACAGCCAGACGGGACAGACAGACAGAGGGGGACAGGGGGAATCAGCTCTGAGAAAAAGGGAAAATTCCCAGACTGTAGCCCCCCAAAGGGGACAAGACTAAAGAAGGGGGAGGGGAGGGGGGGGGGGAATGATGGTAGATGGGGGCAAAAATTAGCTGAGTTCAAAGGTTAAAATTTCAGCTCAGTTTTCCCCTTTTCTCCCTTCCCCCCCCCCCCCCCCCCCCCCTCCCCCTTTTTCCCTTTGTCACCCCCTTTTCCCCCCTCTGCTGAAAGCCCTGGTCCTTGGTTTATCATGACACCTGAGTGTTTTTTTAGTACACAAAAGGTCTCTATCAGTCACTCCCCCCCCTTTTCCCCTTTTTTTCCCCTTTCCCCACACACAACCCTGTCTTGGAAAAGTCACATAAAGGCTTGCTAAGTTATTTATTTTATTTTAGATCAGGGTTTTCCTACAGACTTGACAACCAGTTCCCTCAGGCCCTTTTTCTGTTTTCCCTTTCTAAAAATTTGGTTGAGTTAAAAAGTTTTGTCCATTCCCTGATATTGCCCTCCTATCTCTTCCTTGGTTGCCAACTTTAAATAAAAAATTTTCCCTGGGGCTAAAATTTTAAAAATTTTTTTTAAGTTTCCTATATTTTTCGTTTTACTTCTTTTTGGGGTTTTCTCTGAATATTCAAGGTTTTTTTTTTAAATTTGGTTGAGGTTTTTTGGGGATTTTTTCTGTTTTTTTTTTTTTTTTGTTTTTGGGTTTTTTGTTTTTTTTTTGGGTTTGGGGGGGGGGGGGGGGGGGCCCTACCTATCGAATGTACGCACGCAGAACATCTTGCGCACACGTTAAAAACCGTACTGGTTTTTTTTTTATAACAAGGATAATGGAATTAGCACTCGTGTGTTTTTTTCACAATCAGTCCCCGTGTGTTTGCAGTTTTCTGAATCTTGTCATCTGTTCCCACCAGCACAGAAATGCCTTCTCTTAACGAAAAGCGGAACAGGATTTCACGTGTGCGCAAGATGTTTGGCGTGCGTTCGCACACAGGATCTGGGTTAATAGTCTGTCTTAAGGATTTTCGGTGACAGTGGAGTCAGCACTGATGTCAACTCCAGGGGAAAAATCCCCTCGAATGGGAATCGAACCCGGACCGTCAATTTTCAAGCGCAATGTTCTGACCATCAGGCTTTCCCCTGCCCCCATTCAGAAGAGTAGGCAGGCCTTTGTGTACCAGTGAGAAGGCATGAGAAAAGTTACAAAACTGCATACACACAGGGACTGGATGTAAAAAAGTACAGTGTTTATTATATTCCATAATCCGCGATATAAAAATAAATAATTATTACTTTGGTTACCATTTATATAGCTTTTATTTCCACCTTTACATTTTTAATCCATGTGTTGACTTGATATGAATTTATTTTTATTCTATCTAGCCATAATTATCCGATCATATTGAGGTAAAAATGTCAATTAATCATAATTCACGATGATGTTCGATTTTATTTCTATATAATCAAAAAGATTGATTCTGGTTATAGAGTTGAAGAGTTGTGCACTACCCCCCCCCCCCCCCCTCCTCTCTCTCTCTCTCTCTCTCTCTCTCTCTCTCTCTTCTCTCTCTCTCTGAATGTCCGTCTTAATGTCCAACTATGTTTACCATTCATATTGAGAAATGTTTTGATTCATATTTTGCTAAAAATGATTATCTTTTTCTTAATAAATACGTGTGTGAAATAGATTTTTTAGTGAAACATATATATAATGATCCTTATAATATATGTCCATCATAATTATGATATGGTTATGTAGGTACTTTTTAAGACTTTAATCTTAAGATTGATTTAGGTATTGAAGGTATTAGATTAGGTATTAGATTGATTTAGGTATTAGAGTACATATAAATATATCTGTCCCAAGTTAAATACTTTAACATCTCTCTCTCTCTCTCTCTCTCTCTCTCTCTCTCTCTCTCTCTCTCTCTCTCTCCTCTCTCTCTCTCTCTCTCTCTCTCTCTCTCTGAGGGATAGATTCCTCTTGTGTTCCATTAAATATTACTTTAAAACTTTAGACATAAAAAATCCTTTCCCTTAGAATGAAGCCTATTGATGACGTGGGCGCGAACCTGTGAATGAGTGAGTGTGAGTGTGAGTGCTAGTGTGTGTGTTGTGTGTGTGTGTGTGTGCCTCTGTGTGTGTGTGTGTGTGTGTGTGTGTGTGTTGTGTGTGTGTGTGTGTGTGTGTGTGTGTGTGTGTGTGTGCCAGTGTGTGTGTGTGTGCGCGCGCACGCGCGCCAAGTATGTGTGTGTGTATGTGTTTGTGTGTGTGTGTGCGTGTGCCTGTAAATCACTGTAATAAAGCTTTTTTTCCAAAAAAAATATGCATTTAAAAAAAATCTGGAATGTTTCCTGTAATCTGCTCTTGGTACCACTTCTTTCCCCCCATAATGAGGATAATGGTTATTTTTTCCCCTCCCTTTTACCAAAATGTTTTTTATTTAATTTATTTGACTGATTTTTGATGATAGTTCGTGATGGAATGATATTTTCAGTTACTAATTCGTGATGTTTTCTAATTTGCTAAATACTTATTAGCGTCTTTTTTTTATCATAATCATAATTGTGTTGTATTTTTATTTCATTATATTTAGTCACAGCTGATACTGCCAGATTTCTCTGCCTGAAATTCGGGCTACTCTCCCCGGGGAGAGCGCGTCGCCATAAGTGCAGCGCCTGCCCATTTTTTTTTTCTTTTTCCTGCATGCAACTGTACTTGTTTCCCTGTCACAGTGGCTTTTTTCTACAGAATTTTGCCAGGGACAACCCCCTTGTTGCCGCGGGTTCTTTTAAATGCGCTTAATAATGATGTGTAACACACGGGACCTCGTCTCATCCGAGAGATTAATTCTTGTATTCAGGTCTTCGAGTGTGTAGGCTACATTTTCTGTTACTTTTATCACGTGCCTTTTTTTCCTGTGACTTTTTTTTCCAATTACCGTTAGCTACTGGTTGTTGTCTCTAGTTACAGGTATAAGCTTTATTATTGTTGTTGTTTAGATAAGATTTTTTTCTATCTTGATCTTATTCTAAGAGTGGGGATAAGATTATGGATGTTTAAAAAAAAAAAAAGCACACGAGCGCTTTTTTAATTTTATCCTCGACATCAAAGAATTTGACTTGACTGGACTTGACTCTCTCTCTCTCTCTCTCTCTCTCTCTCTCTCTCCTCTCTCTCTCTCTCTCTCTCTCTCTCTCTCGTCTCTCTCTCTCTCTCTCTCTCTCTCTCTCTCTCTCTCTCTCTCTCTCTCTCTCTCTCTCTCTCTCTCTCTCTCTCTCTCTCTCTGCCAAAGCACGCAGAACATCTTAGGCACATCTTAGGCACGTTAATTATATACATTTTGAATAATATGTATTTTAACCACTTTCAGTTACAGCAGATTTCTCTCTCCTGAAATTCGGGCTGTTTTCCGGGGGAGAGCGCATCGCCACAAGAGCAGTGCCACCCATTTTTTCCAAAATATATTTTCCTGGACAACTGTATTTGTTTCCCTATCAGAGTTGCTTTTTTTCAACAGAATTTTGCCAGAGACAGTTCTCTTCATGCTGTAGGCTCTTTTACCAGCGCTAAATGATTTTGTGTAGTTTAGCTTAGCACATGGGACAGTTTATCGTCTCAACTGAATGACAAGCACCCAGACCACCCCTCATGATATATAGGCTTAATAAGATGGGGGATAAGTTTGTGACCCAAACAGGGATCAAACCACCTCACAGTTCCGACCTGGACTTATGGCATTTAAGGCAGGTGCTTACCTCTAGATCACCCATCCACGTTTCCACATGATTACACTTTCAATGTACGTGTATGCTATGGTTTATAATTATAGGAAAGGACAAAAAGCAGGTTTTCTTCAGGACATTTCAAATACATTTTTATTAACTAGCTTTGTAGAACGAAGACAGGCCACATTTCTGATCGGAATTTCATCCCCTTCTTTGCTGGTTGTACAGACAGTACAGGATGGCTTTACAGAGCAGTTCTTTGAATGAGGGAGGAGACAGACAGACAGACAGACAGACAGACAGACAGACAGACAGACAGGCACACACTGTCAGTGTCACACACACACACACACACACACACACACACACACACACACACACACACACACACAGTACAGGGATAACTTTACAGAGTAGTTCTTGGACGGGGGAGACAGACAGGCAGACACACACACAGACACACACAGACACACAAGACACACAGACACACAGACACACAGACACAGACACAGACACAGACACACACACACACACACACACACACACACACACACACACACAGAGAACATTTTTGAAAGATACTATCCAGCAAGATCGTCCCTTATCATAATGATGCAGTAGAGCTCGAGATAGAAGACCATAAGTAAATCGCACTTTCCTTGGGTGCATAGCAGAATTGCACAGTGTTGCTGCCACTTTTAATACTTATTCTACAGGGGCTGGATGCTTCAGTGCAAGAGTGCTGAATGCATTATTTTTTTTTAAAACAAATTAAATGAATGAATAAAAATAAAATGAATAAATGGAGAAGTCCCTTGCTTACTGTAATACTGTTCCGCTTCAACTACAGTTTTAGTAAGAATGAATAGGCCATCATGACATGAGCCAGTGGGAACAGATGACATTTACAGCTGTATACACAGGGGGACTGGATGTCAAGAAGAAAAGCACAGGAGTGCTTATTCCATTATCCTGGATGTAAAACATACATAAATAAGTACATACCTAAATAAAAAGATAACTTACCCCTGGTCACCATAGTGCAGCTTCCTCCAGATTTCACTGTCATGATTCCCATGATATTCAGCTTCTCTTCTCAAGACACTTCCCAAGACTTTCACAAAACACCTCAAACACATTCAAACTCTGAGCATCCTGATGGAAGTTTTATACCCTGCCCTCCCTCTGTCTATCTGTCTGTCAGACTGTCTTTTCCACCTGCAGGAGCAGTGCAGGGCAAAGCTGACTCCTCCCACCACCTTAGCCTACTAGGCCAGGCAGAGGGGAGGGAGGGAGGGCGGGGCAGCAGTAGGGAGGGACCAGCCATTCCCACCTGAGCAGCCTTGGCCCCGCCCTCCCTCCCCTCTCCCCCTCTTCTCTCCTCCCTCCCTCCCTCTCCTTTTCTCTGGTCAGCCAGCAGAGGACTGGGTGTGTTGTGTTATTATCATTGTATATATTGTGTTGTGTTGTGTTGTGTTGTGTTGTATTGTGTTGTGTTGTGTTGTGTTGTGTTGTGTTGTGTTGTATTTATGGGCGAGCACTGTAGCATGCTTTTTTTTTGTAGTGTGTTGTTGTTTGTTATTATGTGTTGCCTTGTATCATGTTGAATTGAATAAGCGTTTTTTATTTGTTTGCTTTACCAAGATTCAGCACTGTCTATACACAAAATCAAAATTATATTAGCATTATTTATGTTATTACAATTATTGTCGTTGTTGTTATTATTAGGATTATTATTTATCACTGTTTATAGTAGTAGTAGTAGTAGTAGTAGTAGTTGTAGTAGTAGTAGTAGTAGTAGTAGTAGTAGTAGTAGTAGTAGTAGTAGTAGTTAGTAGCAGTAGTAGTAGTAGAAGTAGTAGCAGTAGTAGCAGTAGTGGTAGTAGTTTTATTTTTTATTATTATTATTATTATTATTATTATTATTATTATTATTATTATCATTATTATTATTATTATTATTATTATTATTATTATTATTATTATTATTATATTATTATTATTATTATTATCAATACCATTTTAAAAAATCTTTTATAACGAGGATAATGGAATAAGCACTCTTGTGCTTTTTTACATCAAGTCCTCGTGTGTATGCAGTTTTGTAAATGTGATTTGTTCCCCCCAGCACACAATGGCCTACCCTTACCAAAAGCGGAACAGGATTTAACGTGTGCGCAAGATGTTTTGCGTGCATTTATACACGGGGCCTGGTTTATAATCTCATCCGAAAGACTTTGGGGGAGAGTTATTATTATTGTTGTTGTTGTTGTTCATCATCATCATCATCATCATCATCATCATCATCATCATCATCATCATCATCATCATCATCATCATCATCATCATCATCGTCGTCGTCGTCAGTAGTAGTAGTAGTGGTAGAAGTGGCAGTAGTAGAAGTAGTAGACTAGTAGAAGTAGTAGTAGTAGTAGTAGTAGTAGTAGTAGTAGTAGTAGTAGTAGTAGTAGTAGTAGTAGTAGTAGTAGTAGTAGTAGTAGAATCATTATTATTATTATCAGTAGTAGTAGTAGTAGTAGTAGTAGTAGTAGTAGTAGTAGTAGTAGTAGTAGTAGTAGTAGTATAGTAGTAGTCTTGTTGTTGTTGTGTTCATGATTATTTTCCTTATTAGGATCCTTCCTTCTAGTCAATGTCCCGCAGATAAATGTTGTTGTATTCATGATTATTTTCCTTGTTATAAAAAACCCAAACCATGCAATGGCAAAAGTTATAGATCTAAGTATAAAAAAGAAATGATAATAAAGATACCAAGAACTTTTGCCATTGCATGTTTTTGGTGCTGAAACTGAACTCAGAAAGCTGACAAAAATGTATGAGCTTCTAAAATGCTGAAGCAGTGCATTATATTGAAATTCCTTTGAATAAAGATGGGAGGGGGGGGGGTTGGTTTTGTTTTTTTCTTTTTTTTACATTGGAGGGGCCTAACACAGTTCGTTGCAATTTGCGATGGGGGGTGGGGTGGGGGGATCCACGCAGTTCGTTGCAATTTACGATCAACTGCGTCATCGCCCCCACAACACTGATTCCCCCCCCTCCCCCCGGTTCGCTATTTGTAAGAGTAGGACATAGTGCGCCGGTGGGAACAGATGACAAGATTTACAAAACTGCATTCACACGGAGACTGGATGTACAATTAAAAGTACATGAGAGCTTATTCCATTATCCTGGATATAAAATAAATAAATAAATAAATAAAAACAACACAGCACACAACACCTACACACACACACGCGCGCGCGCGCACAAGCACGCACTGACACATGCACGCACGCACACACACACACAAAACCTTTGATGAGACTGTAAACCGTTGGCGAACACACGCAGAACATTTTGCGCACACGTTAAATCCTGTTCCGCTTGTCATAAGAGTAGGCCATCGTGTGCGGGTGGGAACAGATGACATTTACAAAAATACATACACACGGGGACTGGATGTGAAAAAGCACAAGAGTGCTTATCCCATCACCCTCGATATAAAAGAATAATAATAATGATAATAAAAAAACTAAACACACACACACACACACACACACACACACACACACACACACACACACACACATACACACACACACGTGTGTCTGCGCACACGCACGCATGCACGGACGCACGCACGCATACACATGCACGGACACACACACACACACACACACACACACACACACACACACACACACACACACACACACACACACACACACACACACACCACGAAAAATGAAAACACATGGGGAAAAAAAGCAAATTAATGCTTATTCAATGTACCATCTGGAAATAAAAATTTGATTTGATTTGATTTCATTTGATTTCACACACACACACACACACAAGCACGCACGGACGCACGCGCACGCACGCACGCACACACACACACACATACACACGCGTGCGCGCGCGCGCACACTCACACACACATACACAAACACACACACACACACACACACACACACACACACACACACACACACACACACACACACACACACACACACAGGGGCCTGGGTCATAGGCATGGAAACTAAAGTTAGTTCTAGTAATTTAACTTAACAACACAAGAAAACTTAGACACAGAGTGGAGAGGAGTAGAGGAGGGGGGTGTAGACCAGATAGGGACACTTAGACTTAAGCCTTCTTTGAAGTGTTTACACCAGCCCCCCCCCCCCCCCCCCCCCACTACCTCTCCTCTCCTCTCCCCTCCTTAGGAGAAGGAGAGAGGGGGCAGGAAGTGGCAACAATGTAACATCCACCATGGGCACCTAGGTGACTGGGGTGTCACCACACCAACTGACTCACAGTGTGGCTGAAGAGCAAGCTGAGAAGGAAAACCCCACAGAGTCTGTCAAAATCACTTATGACCCAACATACCCAGAGCAGATGAGTCTGGTGCCTTCTTTCTGTAGCCTCATGTAACAGAAGGGAGTAGGGAGGGGGAAGAGGGAGGGGGGGTGATTCAATCATTCCTTCTTTACTTTGAATTCAACATCTGTGATAGCCTAGTTGACAGCAAAAAAAAGTGAACATTGTGTGTGGTGTGTGTGTGTGTGTGTGTGTGTTGTGTGTGTGTGCAGACACATCTGTCTGTCTGTCTGTCTGTCTGTCCCGGCACTTTGATTCCGCTTGCACCCTTATTCAGTTCAGTGTCTTCAAGTTGGCTCTGGCCCCATGTGTTTTTCTTTCTTGCCGGATTGATTCATTTATTTAATTTAACTGGTCATTAATCTCTATATCTTTTCTTCTTTTTCTTCTTCTTGTGCTATCCACTCTGCTTAGCTCTCAGTGTCAATTAATCTGTATAACTTTTCTTCTTTTTCTTCTTCTTCTTGCTTCGACTTTGCTTAGCTATCAGTGTCTGTCTCAGTGATATTAGAGAGAGAGAGAGAGAGAGAGAGAGAGAGAGAGAGAGAGAAGAGAGAGAGAGAGAGAGAGAGAGAGAGAGACAGAGAGAGACAGAGAGAGACAGAGAGAGACAGAGAGAGACAGACAGACAGACAGACAGACAGACAGACAGGACAGACAGACAGACAGACAGACAGACAGAGAGACAGAGAGAGAAAGGGAGAGCAAAAACGGTAATTGGAAAAAAAGTCACAGAAAAAAAGTCACAGGAAAAAAGTCACAGAAAAAAAGTCACAATGGTGGCTGTGTGATGTACTCTCTTCTACAACAAAAAGTGGTGTGTGTGTGTGTGTGTGTGTGTGTGTGTGTGTGTGTGTGTGTGTGTGTGTGTGTGTGTGTGTGTGTGTGTGTGTGTGTGTGTGTTTGTGTGTGTGTGTGTGTGTGTGAGAGAGAGAGAAGAGAGAGAGAGGAGAGAGAGAGAGGAGAGAAGAGAGACAGACAGACAGACAGACAGACAGACAGACAGACAGACAGACAGACAGACTGCGTGACAAGTGGTACAAAATACAAAATACAAATTGATAGTACAGAGCTTGGCTGTTGATCCATGGTGATTGGAAAAGATTCTTTTTCTTTTTTCTTTGAACTCTAAAGAAGTAAATGTCTGAAATGATTCAGTAGAATAAAGTAATCCAGTGATCCTGTGTCAATTGTCTGTCGGCTGTGATCAGAGAGATAGGAAGAACCAACTCTTGGCTTTCAGACAGCTCCGTGACTGAGTGATTCACAAACAGATTTGTCTTCAAAGCAATAGGTCACAAACACACACACACAACCACCCACACACAACACACACCCACACAACACACACACAACCACACACTTCAACGCACAGACATTGCGCATAAATTGTCCCCTTTTTTGGTACCATTCTTTTTTAAATTCCTTGGATTAAGCACCTGCTATCATTAGATAGTGAAAATAAAATAATAATGAAATGCATCTCAGTAATATAAAGTACATCCTCCGTTTTTGTTCCTTTCCAACTCTTGTAGCTCTGTCTCTCGTGTTCAGGAATAATCAATCCAATCTCTCTGCTCTTCAGTACCTCTCTCTGCGTGCACTGGCAGTGCTACTCTCTCAACTCCAGTCTCTTTCTTCAAAAGCATCAGTTCCTCACCTCACCATCACCCACATCCTCTCCATCACCCATCTCTCCACACACACTACCATTCCACAATCTCTCACACAACTCCTCATCACATTCCTCACTTCTTCATCACCTCTGCGAACTCTTGCCATCTCACTTAATCCTGTCTCCGCTTTTTCGTAACTGATTGTCCATCTCGTTGCCGTGTGAACAGATGTATTTACAATTATCTACATTACACACGGTACTGGATTAAAAAAGCCACGAGTGCTTATTCCTTTATCCTCGATTAAGATAAAATTAAATATAAAATAAACTCTCTCTCTCTCTCTCTCTCTCTCTCTCTCTCTCTTCTCTCTCTCTCTCTCTCTCTCTCTCTCTCTCTCTCTCTCCCCTCCTTCTCTCTCTCTCTCTCTCTCTCCTCTCTCTCTCTCTCTCTCTCTCTCTCTGTTCCCTTGAAAATAAAGATTTTCATTTCATCTCTCTCTCTCTCTCTCTCTCTCTCTCTCTCTCTCCTCTCTCTCTCTCTCTCTCTCTCTCTCTCTCTCTCTCTCTCTCTCTCTCTCTCTCTCTCTCTCTCTCTCTCTCTCTCTCTCTCTCTCTCTCTCTCTCTTCTCTCTCTCTCCTCTCTCTCTCTCTCTCTCTCTCTCTCCAATTGCATACGATTTGCAAAGATGTGTAAGTTCATGATTTTGTTTCATATCCTGTTTTCTGTTATTTTCTGCAACGTCTCATTTTTTCTTGTACTTTCAGTTTTTTCTATTGCCTTGATTTTGTTCATTCCGATTTATATTGAAGATGTAAATATTATAATTATTGTGTCATTTTGTGATATCTCACTCACTCACTCACTCACTCACTGACTCACTCACGGGATAGCCTAGTGGTTAGAACATTAAATTGCGCTCACCATCTGAAAACCTGGATTCGAATCCCGTTCAAGGGGATTTTTCCCCTGGAGTTAACATCAGTGCAGACTCTACTCTCCCCAGAAGTCCTTAGGATGAAACTATAAACCCAGGTCCAGTGTGCGAACACACGCAGAACATCTCGCGCACACGTTAAATCCTGTTCCGCTTTTCGAAAGACCAGGCCATTGTGTGCCCGTGGGAAAAGATGACAAAATTTACAAAACCACACACAAACGGGGACTAGATGTAAAAAAGCACATGGGTACTTATAAAATTATTGTTGAGATAAAATAAATAAATCAATTCACTCGCTGGATACTCACTCACTCACTCACACACACACACACACACACACACACACACACACACACACACACACACACACACACACAACACACACACACACATACACACACGCGCGAGCACGCACACACAC
>CM060324.1:23811535-23819035 GCA_030674155.1 Stramonita haemastoma | reverse complement strand
TTGTACAGAGCCAAGTTTGGCGCATAGAAACAGGGTACAGTGTACGCAAAAATCACCACTACAACACCATCCACTAATAATTTCATACAATATCATGCACCACAGTAATCTGTGGGGTCTCCTCCACACGCACAAACACAAAAAACCGCACACACAAACACCAGCGAACGCACGCACGCGCGCATGCATACCCACCCTCCCATGAATAAGAGCTCAAGAACTAGAAGCATTGTGACGCAAACGCCGTTTTCGGGACCTTGCCGCCCGCTTTTTCCGCAGTTCAGGAGCCCAGGCACCAGGACCCTATTCTACACTATGCAGACAAACTGGACAACAATCTTGGATGCGTGTGGGCACTGGAATTGTGGCGACATCACGGCCCGGAAGATGGTAACCCCGCTTGTACAGAGCCAAGTTTGTCGCCTAGAAACAGGGTACAGTGTACGCAAAAATCACCCCTACAACACCATCCAATAATAGTTTCATACAATATCATGCACCACAGTAATCTGCCGGGTCCCCTCCACACGCGCAAACACAAAAAACCGCACACACAAACACCAGCGAACGCACGCACGCGCGCATGCATACCCACCCTCCCATGAATAAGAGCTCAAGAACTAGTAGCATTGGGACGCAAACGCCGTTTTTGGGACCTTGCCGCCCGCACTTTTCCGCAGTTCCGGAGCCCAGGGCACCAGGACCCTATTCTACACTATGCAGACAAACTGGACAACAATTTTGGATGCGTGTGGCACTGGAATTGTGGCGACACCACGGCCCGGAAGATGGCAACCCCGCTTGTACAGAGCCAAGTTTGGCGCATAGAAACAGGGTACAGTGTACGTAAAAATCACCCCTACAACACCATCCCCTAATAATTTCATACAATATCATGCACCACAGTAATCTGCGGGGTCCCCTCCACACGCGCAAACACAAAAAACCGCACACACCAACACCAGCGAACGCACGCACGCGCGCATGCATACCCACCCTCCCATGAATAAGAGCTCAAGAACTAGAAGCATTGTGACGCAAACGCCGTTTTCGGGACCTTGCCGCCCGCACTTTTCCGCAGTTCCAGAGCCCAGAGCACCAGGACCCTATTCTACACTATGCAGACAAAGTGGACAACCATTTTGGATGCGTGTGGCACTGGAATTGTGGCGACACCACGGCCCGGAAGATGGCAACCCCGCTTGTACAGAGCCAAGTATGTCGCATAGAAACAGGGTACAGTGTACGCAAAAATCACCCCTACAACACCATCCAATAATCATTTCATATAATATCATGCACCACAGTAATCTGTGGGGTCCCCTCCACACGCACAAATACAAAA
Source organism: Stramonita haemastoma (assembly GCA_030674155.1). NCBI lineage: Eukaryota > Metazoa > Mollusca > Gastropoda > Neogastropoda > Muricidae > Stramonita > Stramonita haemastoma. Next base: position 23,817,690 of record CM060324.1, on the reverse strand, counting down.
AACCGCACACACAAACACCAGCGAACGCACGCACGCGCGTATGTATACCCACTCTCCCATAAATAAGAGCTCAAGAACTAGAAGCATTGTGACGCAAACGCCGTTTTCGGGACCTTGCCGCCCGCACTTTTCCGCAGTTCCAGAGCCCAGGGCAGCGGGACCCTATTCTACACTATGCAGACAAACTGGACAACAAGTTTGGATGCGTGTGGCACTGGAATTGTGGCGACACCACGGCCCAGAAGATGGCAACCCCGCTTGTACAGAGCCAAGTTTGGCGCATACAAACAGGGTACAGTGTACGCAAAAAACACCCCTACAACACCATCCAATAATAATTTCATACAATATCATGCACCACAGTAATCTGCGGGGTCTCCTCCACACGCACAAACACAAAAAACCGCACACACAAACACCAGTGAACGCACGCACGCGCGCATGTATACCCACCCTCCCATGAATAAGAGCTCAAGAACTAGAAGCATTGTGACGCAAACGCCGTTTTCGGGACCTTGCCGCCCGCACTTTTCCGCAGTTCCGGAGCCCAGGGCACCAGGACCCTATTCTACACTATGAAGACAAACTGGACAACCATTTTGGATGTGTGTGGAACTGGAATTGTGGCGACATCACGGCCAGGAAGATGGCAATCCCACTTGTACATAGCCAAGTTTGTCACTTAGAAACATGGTACAGTGTACGCAAAATTGACCCCTACAACACACATCAAAAAATAATATCATGCAATATCATGCACCACAGCAATCTGCAGGGTCTCCTCCACACGCAAAAACACGAAATACCACACACACAAACACCAGCGAACGCACGTACGCACGCATGCATACCCACCCTCCCATGAATAAGCTAAAGAAGGATTGTGACGCAAACGCCGCTTTCGGGACCTTGCCACCCGTAGGCCTACTTACAGGTATTGATGTATTTTCGTCCAATATTCTCCACCTGACCTTTGAAAACAGACGGAGATTGTAAATTGAGTTTTTGAAGTGGTTGTTTGTGGTGGTTGTTATTTTTGTTCTTGTTGACCGTTTATTCGTTTAACTCTGCCTACTCAGAAAGATGTGTGATGTAATTAGTGTTGATTGATGTGTTTGTTTATGTTTTATTCTTCCAACTTGTATGAGTGGTTTATTGCATAACCCTTTATTTGCCAGATATAATATAAGAAAACCAAGCTAAACACAGCGGTGTTTTAAGACTATTCTACACTTTTACGTCAACTGTGTTTGGAAGAAAGTGCTGCTTACTGATGGAAAAAAAAATTAACTGGAAAATGTCAGATTTTCTCTTCTAGATTCGTAAATTCACCTGATCTTACCTGGTCTGCTCCTTCACACACAAACATAATCCATTTGCTTAATTTATTCGGGAACAAAACAAAAGGAAAGAAGAAAAGCTAGCAAAACAACCCCCCAAAAAAACATACTGATTCTTTTTCATCAGTTAATTTTCTCTTCTTATTTCCTGGAAGCCTTTTTACATGCATAAAAAACCAATAAATTTATTTTACATCCAGTTCCAGTGTGCATGTAGTTTACAAAATTTTAGCATCTGTTCTCCCTGGCACACAATATAAATATAGCTTAGTCTTTCGAAAAGTGGCACGGGTTTTTGACGAGTGTGCAAGATGTTCTGCGTGTGTTTGTACTCGGGACCTTCGTTTACCGAATTTATTCAATGAAATTTCGATGAAGTAGAGTCAGCACTGATATTAAATCCGCCGGGAGGAGAGGAATTCCCATGGAGGGGTGTTTTCCTGGTGGCTCGAACCCTGGCCATCAGATCGCGAGCACAACACTCTAACCACCAAACTCATCAAATCTCCCTGTAACATTAAACACTGATGTGCAAACGCAAAAGCTTAAAAGAAAAAAAAAGAACACATGGAATGTTTTATTCCCAAGCGTACTGTTATGGCAATGAAAAAATGCATTAAGGAAAGCAAAGCAAAAAAAAAGAAAGAAAGAAGAAACTTAGCAGATAAAACAGATCCCGACCAAAAAGATAAAGAGACAAAGGAAAGCAGTAGCCTAGCATCCAGTGTCCATGACAGAAGGCTCCAACTTTTCTACTTGAAAATAGCAGTATTTGCATCCCTTGCACTACTTGCTTGGTTGAGACACTTTGCCCCCACAAACTGTATGGGCTGTTGACATGTCTGTGTGAAGGGATGTGTGACATGATGTAATATGATGTACGATATGAAAAAATATGATATGGCATGATGAAAAATAATCATACTGTGTCATGTTAAATTATTATGTCATGTTATATGGTACCATGTCTTTTTTTGTTGACTTTATTTTTTTCAAAGAGAAGAATTATTCAAGTAGATTGACTCTGCTGCGTATACCTTTTTATGTCAATCATACTTTGTGGATGAGCAGAGGAGACCTGCTTAGTGATAAGGCATCTCTGAAAAAGGGTTGTTTTGTTTGGATGGAGGGGAGGGAGGGAGGGAATTGTTGGTTATGTAGCTGCTGAATGATGTGATGTTGTATAAATAATTATATATATTCAAGAGAGAGAGAGAGAGAGATGTGAGTGAGTGTGTGTGTGTGTGTGTGTGTGTGTGTGTGTGTGTGTGTGTGTGTGTGTGTGTGTGTGTGTGTGTGTGTGTGTGTGTGTGTGTGTGTGTGTGTGAGTGAGAGAGAGAGAGAGAGAGAGAGAGAGAGAGAGAGGAGAGAGAGAGAGAGAGAGAGAGAGAGAGAGAGAGAGAGAGAGAGAGAGAGAGAGAGAGAGAGAGAGAGGAGAGAGAGAGAGAGAGAGAGAGAGCGTGTGTGAGAGAGAGAATGATCTTTATTTTTCAAGGGTTACAGAGTAAGCATTACATACTTTTTTCATCCAGGAGAGGGGAGAGAGAGAGAGAGAGAGAGAGAGAGAGAGGAGAGAGAGAGAGAGAGAGAGAGAGAGGAGGAGAGAGAGAGAGAGAGAGAGAGAGAGAGAGAGAGAGAGGAGAGTCTCCATCGTTATGTTCACAGAGAGAGAGAGAATAGAATTGAATTGAATAATCTTTATTTTTCAAGGATAACAGAGTAAGCATTTACATACTTTTTTCATCCAACCCTTGCCCTTATTAGGGAATAGAGAAGAGAGGAGAGAGAGGAGAGAGAGAGAGAGAAGAGAGAGAGAGAGGAGGAGAGGAGAGAGAAGAGGAGAGAGAGAGAGAGAGAGAGAGAGAGAGAGAGAGAGAGAGAGAGAGAGAGAGAGAGAGAGGAGAGAGAGAGAGAGAGAGAGATTTTATTTATTCTTTTATATCGAGGATAACAGAATAAGCAATCATGTGCTTTTTTTCATCTGGTCCCCGTGTGTATGCAGTTTTGTAAATATTGTCATCTGTTCCCACCGGCACACGATGGCCTACTCTTACGAAAAGCGGAACAGGATTTAACGTGTGCGCAAGATGTTCTGCGTGCGTTCGCACACGGGGCCTCGGTTTAAAGTCTCATCGGAAGGACTTTTTGGGGAGAGTGGAGTCAGCACTGATGTTAACTCCAGGAAGAAAATTTCCTCGACCGGACTCGAACCGGGTCTTCAAATTGCCAGCGCAATGTTCTGACCACTAGGCTATCCGACCCCCAAGGGAGAGAGAGAGAGAGAGAGAGAGAGAGAGGAGGAGAGGAGAGAGAGAGAGAGAGAGAGAGAGAGAGAGAGAGAGAGGAGAGAGAGAGAGAGGAGAGAGAGAGAGAGAGAGAGAGAGAGAGAGAGAGAGAGAGAGAGGAGTAAGGAGAGAGGAGAGAGAGAGAGAGAGAGAGAGAGAGAGAGAGAGAGAGGAGAGAGAGAGAGAGAGAGAGAGGAGGAGAGAGAGGAGATAGAAAGAGAGAGAGAGAAGTGAGAGAGAGAGAGAATTCTCCACAAGTGTTCAGTTGTCACAGGGTCTACTCATTTTATGTCTTGTCACACGTGTGCTCTATGTTTTCCAAGTCTTAGTGTGCCATAATTTTACCATTGTTTGAATTCAATCTGTCTTGTTTAGATTATTTCTTTCCAAGAGTCAGATGTTCTAATTTAGGATGATTTGAAGTTACTGTCTTTTTAATCTTGTTCAAAAACAAGCAACTCAGTAACGAACTAAAATATTGGGGGGGGGGGGGGTTTACGAGAGATTAATTGATTTATTGACAAGCTTTCTTCCCAAGGGTTACAGAATGATATTGTAATCTTTTAATTTTTTTTATCAAGCTTTTTACATAAATAAACAAATAATGATAATTGGATAAAATCATAAGAGAGAGAGAGAGAGAGAGAGAGAGAGAGGAGAGAGAGAGAGAGAGGAGAGAGAGAGAGAGAGAGAGAGAGAGAGAGAGAGAGAGAGAGAGAGAGGGGGGGGGGGGAGAGGGGTGCAGGACAATCTCTGGTTGATTTTAATATGATTTAGCTGGAAACAAAAATAATACAATCCTTTTTTTTAAGTGTAGAAACATATGTTAATAAATGTATGATTTCGATGGCAATATATGATTCGAAAAGTTTTTGCTTGAGAAAAAATTAAAAACTCAAAAGAGAAAAAAGAAGACCAATCTCAAAAAGTCACTTTGTTTTTCTTTTGACCTTTTCAATGGGAGAGAATTCAAGGGGCTAACCTTATCAAGGCGAAAGTAGTCACCCTTGGTAAACGGGTATGCACATTATAAATGTGTGTCTTTCTGTGTTGTAACTTATCATTGGACCCATCTATCATGTAGAGAAGCGAATGGTATTTGCAAGCAAGCTTGAGAGTGTGTTGAATTTAATATCTGTTTAAATAAATTGCTGATCATGTGCAATCTAAAAGCTAAATTCTTAACCAGCGACTGTACAGCAGTAAATGATTACTAATTTTATTATCAGTTATTTCTATCCAGTATCATAAGTACTTCGCAGGGTGTATGTTTACTACTATGAACTATTTCTTTGATTATATTGCCAAAGTTTGCATCGTATTGTTGTAACCTGTACAGATAAAAAACGTGAAAAGAAACTGGTGAATGGAATTTTGCCAATTAATGCAACAAACAATGTTGAAGTTTGTATCTCCTTAAAATGTCGTCTGTATCCCATTTAGAAAGAAAATGTTGCCTATTTGTAGTGTGATGCTTTCCTTTTTTTTTGCATTATATTAAAAATGAAAGTTTTTATTAAGTTGTTTGGTTGAATGATTCTAGAGATTTTGCCAACTTTTTGTTTATTTAGAGTTGAATAATTTTGAGATAAAGTGCATGCAATTTTAAAATGAAAATTTTCATTTACAAGTGGGGGAGGGGTGATTGTGTTAACGATTCATTTATGAAGGAAACAACATGTATACTTTTTGTTTTTGAATGATCTCTCGGTATTTGTGTGTATAAATGTGGTTTGTTCTTTTATTTGAAATCTTTAAGGCTTTAAGCTTCGGTCTGTTGATATTTAGAATGTTTACAAAACGTGGGACTAATTTTTCGAAATATTTGTCGCACATTGTATGGCCTTTTCATTACTATTCTCGGTGACTGTTTTCTTTACTTCTTCTTTACAAGAGAGAGAGAGAGGAGAGAGAGAGAGAGAGAGAGAGAGAGAGGAGAGAGAGAGAGAGAGAGAGAGAGAGAGAGAGAGAGAGAAGAGAGAGAGAGAGAGAGAGAGAGAGGAGAGAGAGAGAGAGAGAGAGAGAGAGAGAGAGAGAGAGAGAGAGAGAGAGAGAGAGAGAGGAGAGAGAGAGAGAGAGAGGAGAGAGAGAGAGAGAGAGAGAGAGAGAGGAGGGAGGGAGGGCTAGGAACCATAACCAAACAACCAAAAGTACAGAAAGATAAGATTTGTGTGTGTGTGTGTGTGTGTGTGTGTGTGTGTGTGTGTGTGTGTGTGTGTGTTGTGTGTGTGTGTGTGTGTGTGGCTGGCATAGCCAGAAACGAAAATAAGGAGGGAAAAAAGGAACAAGATGAACAAGGAGTTAACAGAATGAAAAAAGACATACCAAAAAAACCCGTAAAGACATACCGAAAACATTCAAACTGCCCAGGCCACAGAGAAATAACAAAAATAATAGACCTACCAACCCAACAATTCATGAATTCGTCTATTTCTTTCATTAGTTAATGGTACTTCCTGCTAAAAAAAAAAAAAAAACCACCCAGAGAAGAAAAAAATATATAGACAAAAAGAAAGGAAAGCTAGGGTTT
>CM060324.1:23774035-23806535 GCA_030674155.1 Stramonita haemastoma | reverse complement strand
GACTAAGCCACGCTGTAGTCTAGTAGTCTAGTGTTAAGGGCGTTGGACTCGTAATCTAAAGGTTGCAGGTTCGATCCCAGCTTTGGGCTATGGCGTTGTGCCCTTGGAAAAGGCACTTTACGGCTATTTTCTCACCCCACCCAGGTGTAAAAGGGGTACCAACCTTGTGTTGGGGGTTAACCCTGCGATAGACTGGCGACCTATCCAGGGGGGAGTCTATGCCTCTCAGTCGCTAACGCCACAGAAACCAGGATAAGCACCAGCCTGATGAGCCTTAGGCTCGGGACAGACTTTTTATGACTGACTAGGAGGCTTGCCTTGCACAGTCCTTATGTGCTGCTGCCCATGGGGCTAATTGGCCTTTGGATAACATCTCCAATGCTGACTGTCCTTATGCCCTCTTGGCCGAGAGAGTGGGCATGTACTATGGGCAAGGCATCTCCACTATAATCAAATTTCTGCCCAGTTTCGAAACAGCAGCTGCCTCCTCTGCTGCTTTGGAGGTCATTGTCGAACAGGATGGACAAACATACAATACACATTAGCTTCTTCTTCTTCTTCTTCTTCTTCTTCTTCTTCTTCTTCTTCTTCTTCTTCTTTCTTCTTCTTCTTCTTCTCCTTCTTCTTCTTCTTCTTCTTCTGCTGTAACCTCTCTGAGGTGCTATTTCCAGATAACAATTTGAAATCCCTACACCCCCCTCCCTCCCCAGCATTATCCAGATTCGTTATTTGCATGTCAGGGTCAGAAGTCTCCATGGAGCCTACAACTGTACGGCTCACTCACTGTAGACCAGAAATTGTTGATATTGCTAAAGTTATTTCTCAGTCTGCTATTAATGTTCTGTTATAGGTTTTCTTTTGAATTTACTTGTTTTATTTGTTGGGTTTGTTTTAGCTAGTTTTAATGCTTAATTAAGTCTAATATCACCTAGAGTGAACAGACTTAAAATGAAAAACAAATAAAGAAACAGCTGTATGGCAGATGTAAGACCACCACCCAGAGGAGAACATCACTGCTGCAGGGTTACTTTGGTCTTTCCTCGGAAGTCAGATTATGGCTGCCTATATGGCGAAGTGCTTGGAAACAGTCATACATGCAAACTTCTCATTCAGTGTCCAATTTCAATCTCACACAATGATTCCCAGGTGAGATTGAGTGGGTGACCCCAGAATGTTAAGCTGGGGAACGCACATCAACAACAACAACAACAACTTTGGTGCTGTCCAGAGGTGGCTGTTATAAGCTCAGGTGATTTGCAGGACGGACACCACCTGCCCACGCCTTTGTTGCTGAGCCAGACTGAGTGAGAAGTCCACCCCAGGAGAGAACCACCACCCCACACGGGGACCGGATGAAAAAAAGCACATGATTGCTTATTCTGTTATCCTCGATATAAAAGAATAAATAAATAAATAAATAAATAAACAGAAGCGATTTGGAAAGCAAAATGGAGGTCACCATGAGACACCAACAAGCCAGGGCCACGTAACTGGAGACAATTGTGCGTGATGTTATGATGCCTGATCAGTGGTGATGAAGGTGATGTACTGACACCTCCATAAAATAGCATGTGCTTTGTGGTGATGTAATAATGCTGCCGTGAAATAGCACGTCCTTTATAATAATAATAATAATACATGGAATTTATATAGCCCTATATCTTGTAAAAACAAATCAAAGGGCTTGCACTCCACCCTCACAACAAACAACCAATGACAATAAATAATTCTAGCAAATTCGAAAGCACACACATGCCCATGCGCGCGCACGCACACACACACACAACACACACACACACACACACACACACTTCTTCTTCTTCTCATTGGTTTAATGTCCGTTCACTACAAGGTGATTTAGACAATGGTACATTCACGTTAAGAATGCACTGAAAAGGGGATGAGGGGAAAAAGTGAAAGGATAAAGAAATAATGGATGATGATAAGTTTATACAATTTCATTTATAGTAACTGACCTACTGGTGACTGGCAAATACTTGCTGCAACTGATATTAGGACATGCGACTCGGAATCATACAGAACACTTTGGAAATTTCCGTATTTTTCCCTTAGATCTATCCCTTTGCTTTTATACGAGGCAATGAGCACAGGGCAATCAAACAGTATATGGTGGACTGATAAAATAGCAGAACAAGTACAGAAAACATCTTTTGAATATTTAGTTTTCCAAGCATTTAGACGTAATTTATGAATTATAATTTCTATATTTCGTGGGCAACACAAACGATTTAAGGGAAATCTAAAAAACTTTGAATATACAGAGTTTGCAAGAATTGAAATAATTTCAAATGAAGATAAACGCAGACCTATACTATTAATCATTATGTCACTTGTACATTCTGAAGCACCGCGTTTTGCCAGAGAATCTACCAATTCATTCCAGTAAAGACCGCAATGTGATGGCACCCAGCAAAATGTTATCCCAATACCTTTAGAAGCAAGAGAGTGCACAAGGAACTTGATTTCAAAAATAACATCATTTCTCAGTTTAGAGTCCCAATGTTTTAAAGCCAGTAAAACTGATTTTGAATCAACACAAAAAAGGACATTGTAAATCGCAAGAGAAATATTTGAAATATAATTTAGCGCCATAAGAATTGCGAACAATTCAGAAGTGAATATTGTAAAACCTTTTCCAATACAAAAAGGTCTTTTTACTTTTAAGTCGGGTATAACGAATGCAGCCCCGCACATGCCCGATTCTAAGACAGATCCGTCCGTGTATACTTTCAAGTGGTTTAAATACTGACAATTTATATGATTTTGAACTTCAGTTTTGAGTAGGTTTTGATTAGTGTCCTTTTTTTGTTTCTGTGTAGTCAATATCAAAATTTGCATATTGATGTTCCCATGGTGGAATCTGGGGAACTACTGGTAAAACTGGTACGTTTGATATATCGATATTATTTTCCTTCAAAAGGTCTTCAGTATAATTTCTTATTGGCTGCAAAAAAGAGATATTCCTAGCTCTTTTTGGATAATCCTTTTGATTAATAAATATTTCATCGCGAACAGAATTTGAAATAGCAAGACTTCGAATGACATATTTAGAGACAGATAACATTCTTTGCTCAGAAAGTGGAACACAGTGCTTTGTGCATGTGCTTTGTGGTGATGTACTGAAGTTGCCATGAAATAGCATGTGCTTTGTGGTGATGTACTGAAGTTGCCATGAAATGGCATGTGCTTTGGGGTGATGTACTGAAGTTGCCATGAAATAGCATGTGCTTTGTGGTGATGTACTGAAGTTGCCATGAAATAGCATGTGCTTTGTGGTGATGTACTGAACACACACACACACACACACACACACACACACACACACACACACACAGAGGTTATACATTTTGACAGGGTGAATGGAATTTCAATTGTTGAAGGCAGGGACAAATAGGAGATGAAAACAGAAGGCAAAAATCTTAGGTTTGAAACAAGTATGTCTTGAGGTTCGATTTAAAAGTGTCATATGTAGGCTTTTGCCAGGCGCATTATTGATTTTGCAAGTCCATTTGATCTTGTGACATGCCCCTACCATTTGAGTTTAGGCTTCTTTACATTGATAGAAGATTTTTGTAGGGACAAATGGATGTAATAATGCTGCCATGAAATAGCATGTGCTTTGTGGTGATGTACTGAAGTTGCCATGAAATAGCATGTGCTTTGTGGTGATGTACTGAAGTTGCCATGAAATGGCATGTGCTTTGGGGTGATGTACTGGAGTTGCCATGGAATGGCATGTGCTTTGTGGTGATGTGCTGAAGTTGCCATGAAATAGCATGTGCTTTGTGGTGATATACTGATGCTGCCATGATACAGCATGTGCTTTGTGGTGATGTGCTGAAGTTGCCATGAAATGGCATGTGCTTTGTGGTGATGTACTGAAGTTGCCATGAAATGGCATGTGCTTTGTGGTGATATACTGATGCTGCCATGAAATAGCATGTGCTTTGTGGTGATATACTGATGCTGCCATGAAATAGCATGTGCTTGTTTTTACTTGACTGTCTGTATTCCTACGCTTTCAGTTCACACTGAGGCTGTAACCACTACCCTAACGCCTGTGGTAGATACAATTATCTTCTGTATGACTTATTTTGTCTTTGTTGTGTAAATGGCACTCTACCTCGGCATACAAAACTGATCTCTGAGTAACTATAGTTCTTCAAGGGAGTGCTGCCTATGTCTTACTTTCCAGACGATATACTATGGGGATGGAATAGGTCAGTGGTCAGAGCACTCACTGTCCCCAAGCTAAGTCAAGCGGTATCAAGAAGCGTGGTTATCAAGTGGATGGGTGGATGTTTGGGCGCCTTGGTTTCAGTACATTCCCCCAGTTCATCCAGCTGTAAATGGGTACCTGCCCTCTTTAAGGTCAGGGGAAGTAAAGCAGCGAGGGAGAGGAGATGGGCGCCACCCTCAACATGCTGACTCCCTAGAGAAGATGAGATCACTTCGCTTCCCTACCACTACCTAGGTTATGGGACACCTTTAACTTGCCTTTATCTGTATACTAAACGATTTTAATTCAATAAAAATGCAATCTGCTTTCATAAAACCCATCCTTCACCTTCACCTGTCTCATTGTCTTGTAACCTGTCTGGGCACTACTGACAATTTTGCAGCCAGCTTCCTCCACCCCAGAGGTCCTCAGCTTTGCTTTTCAAGTTGTTTTAATCAAGGCCAGTCAGCTTCCTTATGTTGTCTTTTAACCGTTTTCTTTGTCTGCCTCTTTGCATCCTTCCTGTACTGCTCCAGTTCAGTCCAATCCAATTATGTTGCTTATAGCCCTGCCGACCACATAGGCCATATGGCGGCTGTCATCTCGTCATATTTTAAATATTGCTGTACTTCTCACAGCAAGCATTCTTGGCCAATCCGGATGTTCCTATGATGTTCCTGCACTACTAATTATTCAGTTTGTTTGTCCACTGTAGTCAGGAGGTTATATGGCCCAATGGCATTATTAGGTCTGGTTTTGACGATTTTACTAGTTATGTATTTTTTTAAGATTCCCCGAAGTTTGCAGGAGCATTATCTTCTATATTCTTCTTTTAATGTCTGCTGTTATGGTCCGAGTTTCACATGCGTCTAAATATAGAAATGACCAGGGAACTTATCCGCGGGATCTTGAAGCTGATGGCAATGTTCTTGTTGCTCCAAAGATTTTCAGTTTGGTCCTCACAGCCTCGGTCAGGGCTATTCTAGAAAAAAATCATACTCCATTGCCTGTTAATAAATCTAGGAATTTTATAATTTTGTGTTATTCTTTGTCTTGTGTTGAAAACTTCTACAATGACAGTCATTTGCTACAAACATGGGATGAGAAGAACACAGAAGAAGAGGAGGAAGATGTGGAGAAAGACTAAAAAGAAGAAGAGAAGGACATGTATGAGAAGAAGGAGGAGAAAGTTGATACAACAGAAGATATGGGACTACATGGTTGACATAATCAAACACAGACATAAAAGAGAACAAATTCTTACCCTATGTAGCTGGAAGTGTGGGGCAAATACAAAGCATCCAGACTGTAAAACAAAAAATACACCCACAGTCATGTATTCTTTTTAGGAACAATTTCTCAGCCCATAACAGTGACACAAACGCTCAATACAGAAAGAATTAGCTAAAGAAAGTGATACAGGCAGGGCAGAGAAACAGAACAAGCAACAAGAAGTACAAAAAAAACTATTGCATCATTTTGATGTCAAGCCTGTTTTCAATCCCTCTCCAGAAGACAGGATCCAAATCAGTCCCAAATCCTGATCTAATTTCTTAATAAATCATTAAAATCTACAGCATTAGGAGAATTTACACCCTTATTAGCTTTTTCTGTCTGTCTGTCTGTCTGACTATCTCTCTCTGCCTTTGTCTCACTCAATCTTGCTTAGTCTTGCTCTGTCTGTCTCTGTCTGCGTTTCTGTCTGTCTCCATCTCTCTGTTTTTTTCTGTTTTTCTGTCTCTCTGTCTCTGTCTTTCTGTCTCTGTATCTCTCTTTCTGCCTCCCTCTTTCTGTCTCTCTGTTTCTGTCTCTCTCTGTCTCTCTGACCCTGTCTGTCTGTCTGCCTGTCTGTCTGTCTGTCCCTATATCCTGCCTGCACTCCTGACTGTAATAATCAGGCAGGTATTCATTATTAAAGAAATGGAAACCCCTCAGTCAATGTTGTGTGAATTTAGAATTCGAAGGACTACTGGCAGAGGGAATTTCTTTTTCTGTTTGTTTTGCTGTTGGGGCACTGAACATGGCGCCCAGATGACAACAGTGGAAACTGTGAAAACCTAACATGGGATGGACTGGCAAGATGGCAGTCACTTTGTATACAAGCTGCTGATTGCAGAACAAATTGAGATCTCTTTAATTTTTCCCATTATTTTTCTTGAGCAGATTCTCACAATTCTCTTGAAACCACTCCTATTTTTTAGTCCAGGAAGGTTATTGTACCACCAAATGGAAGTGAAACTAAGAACAGTCTTTATGTAAAACAGAGAAAGAATCTTGTTCTCCATGTTGGGAGGTTGGGAAATACAGGTCAGGACTCAGGCACTCTACTCAAAGGAATGATGTGAGGCCAGGCAGGGTGTTGTGGTCACACCATTTCTTGTTTCTGTCACCAACAACACTCACAGCTCAACCAGGAGAACAAAACTGCTGTTTTCCAGTTTAGGTCAGTCTATCCTATGTCATCAGACTACAGCCCATCTAGCTTCAACAAGAATGTGGCACCAGACAGCAAGCAAGAGAATGACTTTGGAACATATCACACACACACACACACACACACACACACACACACACACACACACACACACACACACACACACACACACACACACACACACAGCACACACAACACACACACACACAGTGTTCTATTGGTTTAACTGCAAAAGTGTGGATTCCTACAGACCAATGAATACATTTGGAAACTGAGACTAGCCAATCCTGACCATACATTGGAATCAGCTGACAATCAAATAAGTTTAGAAGGTCAGATCAACCAATGCTATCACTACAAACAAGTAAGTTTAGAAGGTCAGATCAACCAATGCTATCACTACAAAGAAATAAGTTTAGAAGGTCAGACCAACCAATAATCTCACTTGAGGACAAAATCTGCTGATTTCATAGAGAGGAGGGAGGATTAATAGAAGGGGGGAAGATGTTCTAAAATTCTCCAATGCTTAGACCATCTTCAGCCATGTTAAAGTGTTGACACCAGACCATGGTAGCCAAGATACCAAAACCTCATAAATGAGCAAATGATGCTACAGCTCTAACAAACAGACACAGAACCTCAGGTACCCAACAGCACTGAACACTTTCCAGTCTGCCTAAGGTGCCGACCACAGCTCTGACACTTTTCTGGTCCATACATCAGACACATACTCTTCTGCTGGCTTCTGAGTCAGGAAATATTCCCCTTCTCTCTCTTCTTGACTGATCAGCAGCCATTGACACTACAGACCACTCTGCTTCTCTTCTGCCTCCAAAACACGTTTGGTGTTAATGGCACAACACTCATCCGCTGTACTTCCTATCTCACATACAAATTCCAGACAGTTATTGTAAACCAAATTTGATCAAAATCTGTCAAAGTGGAATGTGGAGTCCCACAGGGATCAGTGTCCGTCCTAATCCTTTCACTTTTCACTGCTCCACTTTCACATACAACAAGCCCTCATCAGATAGCTTTAATCATCATTTTTATGCTGATGACTCTCAGCTTCAAAGCAGTGCTACTCTCGAAAATTTGCCTTCTTTCTTGACAAACACTCCTACTGTCATCAAGATATTCAAATCTGGATTTCAGAACAAGTTGCAAATGGACGCTAATAAAACAGAATTGAAAATGCCATCAGGCCATGCCAATATCTGACTTCAGTGTAAAAAGGCAAAACTGAAATGGTACAGACACATCACACGAACATCTGGACTGGCCAAGACTGTCCTGCAGGGGACAAGGAGGGAGATAAAGAGGCAGACAGAAAACGATGGGAAGACAACATCAGAGAGTGGACTGGCCTTGAGTAGACCAACATAGCCTACTATGGAAAGCTAAAAACTGCAAGGAGTGGAGGAAGCTGGTTGCAAAATCTTCCGTCGTGCCCCCATGGACTACCAGCCTATGGGATAGGTGAAGGTGTAGGAAGGATGACTGATGAAGATGAGCAACAGAAAAAAGTTACAAGCTTTGCAAAATTCAGTGAACCTGTTGCCTGTTGGCAGCATCACTCTGTCAGCTGTCTCCCTCCCCCTGATTCATGTAGATAACTAAACAAGGACTGCAATGGGTTTTCCCAGATCAGCTCTTTATACATTTGTACAGGAACATCTCTCTATTTCTTCTGTCCCACAGGCTAACTGATATTTGTGGTCAGTTTTCTAGTTTACAGAAACATCTCTCTATTTCTTAGGTCCTACACACTGACTGATATTTGTGGTCAGTTTTCTTGTCATAAGGTGTCTATCCATTTACTACAGAAGTGTAAATTCTCTTTCCTTAAAGGTGTCCCATAACCAGTGTGGTAGTAGGGGAGCAAGGTTTCAGAGACCTCAGCTTCTCTGGAGGGCCAGCATGTTGAGGGCGCGCCCATCTCCTCTCCCTCACTGCTTTACCTTCCCTGACCCTAAAAAGGTTAGGTACCCATTGACAGCTGGGTGAACTGGGGGACCATACTGAAGCCAAGGCACCCAAAAGGTCACCCATCCAATTAGTAGCTATGCTGCTCAACTTTGGCTGGGGGAAAGCCAGTGCTCTGAATACTGAGCTAAATTGTCTGTTTACACATATCAAACTCTTGGAGAAAAGTTGACATGTTATTTCTCATATCAATCATTTTAACCACATTGAGCAGAGACTTTTTGATTGATGAAGAAAAGAGTTATTCATACTTCAAAGTGTTTACATGTTTATGGTAATATTTTGATAAATTTTGGACAAATAAAAATGTAATGAAATTTGTCACCAATATTACCTCTATTGCTTTTTTTTTACAATAACTTTCATTTCTTTAAATTCTCAAAAAAACGTAGGATATTTAATAGGCAAATAGTTATTATTGTGTGAAACTTGGAAAATTGAACAGTAGCATTGAATGGCAATAAGAGTAAATACTTTTTAACACAAAATTTTGTTTTCAGCATCCTACAATTTTTTTTATGTCTTCTGTATTTACCACAGCCTATCACTTATGTCATTGGCTACCCACTGCAAGCCTCCAGGGTGGGAGTGACAAGCTGCTACTGGGGCAGAACCAACTCTAAAGCTTCCAGCTAAAGGGGTAACCATTGGTACATGGAATTAAGGACTCTGTATCAAACAGGAAGAGTACAGGAACTCACACATGAACTACAGAGATATAAATGGGACATCCTAGGGCTTGCGGAAGTCAGATGGATTGGCTTTGGAGAAACAACCACCCAAGATGGCCACAAGATATGGTACAGTGGAGAAGAGAAACTACATCAGCACGGAGTAGGCTTCATTGTCAGGAAAGAGATTGTGTCAAGCATCATCAGCTGCACACCAGTATCCAGCAGACTCATCTCAATCAGAGTTTCTGCAAAACCCCAGAATCTCACCATCATCCAAGTGTATGCTCCAACATCTGACTACGATGATGACCAGATAGAAGAATTCTATGAAGAACTTGAAAACGTCATCTCCAAAACACCCAAAAATCATTTCTTACTGTGGAAGGCAACTGGAATGCTAAGGTGGGACCTGATGCCTATGACACCTGGACAGGAACCACAGTATGCTTTGGACTAGGAGAAACAAATGAAAGAGGACAGCAGCTGCTGGAATTCGCAAAGAAGCACAAACTAACTCTGGCTAACACACTCCACCCTCAAAAGCCATCTAGAACATCAACCTGGCACTCACCAAATAGTCTGATTCATAATCAAATTGACTACATTCTGTCACCCCAAAGATTCAAATCCAGCATAAACAAGGCAAACACAAGAACTTTCCCAGGAGCTGACATTGGCAGTGACCACGACCTTGTACTTACCACCATCAGGCTGAAACTGAAAGCAAAACAACAGCCAAAAAGCCCACGCATAAGATTTGATCTGGAAAAACTCAAAGACCCAACAGTGATTGAGATCTTCCAAGCCAACATTGGAGGAAAGTTTGCCGCACTCACAGCCATCGACAATGATGTGGACACACTAGCCAACAACATCAAAGAAGTGATAATGACTGCAGCAGAAGAAACATTAGGAAGAAGCAGAACAAAGAAACCCTGGGTGACAAATGAGGTTCTTGACCTCTGTGACAAAAGAAGACAGCTTAAGAAACAAAAGTTCACAAGTCAAGAAGCCAACATCAAGTACATGAATAGCCACAGAGAAGTGAGGAAAAAGATGAGAGAAGCCAAAGAAGTGAGGAGAGGATAGAAGAACAATGCAACAACACTGAAGCTGGAATGGCCAAGGGAAACAGCAAAACAGCTTACAACACTCTAAAAGCACTAACTAAAACCACACAGCCTAAAGCCTCTGTTATTGAAGACAAAGAAGGAAAGCTTTTAAGGGAAAACAATGCCATCCTCCAACACTGGACAGAATACTATGAGGGATTGTATAACTACCCACTACGCCCAGATACCAACATAGTTTCTGACAAACCCCCTGAACACCAAGATAAAGACCCACCAATACTAAGGTGTGAAGTAGACACAGCTTTTAAACAATTGAAGAAGGGGAAGTCCCTTGGAATCGATAACATCCCAGCTGAACTCATAAAAAATGGAGGAAATGAAACAGCAAGTTGATTCACAGAACTTTGTCAGAAGATCCACGACACCAAAGAATGGCCAAAAGAATGGACACAGTCTCTTGTAATATCCCTGCCAAAGAAAGGAAACCTCAAGCAATGCCAGAACTACAGAACCATCAGTCTCATAAGCCATCCTAGCAAGATCATGCTGCAGGTAGTCCTCAACAGACTGAAAAACCAAGTAGAAAAACTCCTGGCAGAAGAACAAGCGGGCTTTAGATCAAAACGCAGCACAATGGAACAAATTTTCAATCTGAGAATTCTGATAGAGAAGCATCTCCAACACCAAAAAGACTTGTACCACAATTTCATAGACTTCAAAAAGGCCTTTGACAGGTATGGCATGACGGCCTCTGGCAAGTACTCAGGCACTTCAACATTGACAACAGCCTAATTGAAGTCATCAAGGCACTGTACGAGAATGCAAGATGTGCAGTTTTCATGAACAATCACGTGGGTGAATTCTTCAAGACCACAGTTGGGGTCCGCCAGGGCTGCCTTCTCTCACCTGTACTCTTCAACCTCTTCCTCAAAAACATCATGACAGAGACACTGTAAAACCACCACACTTCCATCTCCATTGGTGGAAGACCCTTGCAACCTCAGATTTGCAGATGACATTGACCTCATGGGCAGCAGCAAACAAGAACTGTAAATCCTCACTGACAGTCTAACAGATTGAGCGAGCGCATAAAGCATGGAGATCAGTACAGAGAAATCAAAGATCATGGTCAACAGTGCAAGTAATGACATCACGGAAATAAAGATGAATGGAGAAATACTGGAAGAGGTGAGCCAATTCAAATACTTAGGCTCCATCCTAACAAAAGATGGCACATCAAACAATGAAGTGAAAGCTCGCATTGCAACAGCAACATCTGCTCTAATCACACTGAGAGGATCATCAGAAGCAACAACATCAGCTTCTGCACCAAATGCCACCTCTACAAATCCCTTGTGATATCTATCCTCCTATATGGCTGTGAATCATGGACTCTGATAGCAGAGTTAGAGAGGAGAATCCAAGCATTCGAGAACAAGTGCCACAGAAGACTCCTCAAAATATCATACAAAGAACACAAGACCAATAACTATGTGAAAGAAGAAATCAAAAAGCGTGTGGGCCCCCAAGAGCCTTTGCTCTCCACCATAAAGAGGAGAAAGCTGATGTGGTTTGGTCACACCACAAGACACAACACCTTAGCAAAAACCATCTTGCAAGGAACAGTTGAGGGCAAGAGAAGAAGAGGCCGCCAAAAGAAATCATGGGTTGACAACATCAAAGACTGGACCGCCCAACCCCTGCAACACCTCCTACTAGCCACACAGGATCGTGAAGCATGGAAAAAGATCTCTGTTGCGTCCTCTCTCATGTCCCTCCTACATCCTTTGGGACATGGGAGTGAGTGAGAGAGAGTGATCACTTATGAATAAATGCATCACATTAGCAATAATTGACTTTGGTTTTAAACTAATTGTAACTGCATTCAATACAAAATAACAGAATAGAATTAAATGTAAAGAAAAAAACAACAATTGATATACAATTTTTGTAAGTGCATCCAGACAGGATTTTAACCAGATGATATGTTGTCCTGTCAACAAAAAAAAAGAAATTGCTTGGGGACAAGTTTGGAAGCAAATCTGTGTAAAGCCAGTAGTGTCTAGTAAACACTTCTTTCTGCAGCAGATAAAAGATGGGAAAGGAAAAGGGGAATATGCCAGGATGATGACCATTGTCAATTTTATTCAGTTTCACATGAAGGGAGGGGGGGAAATTTTTCCATTATCTACTCTACCTTATTCTGTAGCACTTTCATTCACAGCAGATGTCTGTAAAATTAGGGCTCCTCTCCCTGGGGGGAGAGTGTAGTTACAAGAGCAGCGCCACCCAGCTCTGATACTTCACTGTTCCTGTCTGTATATGTCTTTGTTCTCTGTGAGGGTGGCTTTTTTTCTTTGTTTTGCCACCAATGCTGACTGATCCTTTATGGTGTTCCAGTGCATCAGCCATGATTCTCTCAAAGAATATGTTGAAAAGAGTGCGTGAGAGTAGACAGCCCTGCCTTACTCCAACTGTTGTTCGAAACCACTCTCCAATGTTGTTGTTGTAATACACTGCACTGGTGGCCTTGTTGTACAACTCTTTGATGATCTGATTAAGTTTACAGTGGTGTTGTACAAATTCATGGTTGCCCACAAAGCTGCATGCCACACCCTGTCAAATGCCTTCTTAAAATCAATAAATACGTGGTAGAGGACTTGTTGGTGTTGAGTATTCTGAGAGTATTCTGAGGTTGAATATCTGTTCAGTTGTGCTACACCCTTCTCTAAAACCTGCTTGTTCCTCAGCAATGATGGTCTCTGCTTGTGGTTTCAGTCTGTTCAGTATATACTTCAACATGGCCTTGCTTGGGTAGCATATGAGGCTGATTGTGCAGTGATTCTGGAACTGCTAAAGGTTTCCTTGCTTGGGGAGGGTGATGATGAGTGACTGTGTCCATGTTGTTGGCCATTTTCCTGTCTGCCAGATCTTGCCTGATCATAAACCTCCACTTCGCATATGACATTTACGGACTAGCAGGATCAAAACAGGAGCTTACCAGCTTAACAGAAAACATGAACAAGGCCTCTAAAACATGCGGCATGGACATCAGTGCAGAGAAGACCAAACTGATGATCAATAACACCAAAGGCATCAGCACTTATATTGGGGTCAATGACCAGATGCTAGAAACGGTTCAAAGCTTCAAGTACTTGGGAGCCCTTGTTTCAGACAAGGGGTCCAGGCCAGAGGTAGCATGCAGGATTGCACAGACACCAACAGCACTGTCAAAACTAAACACCATCTGGAAAGATAAAAAACATATTTCACTCAACTCCAAGATCAGACTAATGTGCTCCCTTGTCATCTCTATATTCCTATATGCCTGTCAATCATGGACCCTGACTGCTGAATTGGAGAGAAGAGTACATGCTGTAGAGATGAGATGCTTCCAGAGACTCCTTGGCATCTCCTTCAGAGACCACATAAGCATCAAAGAAGTGCATAACAGAATTCAGCAAACCATTGGTCCCTACGAAACCTTTTATCAGTCGGAGGAAAGAAGCGTAAGCTTAAATGGTACAGTATGTCACAAGATCAAAAGGACTAGCAAAAACAGTACTGCAAGGCACTGTCCAAAGAGGAAGAAAAAAGGCAGACCAAGGAAGAGATGGGAGGACAACATCAGTGAATCGATGGGCCTAGAACTCAAGAAAATCCTGAGAAAGGCAGAGCAGAGAGAGGAATGGAGGGAACTGGTTGCCAAGTCTTCAGGGGTGTCCTGGTGGTCACCAGACTAAGGGATAGATAGATAGATAGATAGATAGATAGATAGATAGATAGATAGATAGATAGATAGATAGATAGATGTAGATAGATAGATAGATAGATTTTCTTCTTCTTCTATCCCATAGTCTATTTAGACCATAGGGGCGCCACAGAAGACCTGGTAACCAGCTCTCTCCATTTCCCTGTGTACTCGACCTTTCTCAAGGTGTCACTCAGCCTGAGGCCCGTCCACTCTCAGATGTTGTCCTCCCATCTCTTTCTCTGCCTGCCTCTACTTCTCCCACGTTGCACAGTTCCTTGCAGAATCGTCTTGGCAAGCCCTGTTGATCTTGCAACGTGCCCATACCACTTCAGTTTGTGTTTTTTTTTACTGTGATCAGGAGATCTTCAAAGGGCCGATGGCTTGACTGATTCTGATTCTCACTTCCTCGTTATTTATGTGGTCTTTGTAAGAGATGCCAAGGAGTTTGCGAAAGCATCTCATCTCTGTGGCCTGTATTCTCCTCTCCAGAACCGCTGTGAGGGTCCATGACTCACAAGCATACAGGAATATTGAGATGACCAGAGTGCGCATCAGCCTGATCTTTGAGCTGAGCGAGATGTTCCTGTTCTTTCAAATGGTCTTCAATTTTGTCAGTACTGTAACTGTCTGTGCAATCCTTGCGAGTATTTCAGGCTTGGATCCCTTGTCTGTTACAATTGCTCCCAGATACTTGAAGCTTTGTACCATTTCCAAATTCTGACCACTGACCCTGATGTTGGTGTTGATGCTGTTGATGTTGAATGTCATCAGCTTGGTCTTCTGCACACTGATCTCCATGCCATAGGCTGTTGAAGTCGTGTCGAGGCATTCCACTAACCTGACTAACTCTTCTTCTTTCCCTACCAGTCCATCGATGTCATCAGCAAAACGCAAGTTGGTAATTGTTCTGCCTACAATGCCGACTGTTCCTTCATGATCTTCCAGTGCATCAGTCATGATTCTCTCAAGGAAGATGTTAAAGAGAGTAGGTGAGAGCAAGCAGCCTTGTCTGACACCGACCGTCGTCCTGAACCAATCCCCTATACCACCATTGAAATAGACTGCGCTAGTGGCCTTGTTGTAGAGCTCCCCAATGACTCTGATCATGTTGGCACTGATGTTGTACAGCCTCATGGTAGCCCACAGAGTAGCATGCCATACCCTGTCAAAGGCCTTTTTGAAATCCACAAAAACATGGTAAAGGTCTTGCTGATGCTGAAGGTACTTCTCGCATAGTATTCTTAGATTAAAAATCTGCTCTGTTGTACTTCATTCTGCCCTGAAGCCTGCCTGTTCTTCAGCAATGATCGTCTCTGCTTGTGACTTCAGTCGATTCAGTAGGATCTTCAGCATGACTTTGCTTGGATGACATATCAAGCTGATTATGTGATAGTTCTGGCATTGTTGTAGGTTGCCTTTCTTGCGAAGGGTAATAATTAGTGATTGTGTCCATGGTGTAGGCCAGTCTCCTGTCTGCCAGATCTTGTTGCAGATTATCAGAAGGGTGTTTATCATGGCTTCTGCCCCTGCTTGGACCAGTTCTGCTGGGATAGTTCTAGATAGATAGACTTTACAGCTGCATGTGTAAAATTAGGGCTGCTCTCCCTGGGGAGATATAGTTGCTACAAGAGCAGCACTGCTCAGTTTGGAGACTTCACTGTTCCTGTCTGCATGTCTTTGTTCCCTGTCAGAGTGTTTTTTTTCTGCAACACCTTGCCTGGGAAACTCTCTTGAGGCCTGGTTGGAGTTTTGGTTTGTTTTGGGGTGGGCTTTTTGGTATGGTCAAGGTGTATCATTTCATCGGAAAGACTGGCACCTAGACCCCAGTCTTATTGGATTGGGAAAGTTTTGATTCAGGAGAGGACCAAACACCTACACATACCCCTCACTTCTTCCAGAGGGTGTCTTACTGCTAAACCCCAATCCACCATTGGATGGAAGTGGTGTTTGCCATGGCTTTATGACAGCAAGGGAGGGGGAGATGGAAAGGGAAGAAAAGAAAGACAGATTTGATTTGATTTGACTGATTGATTTTTTTATATCCAACGGAATAAGCACTCTTGTGCTTTTTTACATCCCGTCCCTGTGTGTATGCAGTTTTGTAAATGTCATCTGTTTCCACCGGCACAGGATGGCCCACTACTCTTACAAAAGAAAAACAGGGTTTAACTGTGCCCAAGATGTTGTGCATGCCTTTGCTGACAGGGGGCCAGGGTTTAAAGTCTCATCGAAGAGAGAGAGAGAGAGAGAGAGAGAGAGAGAGAGAGAGAGAGAGAGAGAGAGAGAGAGAGAGAGAGAGAGAGAGAGAGAATATTTTATCATGTCAAGCTTTTTAAGCCCATTCACAAGGGACAGGACAGCCGAAGGGGGACTGGGCACAAAACACAAATTTTCAGAAACAAAAAATGTATGGTTTCTAGAACCCAGATTGTGGGCATGGCATGGGAGAGAGAGAGCTGAGCAGGGTTGGTCTTTGGGATGCCTTTAGCAAAGTCCAGGTGGGCTTCTTTTACCAAGTGCAGTGGGGGGGGGGGGGTTGTTTGTTTGTTGTTGTTTTTTTCAATGAAGCTACTTTAAAAAAAAAAAAAAAAAAGTTATATATATACATCTTGTCAACTGATAGTGCTCTTATTGCATGACATGTTGTAATCATTTGTGCATTGGAATACAGCTATGCCTGCAGTGTGTGTGTGTGTGTGTGTGTGTGTGTGTGTGTGTGTGTGTGTGTGTGTGTGTGTGTGTGTGTGTGTGTGTGTGTGTGTGTGTTTGAATATATGCCTGTCTGTGTTAGTGAATATGTGTGTGTGTGTGTTGTTTGTGAATGTGTGTATGCACGTGTGTGTGTGTGTGTGTGTGTGTGTGTGTGTGTGTGTGTGTGTGTGTGTGTGTGTGTGTGTGTGTGTGTGTGTGTGTGTGTGTGTGAGTGAGTGAGTGTGTGTGTTTGTGTGTGCACATGTGTGTGCCTGTTTATGTCTGTGTGTTTGCCTGAGTGGGTGTGTAGGTTTTTAATGATTGAATCTTATTGTTTTGGGTGATAAATGTTTCTGTTTATCATTTTTAATGTATATGTGGCTTGTGATCATGGAATTCCTCTTTGATAAAGTGCTGGTATTTGTATTGGCATTGTCTAGTAGTGTGTGAAAGGTAATGGTTGCATACTGTGCTGTGTTATTCCTCTGTGATCAATATTTTTCCTGTTTACCTTTCTTGGCTTGTAACCCACATGAATTTCTCTATTTTTTGTGAGATAATAAATCTTTCAATTGTGAAATGGATTGGAGGATGGTTGCCATGGAGTATTTCACATGGCTTTGTGACAGCCATGGAGGGGGAAGAGAAGGGATGCATGTCACTGTGATTATTACCTCCTTTGTTTTGAAAGGAAGGAGGGTGGCAGGATGGTTAAGAGGTTTGCCTGCCAATATGTAAACATGAGTTTCTGGGTTCGTACCCAGCCTCGCCCTTTCTTCCCAGTTTGACGAAAAAATCAACTGAATGTCAAAGTCATTCCGATGAGACTCAAACTGAGGCCATGTGCGAATGCATGCAGAACATCTTGCGCACAGGTTAAAACCCCATTCTGCCTTTTGGAAGAGCAGGCCATGTGTGCGGGTAGGAGGATGACAAAATTATAACAAACCAGCATGCACACAGGTGTTGTGTTTAGACACCATCCATGAGGAAAAATCGGGAGTTGGAGTCCCAGAGCGGCTGGGGCTGTAGGTATATGGCAAAGTTCTGGTGGCTCCTGCAACGGTACTGGAACCATTCTTGTTGGTCATTGCCTTTCCAATGGATCATTCCAGTGCCATGGAGAGGGGAGGTTCTGCTGATGGGTAACAGCTTGCCCTCCATGCATACTTGTCCAGGCTTTGCGCTCTAAAGACTAGAGCTCAACTCCATATTCTTCGAGACTGATGGGTGCATACTACTACTGTTTTGAAAGAGAGAGAGAGAAAGAGAGAGACAGACAGACAGACAGACAGACAGACAGACAGACAGAGACAGAGAGACAGACACAGAGAGACAGAGACAGAGAGACAGAGAGAGACAGAGAGAGAGATAGATAGGCTTCTTGTGTAGGTCAATCTGAGGTTAGCAGGCCAAGCTTGCTGACTGGAGGTTTTGTAAGAGGTCAGTCTAAGTTTATTAGGCAAAGTTTGGGAAGAGGGTGGCAGGCATCATTTCTTTTTTTTGTTTTAGGGCCATGTTGGTGCCTTGGTACATATTTTTAAACTGATGGTTATTTTGTGGTTGTTTATCAGAGGGAAGTTTTCTTTATTGAGGAAAAAGTAGTGGAGGAAATATAAGTGCACCAAAGTGCACCGAAGTGCAGGGAAGTTTTCTTTGTGAAGTGAAGAGTTTTGTTTGTCAGGCTGGTTCCAATGAGGTGGCTGTGGTCAAGCCTGTTGCAGTTGTGCAGTCTCTGGTGGTTTGCTGTGGGTTAGTCTGACTCATTACCTGCTGGTGGTTTGTGTGTTCAGTCTTCAGGTGATATTGAGCTCTATGTATCTATGGCACTTTTGCCATTTGCCTTGTGGGACTCTTCCCAGCAGGGGGTTGACAGTTGTATAGTTTTTTCCTTCCAGTGGTTGCTTCAAGAGTGGTGGTCATTCAGTCTTGGTGATATTGTTGTTTATACCTCTTTTGAGGAGAGTGGATAGTTTGGACTTGCAGTAGTGCAGTCTTTGTTTTGTGTGGCAATTTGCCTGATGTCTTACCTGCTAACAACTTTGGATGGTCTTCAGGTAGGGTTTAGATCTCTTTTATATATATATATGTGTCACACTTCTAACTCAGACAACACAAAACAGACACCAATTGATATTTCAAACATTTATAACAAACATCCAACCATTTACTTATACAAAAAAAAACACTTGCTCACTCAACATTTCCACCAATTATGTCACCCCCTAGTGAGATATCTTTTTGAAACCCTCCTTCCCACCTATCAGACCTCTAAATCAGACAACACAAAACAGACACCAATTGATTTTTCAAACATTTATTACAAACATCAAACCATTTACTAAACAAAAAAAACACTTGCTCAACATTTCACCATTTCCACCAGTTCAATACCACAACATCACAACAATACAATATCACCAGCTTCACACCCAAAGACCACCCCAATCTCACTCAATCTCTACACATATCAATACTAAGTCAACTCTATGGATATCAATGGCTCACAATTCTTAAACATCCACCTCAACATCCACCGCCATATGATATTCTAAATCACAACTCAACACCAATGGAAAAAAAAACTATCCAAACAATGCATCTTTCGTATGGAAATGTATATATATAATATATATATATATATATATATATATATATATATATATATATATATATATATATATATATATATATATATATATATATATATATATATATATATAGCTTAGGTTTGGTGTCAGAAGACAGATACACTTCATCTTTACCAGTGTGTGTTTTTGTTTTTATGTGAACCTTTTGTGTTCCTTTGGATTTACACCTGTGGTGACTGATGGTGACATAGCACAGGATTTGTGGTATTTTACCTGTGTTGTGGTCTCCCACCTTTAAAAAAAAAAAATCGTAACTGCCTCCTTGTATGGCAGTGAACACCCAGTGCCCAGATATGTGTAAGGAGGAGTGATGTGAAGAAGAGATTTCTGTCAGTTGGAAGTTTTACCAGTGTGTGTTATTATTCCTTTATTCTGGTTTGTGTGGTTACATTGGCTTTAAAGGTGTGTGCAGAGTTATGATGATGTTTTAAATTGGTTGGAGATATCATTGGATAATTATCATCATTGGTCAGGGGGGGTGGGGGTGGGGGGGTTCTCAATGGTTGTGTGCTTAATACAGGTACTTTGGTTTAGCTAAAGATTTTTTGGGTGCTGTGTGTGGGTCAGGATAGTTTGGTCACCAGCTGGGTAATATTATTGCATTTGTGTATTTATTTGGGGTTGACATTTATTTCATGTGGGACCCATTTTAGCCATTCTATGTGTTTGATTTAAATTATGGTTATTTTTAGACATTTTATGTCAGGATTAAAACACTTAACCCATTTCTATGGTTATATTTTAACCATTTTTGTGTGTGTGGTTTAACTTATGGTATTTTTAGATGGTTATATTTTAGCCATTTTAGATATGTGATTTAAATGTTGGTACTTTTAAGATGGTTTTATTTTAGTCCATTTAGATGGTTTATGGGGCGGAATAGCCAAGTGGTCAGTGTGCTTGCTTTCCCCAGTCAAGTTAAGCATCTTTGAGCATGGTTACCAGTTGGATGGGTGACCCTACCCCCAGCTGTAAATGTGTACCTGCCCTCTCTATGGTCAGGGAAGGTAAAGCAGTGAGGGACAGGAGATGGGCACTGCCCTCAATATGCTGGCCCTACAGAAACCGAGGTCTCAAATGCCTCACTCCCCTAATACCTCTAGCTTATGGGACACCTTTACCTTATTATTATTTTTAGATGGTTTTATTTTAGCCCATTTAGATGGTTTATTCTAGCCTACTTAAATGATTTATCTTAGCCCATTTAGATGGTTTATCTTAGCCCATTTAGGTTATTATTTTAGTTCATTTACATGGTTTATTTTAGCCCGTTTAGATTATTTTAGCCCATTTAGATGGTTTATTTTAGCCCATTTAGATGGTTTATTTTAGACCATTTAGATGGTTTATTTTAGCCCATTTAGATGGTTTATTTTAGCCCATTTAGATGGTTTATTTTAGCCAATTTAGGATATTTTACCCATTTTAGATGGTTTATTTTCGCCCATTTTGATGGTTTATTTTAGCCCATTTAGATTGCTATTTTACCCCTTTTAGATGTTTATTTTAGCCCATTTAGATGGTTTATTTTAGCCCATTTAGATGGTTTATTTTAGCCCATTTAGATGGTTTATTTTAGCCCATTTAGATGGTTTATTTTAGCCCATTTAGATGGTTTATTTTAGCCCATTTAGATGGTTTATTTTAGCCCATTTAGATTGTTATTTTAGCCCATTTAGATTGTTATTGTAGCCCTTTTAGATGTTTATTTTAGCCCATTTTGATTATTTTAGCCCACTTAGATGGTTTATTTTAGCCCATTTAGATTATTTTAGCCCATTTAGATGGTTTATTTTAGCCCACTTAGATGGTTTATTTTAGCCCTTTTTAGATTGTTATTTTAGCCCTTTTAGATTGTTATTTTAGCCCTTTTAGATGTTTATTTTAGCCCATTTTGATTATTTGAGCCCCTTTAGATGGTTTATTTTAGCCCATTTAGATTATTTTAGCCCTTTTAGATGGTTTATTTTAGCCCATTTAGATTGTTATTTTAGCCCTTTTAGATGTTTATTTTAGCCCATTTTGATTATTTTAGCCCCTTTAGATGGTTTATTTTAGCCCTTTTAGATGGTTTATTTTAGCGCATTTAGATTGTTATTTCAGCCCTTTTAGATGGTTTATTTTAGCCCATTTAGATTGTTATTTTAGCCCTTTTAGATGTTTTTTTTATGCCCAGTTAGATTATTTTAGCCCATTTACATACTTTATTTTAGATTACATGCCCATTTACATGGTTTATTTTAGTCCATTTAGGTTGTTATTTTAGCCCATTTAGATGGTTTATTTTAGCCCATTTAGATGGTTTATTTCAGCCCATTTAGATTGTTCTTTTAGCCCTTTTAGATGTTTATTTTAGCCCATTTTGATTATTTTAGCCCCTTTAGATGGTATATTTTAGCCCATTTACATTGTTATTTTAGCCCCTTTAGATGGTTTATTTTAGCCCAGGTAGATTGTTATTTTAGCCCTTTTAGATTTTTTTTATGCCCAGTTAGATTATTTCAGCCCATTTACATAGTTTATTTTAGTCCATTTAGATTATTTTAGCCCATTTACATGGTTTATTTTAGCCGACTTAGGTTGTTATTTTAGCCCATTTAGATGGTTTATTTTAGCCCATTTACATGGTTTATTTTAGCCCATTTAGATTGTTATTTTAGCTCATTTAAATGGTTTATTTTAGCCCAGTTAGATTGTTAATTTAGTCCATTTAGATGGTTTATGTTAGCCCATTTAGATAATTTTAACCCATTTAGATGGGTTATTTTAGCCCATATAGATTATTTTACCCCATTTAGATGGTTTATTTTAGCCCATTTAAATGGTTTATCTTAGCCCACTAAGATGGTTTATTTTAGCCATTTATGTTCATTTTAGCCCATTTAGGTTTATTTTAGCCCATTTAGGTTTATTTTAGCCCATTTAGATGGTTTATTTCAGCCCATTTAGGTCGTTATTTATCCATTCAGATGGTTTATTTATCCCATTAGATTGTTCTTAGCCCATTTAGAAGTTTATTCAGCCATTAGGTCGTTATTTTATCCCATTCAGATGGTTTATCTTATCCCATTTAGATTGTTCTTTTAGCTCATTAAGAAGTTTATTTTAGCCCATTTAGGTTGTTATTTTAGCCCATTTAGATGGTTTATTTCAGACCATTTAGATCGTGCTTTTAGCTCATTTAGAAGTTTATTTTAGCCCATTTAAATTGTTATTTTATCCCATTTAGATTGTTATTGGATCCCATTTACATTGTTATTTTAGCCTCTTTAGATGGTTTATTTTAGCCCATTTAGATTGTTATTTTAGCCCTTTTAGATTTTTTTTATGCCCAGTTAGATTATTTTAGCCCATTACATAGTTTATTTTAGTCTATTTAGATTATTTTAGCCCATTTACATGGTTTATTTTAGCCGACTTAGGTTGTTATTTTAGCCCATGTAGATGGTTTATTTTAGCCCATTTAGATGGTTTATTTTAGCCCATTTAGATTGCTATTTTAGCCCATTTAAATGGTTTATTTTAGCCCAGTTAGATTGTTAATTTAGTCCATTTAGATGGTTTATGTTAGCCCATTTAGATAATTTTAACCCATTTAGATGGGTTATTTAAAGCCCATATAGATTATTTTAACAAATTTACATGGTTTATCTTAGCCCACTAAGATGGTTTATCTTAGCCCACTAAGATGGTTTATTTTAGCCATTTATGTTCATTTTAGCCCATTTAGGTTTATTTTAGCCCATTTAGGTTTATTTTAGCCCATTTAGATGGTTTATTTCAGCCCATTTAGGTCGTTATTTTATCCCATTCAGATGGTTTATCTTATCCCATTTAGATTGTTCTTTTAGCCCGTTTAGAAGTTTATTTCAGCCCATTTAGGTCGTTATTTTATCCCATTCAGATGGTTTATCTGATCCCATTTAGATTGTTCTTTTAGCCCATTAAGAAGTTTATTTTAGCCCATTTAAGTTATTCTAGCCCATTTAGATGGTTTATTTGATCCCATTTAGATTGTTCTTTTAGCTCATTTAGAAGTTTATTTTAGCCCATTTAAATTGTATTTTATCCCATTTTGATTGTTATTTGATCCCATTTAGATTGTTATTTTAGCTCATTTAGATCGTTATTTTAGCCCATTTAGATTATTTTAGCCCATTTAATTTTAGCCCATTTACATGGTTTATTTTAGCCCATTTAGATTATTTTAACCCATTTATAGTGTTTATTTTAGCCCTTTCAGGTGGTTTTATTTAAGCCTGTTTAGATGGTTTTGTTTTCGCCCATTTAGATGGTTTATTTTAGGCCATTTAGGTTGTTATTTTAGCCTATATAGTTTACTTTAGCCCATTTAGATTATTTCAGTCCATTTCGATGGTTTATTTCAGCCCATTTAGTTATTTTAGCTCATTTAGATGGGTTCTTTTAGCCCATGTAGATTTTTTTAACCCATTTAGATGGTTTATTTTAGCCCATTTAGATCGTTATTTTAGCCCATTCGGTAGTAGGCACCTATCAGTCATGAAGACTATGGAGTTGCATTTTAGTCCTTAGAGTGCAAAGCCTGGGTAAGTAAGTATGGAGGGCAAGCTGTTACCTGTGCAGCAGACCCCCCCTCTCCAGGCCACTGGAATGATCCATTGGAAAGGCAATGACCCATACAATACCAATGGTTCCAGTACTGTTGCAGGAGCCACCAGAACGTTGTCATATACAACCCCAAGCCACTCTGGGACCCGAACTCCCTGAATTTTCCCCAGGGATGGTGTCCACACCTGTGTGCATGCTGGGTTTTTAAAAAATAAATTTTGTCATCCCTCCTACCAGCACACAATGGCCTCCTCTTCGAAAAGGTGGTACAGGGTTTTCAGGTGTGCACAAGATGTTCTGCATGCATGAACACACAGGGGGCCCCAATTTACAGTATCATCTGAATGAATTCAGTTTAGCCCATTTAGATTATTTCTACCCATTTACATGGTTTATTTTAACCCTTTCAGGTGGTTATATTCCTTATTTAGATGGTTTTGTTTTAGCCCATTTAGACAGCTTTTATTTAGACAGCTGTATTTTAGCCCCTTTAGATGCTGTATTTTAGCCCATTTAGATGGTTTTGTTTTAGCCCATTTAGAAGTTTTGTTTTAGCTCTTTAGATGGTTTATTTTAGCTCCTTTAAATGTTTTTTTAATTTTAACCCATTTAGAGCTTGTGCCCAGTTTAGATGGCTTTATTTTAACCCATTGTATTTTAGACGTTTGATTTGAATTATGGTATTTTCAAGCCGTGGTATTTTAGCCATTGTGTGTGTGCAATGTTAATGTTGGTTGTTTTAGATGGCTGTATTTAAGCTCATTTACATGGTTGTATTTTAGCTCATTTAGATGGTTTATTTTAGCAATTAGACGGTTGCATTTTATCCATTTTATGTGTGTGATTTCAATGGGGTTTTTAAAGATGGTTGTATTCGAGCCTATTCAGATGGCCGTACTTGAGCCCATTTAGATGGTTTATTTTATCCCATTTAGATATTTAAACTTGCATTTCAACCCATTTTATCTCATTTTTACACCATGTGTGCGATTTATTTTAGCAAATTTAGATTGCTATATTTTAGCCAATTTGTGTGTGAATTTAAGTATATCTAGACGGTTGTTTTTTTTTCCATTCTATGTGTGCGATTTAAATATTGGTATTTTTAGATGGCTGTATTAGAGCCACTTTAGATGGCTATAGTTTAGCCATTTTATGGCAAGATTTTAGATGGTTGTATTTAGCTGTTTCATGCATGCAAGTAAAATGTTCAGCTCATTTACATGGTTGTATTTTTGCCATTTTTGTGTGTGGTTCAAATTATGGTATTTTTAGACCGCTGTATTTTAGTTGATTTTATGTGTTGACATTTTAAAGATGGTTTTATTTTAACTCATTCAGATGGTTTATGGGGTGGGATAGCCAAGTGGTCAGAGTGCTTGCTTTTGCAGTCAAGTTGAGCATCCTTAAGCATGATTACCAGTTGGATGGGTTGCCATAGTTAATGCCTTGGCTTCAGTACAGTCCCCCTTCCCCCAGTTGTACCTGCCCTCTTCAGGGTCAGGGAAGGTAAAGCATCCAGGGAGAGGAGATGGGCGCCACCCTCAATATGCTGGCCCCTAGAGAAGCAGAGGTCTCTGATGCCTCACTCCCCTAGGACCGCCTAGCATATGGGACACCTTCACCATTTTTTTTTTAACCTTTAGCACCCTGTGTTCTTTGGTGACCGCTTTCCTCTCTCCCTGCATTCTTTTTCCGGTTACCAAAAACTGAGAGCACCTACTTGTTTAGAACCTTTATAAAAGTGGATGAATTTAATGTAGAGACTTGATATTTTGTATATTAATAAAAGAATGGATGAGGAATGTTTTCATATAAGGCAATATGTTCTGCATGCATGTTTTGATGTTGAAAAAAAAAACACCAGACCTAAAAACAAAAACCGGAACCGTGTTGACTTACTATTTTTTCACTTTGAATGGAGTTTTTGTGTGCTATCTACCAAACTGTTGTAATTCAGTCACTAATAAAGTGATTATGTCGTCTTTTAGAAGTAAACAAAACAGTTATTCCTTATAAATACCACGAAGTATCTCCTTTGGACCAAAAGTTTCGTCGAAGTCGATCCGCGAAAAGTTTTCATGGCGATTACGAACATCGTCTTCGCCATCATTTTCTACCGGACTGTGGCACTTCAGTCAGTCTCAAAATGATGATTTTATCGGTTATAAACAAATAAAACACTTTTCCTTCAGAAATACCATCAGGCATCTCATTTCGAACAAAAATTTCCATGATACCGGCCAGCGACAAATATTTACGGCCGCTTGGTACATCGTATTCGCGATCATCATCGATCTCACTTGAAACACTATTACTGTGACCTAGATCACTTACCGTCACTTCAAAGTCTATTTTAACAAGTTTGAAGCCTTCAAAATCATTTTCTAAGTCAGATTCGATGGATATTTCCAGCAAAAATCGTTCCGAATCGGTGTCCGCCATTTTGGTGATGGACAAATCCCGAAAGTTGATTTTTATTTTTCAAAAATTCACTGTCGCGTGTTGTGTTGAAGAAAATGCAAATGGCTGCCAGCAGAGGAAACTCTAGCCTCGTTTTGAATCGAAAGTGACGTCTATTGCTATTAATAGTAAGGGAATCTCAGCCAATGAACCGCGAAGTTTAAACACCCTATGTTCGGCGACACAGTGCGCCTGCAGATGCAAGGGAAATAATTCGTTCGGCGACACGATGCGCCTGCAGCGTGCTAAAGGTTAAAGATGGTTTTATTCAAGCCCATTCAGGTTGCTGTATTGTAGCCAGTTTAGATGGTATTATTTTAGCTCATTTAGATTGTTGGTTTAGCCCATTTATATAGTTTTGTTTTAACCCGTTTAAGATTATTTTAGCCCATTTAGATTGTTATTTTAGCCCATTTAAATGGTTTTATTTTAGCCATTTTCAAGGTTTTATTTTACCCCATTTAGATGGTTTTATTTTTTAGCTCATTTAGGTGTTTTGATTTTAGCCCATTTAGACGGCTGTATTTTAGCCATTTTATGTGTGCACTTTAAATGTTGGTATTTTTTATATTTTTTTTATCCCATTTACTGATTTAGATGGCTGTATTTTACATTTTATGTGTGAGATTTAGACGGCTGTATCTAGTCATTTGATGCGTGCGATTTAAATATTTTTAGACGGCTACATTTTAGCCCATTTAGATAGCAGTATTGTAGCCATTTATTCGTCTGGTTTAAATGTTGGCATTTTTAGATGGCTGTATTTTAGTCATTTTATTTTAGAGGATAAAATGTCAGTGTTTTTAGATGACATGCCTCCCCAAAATCAAGATGTGGCTACCTTCATGGTGAGCAAAAATGGTTGTATATGCAAAATCTCACCATTGGTGAACCTCTTGAGGTGTAGCAGGGAGTTTACTGCTCTCTCTCTCTCTCTCTCACACACACACATGCAATTCACACACATACCCCTCAGAAAGACAAAAAAAAACACAAGTCAGGTGTGTGTAGAGAAGCTCACAAAGAAAGCAGTCCACAGTTCTGGAAATGAACACGTTGAGAGGCAGGAGAGAGGGGGGTGGTTGTAATGGCACTTTCTTTTATTTCAGCAGTCACATCTCCTGCCTCCCAACATGATTCCTGTTGCAAGATGTGTGGCCGTGGTTTGATGCGATGATGTGTTGCAGAATGTGTGGCTGTGGTTTGATACACGTTTGTGCTGTCCATTGCCCCTTCCATCATGGACAGACATTATCTGCACACAGCAATATCAGTGTCACATCAGTCACCACATAATGCATAGCATCATTCACACGTCAGTCATCACATAACACATAACATCAGTGACACATCGGTTACCACATACCATATAGCATCAGTGACACATCAGTCACCACATAACATCAGTGACAACGTCAGTCACCACATAACACCAGTGACACGTCAGTCAGTCACCACAATCAGTGATGACGGCTCAATGGTCTAATCCTACTGCACCAGTCTATAAAGTAAGGAAGGTGGAAGAAAGGATAATTTGTGCACCTCATCTCTCTAACATGGGTGATTTACAACTTAAAACCATAGCCAGCACATACATGTTAGTCTTTATCAAATAATCATTGCAAACAAAGATGTATAAATCTATAAGCGAATACCTGACATACACACTGCACATATAACAGAGCACAGCAGAGTTTATAGAGTCAAAATAAGGAATATTACAGTGAATGAGTTCACAGGAGAGGTGTGACCCCTTTCCCTCCTAAATGCGAGAGTCAGGGTCAGGGGCTGTGCCCCCTGAAGCTGAGGCCTTTTTATTTATTTTTTTTTTAAGTAGACAAACTTCCTCCTAATGAAAACCTATCATGTGTGAAAATACTGAACATCCCTTTACTGTCTGAAAATATCCAGTCAACAAAAGTGCTGGCAGCATTGTTGTGTGAGCTAGCCTGAGCAGGAAGTAAGTCTGTCAGCATGTGTGGGATTGTGATCATAGGCTTGAAGACGCTTCACCATTAGATATGTACAGGGTTCAGACACATCTCTCAATATCACGTTCGAAAACTTTACAAAGAGTTTTCATGGAGTTTTTGAAGACATTCATGTGTGCGCTTACAAACAAACATCAATCCTTCATGTCCACGAAGTCGTAGGTTTGAATCTCAATGTCTGGCAATTTAAGGGTGGAGATTTTTACAATCTCCCAGGTCTACCTCTAGTACCTTAATTCTCTTCATGTACATGCACATACAGAAGATCAAATATGCACATTAACCCTAGTAGCGCTGTTCCCGGATTACTCCGGAATGATGTAGTGCAGCATTTCTGGCGGCTCCCGGAATATTCCGGGATGACGTCGGTGATCGTAATTGAAGGCTTTCTTTCGCTTTCAAAGGTCATCCAATGAACGTGAAGGCCATTGTAGGGCCGCAGAAATGGGTGAAGGTCGTCCGCAGTCGCAAGCAACGAGGATTCTGATTGGTTTAGAGGTGGTTTTTTTTTTTTTTTTGACGAACGTTGATCGCCTGAAAACAAAATGGCGGCAAAGTGTTTGCGCTCGTATCACTCGAAGTATTTTTCGAGTTTTTTGACGATATTGACGGCGATGAGGAGTTTTAGAGGCTGGATTTGGTTGAATTAAACGATAATAGAGACGATAAGGTAAGGATTGTGAAATATTTTTGAAAAACTTCGGAAAAATTGATCGCGATCGGACTGAATCGAGCGGTGCCAAGTTTTGTCCAAAGCACTTCATAGCTACCGGGCGATTTCGATGTCATACATTGTTTTACTTTATTTTAACGCAACACGGCTTCGAAATAACTGTTTTTAAGTCATTTCTATATGCTGTCGAGTACTTTGCATCACACGAAATCAAGCGATTGTCGTATTTTCGTCATAGAACGCCGCCAGTTCGCACGAAATAAGTGTTCACCGCCATGACGATCGCGATCGCGTCGATCATTTCGCTGGACTTTTCCGAGTATTTGACGACCGATAAAGCCACGGAAGCTCTTTATTTTTTCAAAACTTATGTCAAGAGACAGTATTTATCGAATCATGACATTTTTGCACCGCAACAACATTGCATATCGTGTTAAAATCAATCTGGGTCACCGACATCGCAACAGTGATTGGTAGTGCACACGCAGTTTTTAAACTTTATTTATTTTTTACATTATCATAAACACTACATGCTGCTATAAAATTTCACTCTTTTAAAAGCTTGTTATCTAAGCTTTCCAGTGATTTACAACTTTACACACTTAGTTTAGTTTTACATATCAATATCAAGAGTTGTTTGACCCCACCCTACTGCAAATCAACAATGGCTGCTGTTAATTCAGCCAGCAGCACCTAGTACTGCTGCCGTTATTTCAGCGCTACTAGGGTTAAAATCCCATAATTCTTCCCAGGGAGAGCAGCCCGAATTTCATGCAGAGAAATCTACAGTGACATAAAATGGTATAAAATAATTTTTTTGAAATAACCACCTGTCGAGTTGATCCTTATTCAGCAAGTCCTGACTCCTCTTTCTGCACAGTCTTCAGCTGTCTGCATGTGCCAACCCTGTGAACACACAATAAATACTTTAGTCACTGACAATGTAGCGCACGCACACACACACACACACACACATGCGCAAAAAAAAAAAAATTCCCCTCATGTTCCTGCCTTTAAAAAGACATTAGTTTGAAAACTAAATATCACACTCACCTGTGCACACCTAAATAAATAAACGCTGCATTCAGTAAAATACCAGACAGGCCATTTGTGCTGGTTAGTAAAAACATGACTAACAAAAATGAAGTGCCAATGCAATGATGACATTATTCTAGGTGTGGAGAAAATAGCCAGCCTCTGACCTTCTCACCTTGCAGCTTCCTGTCACAGGTAAACACACACACACATAACACATGTGTGCATGCACGCACGCACACACACACAAACAGTACACTTAACTTGTGATGGAGATGGCAGCCTCCTGTCCTGATCCCTTCAGTCTTGGTTCATCAGCCCTGTAACACACAGCAGTGAACATGTAGAAACAACAGCTACTTCACTACATGGATGAAGCACTCTCACTCTCATACACACACATTTTACAAATATAACAACTTTGGAAAGGAAAAGAGTAAGCAGCTGATGTCACAATATTGTGACTTGATTTTTTTTTGGTCTTTTTTTTTTGGTCTTTCTTTTATTCAATTTAATAGGTTTTATAATGGATGTTATTAGTGATGGGATTATTAGTGCTATCATAATTGTTATGGTTTGATAGTCTAGCTGACTGTGAGCTTTGGGTTTTGTTTCTTTATATCATGTAGGGGTTCTTGTTTGCTTGTAAAACTTTTATATATTTTTTATTAATTTTGCCTGTTGGTCGATTGTGTTCTCCCCCCCCTCCTCGTCCTTTTCAATTACTTTTGTAGTTATTGTTGTGTTATTGCACTTAGTGGTGATGGGTGATTATCATATTATCGTAGCGTTATTATCGTAATCATTATTGTTGATTCCCTAGACTGATTTTTGGGTTTGTTTGACTGTTATGGTACAAGTACAAATTTGGGGGTTTTCGTTCCTGTTTTTGTTTTTTGTCTTTAAAAGATATGAACCTAAAAGCATGGATGATATTGTAATCTGATATAACTTTCTTGTTTGACATTTTACAATGGTCCTAAAATAATTTCTTTTTAATTTCAGTGTGTGCATGTGTGCGCGCATGTATGAACGTTTATGTGTGTGTGTATGTGTGCTTTATTTATTTATTTATTCTTTCTTTAATACCCAGGATAATGTAATAAACACAGAAACAAAAAGACAAACACAAGCTTTTTTATATTGTAATATACACCAAAGTGAGGTGGAATCAACAGAACATTTTATCTGAGTCTTTTCAATGATTTCAGTCTTTCTTTAAATAGGTGGCACTGTTGTTGAGATGACATGCTCTCCCAAAGGAGAGCAGCCTGACTTTCATGCAGAGAACTCTGCTGTGACTGACAGTGGAATGCACAGCACTCACCTGCATGTAGATCCCCATTCAGCAAATCCTGACTCCTCTCTCTGCACAGTCTTCAGCTGTCTGCATGTGTCAACCCTGTGAACACACAATAAATACTTTAGTCACTGACAATCCACACACACACACGCAAAAAACAAAATTCCAATCATGTTCCTGCATGTACAAAGATGCTAATTTGAAGACAAAACAAATACCACACTCACCTGTGCACACCTAACTAAATGAACACAATACTGAAATAACACACTCAGAACCCACCCAAACCCCCCACGACTGGCCATTTGTGTTGGTTAGTAAAAACATGGCCATCAAAAATAAAGAGACAAATCGATTGGTGACATGCTCTTAGAGTGAAGAGAAAATGACCAGCCTCTGACCTTCTCACCTTTCATATTCCTGTCACATGTAAACACACACACAGGCACACACACACGCAAACACACAGTGCACTTAACTTGTGATGGAGATAACAGCCTCCTGTTCTGATCCCTTCAGTCTTGGTTCATCAGCCCTGTAACACACAGCAGTCAACATGTAGAAACAACAGCTACCTCTTTAACATGCATGAAGCACACCCATCCACACACACATAAGCAAAATGCATGCACACACACACAGACACTTTTTTTTGGTAATATACAACAAAGTCAGATGGAATCCAACAAATTGCATTTACAACATATTCTTCTTCCCTGGAATATTAAGAAAATGTCTAACCTCAACAAAGGGCTTGTGACAATCACAATGAAATTTGATAAGAGTGTCAACACATATATGCGATAGATAAGTTATGTATTTTCCAAACCAATATCGAATTTATAGTTTTATAATAAAGACATCTACTATTGTCATGAAGCACATTGCTCTTATCATTAACAAAACAAAAAATAAATTTAAAAAGCCTTTAATATGTGAGCT
>CM060324.1:23770212-23773935 GCA_030674155.1 Stramonita haemastoma | reverse complement strand
GGGGTAGATGTTTGCGTTGCCTGTTCTGTTTTGGAATTGGCGGGTAAAGGGGTTCCGTCCGGGCGTTGTCATATTCGTGCAGCATAATGGTTGTCCTTTGCGAGTTGGTTGTAGGTTGTTTGCTCTCGGCCGGGTGCCCACAAACGCGAGGGATTCCGATAGGTGGTCGTTTGCTGGGAAGTTCATCAGTTGTGCAGGTGATCGGGTTCATGGTGTGCCCCTTTCCTGGGTGTGGTGGTTTGTTTGTGTTTGGGTGGGGGGGCCGGTTTTTGGTGCTGAGTTGTTGAATTAGTTTGGATGTTTTGGGGTGATTTTGGTATTGTACTTCTGTTTCTAGGCGACAACTTGGTTGAAAAAGGGGTTGCCTTCCGGCTGGTGTCGCAATTCCAGTGCCAAGGCACCAAAATGTTGGCTTGTCTTTAGTGTAAATGGGTCTGTGCTGGGTGTTGGAGTGGGAAGTCCTGTCAGGCGAAAGGCTTTGTCAGTGTTTGTCTTTGCCTGTTCATGGAGGTGGGCATGCGCGCGTCGGCGTTGCTTTGTTTCTGTGGCGGTTTTTGTTTGCGTGTGGAGGGCGGCAATTCTGGGTGTGTTGATGATTTTTTGGTGTTTTAGGGTGATTTTGGTCCTGTACTTGTTTTGGGCTTGCTTGTTACAGGGGGTCCATTCGGTGGTGTGAATTCATGAACGATCAATGGTTGTCCATTTTCTGCATATGTAGAAAGCCTGCTGCGGGTTGAATCGGGAAGTTGCGGGGCAAGGGTCCCGAAAACGGCGTTGCGTCAATGCTTAGTTTGGTCATTCAGGAGGTTGGGATCAGCTGTGGGTTGTGGGTTTTTTGCTTCGGGTGTTTTTTCTGGCAACTTGGCTCGTAAAGGGGGTGATTTCGGTGCTGGTTGCCAATCTATCCAGGATAAAATGTTGTCATGGTTGTTGTGGGATGGGTCCTGCTCTGGCTGAATCTGACTGTACAAGGGGAGTCCGAAGCTTTCGGCCGATGTTAGTCTAGCATTTTCATGGGAGAGATGCAAAGGTTGTCGTCTGTTGCTGGTTAGATGGGGTCTTTGTGCGGGTGTGGAGGACCCGAGAAGTGGGGAATGTAGGAAATGTTTGGATGGTGTTTTGTTATTGCGTACCTGTCTTTCATGCGCATTGGTCTGTACGGGGTTGCGTTCCGGCCGTGGGTCGCCGAAATTCCTGTGCAAGATCAATGTTTATTTGTTGTAGGTGAAGGGTATTGCCTGGGCTCTGAAGTCGGAAAATGGGAAGGTCTGAAAAGGGGGTTTGCGTCACAATCGTCTGTTGTCTATTCAGTGGTCGTACAGCGGCGTCGCTGGCTGGTTTGTTCGTATTTTGTGCAGGTGCAAGGGTTGACCCTGGCTTGATAGTGGGAAATTGGTCTGATATTATGGTGGTTGCGAAAGGGTGTTTTTGCGTCCTGACGGCTGTTTGCGCAAATGCTCTGTAAAGGGGGTGCTCTTCCGGGCGGGTGTGGCACATCCGTGCCACGATCCTGGTGTTTTGCGTTGTGATGGTGTGCGGCCGGCGAGTGCGGAAGTGAAAAGGGTGGTAGGTATTTTTGCCTTATCTGTTAGCGCCTGCTTGCGGGGGTTGCTTCGGCGTGGTGTGCCCGTTCGTGTGCATAATGTTGCATTTGGATGTGTGTAGGGTCTGCTCCTGCTCTGGAATGCGGAAGGGGGTGCAATCCCGGCGGGTGCGCCAATTCAGCTTAGCTCAAAATGGGAGTGTAGTTGATGGCCGTGCCCGGCTGGTGTGGGGCGTCGGTTTGTAGTGCTGCATTCATGGGGTGTATGATGAATTGGTGTGTGTGTGTTTTTTGGTTTCGTGTAGGGACCACGTTGTCAGTGTTGATTTCGGGGTGGTGTGATTCGTCACACCGTTCAGGCACTGCTCTGTAAAAGGGTGCTTCCGGGCCGGTGCGCAATCCATCCAAGTTCGTCATTTAGTCTGCTCTGTCTGAGGGAATGCGGCGCGCGGGTGGCGTTTTTTTTGGTTAGGAGGTTGTGGTTGTTTTTTGGTTTTGGTTGACGTACTTGTTTAAATTGATTGGGGTCGACACTGCTAGCACTTGTCTGTAGGTCCCCGCCGTGCGAATCGGCACGACGTTCCTTGTATGGTGGTGCGCGCGTGCGGTGCGGGGGGTGCGGTTTGTGTACGCATTCTGGGGTAGATTGTGTTTGGTTTTTTTGTGGACCGAAGGTGATTTGGTTGAGTCGGATCGGTCCACTGTCGGAATGTCTGTCGGTGATGGCGGGGGCATCAACCTCCAAGTTCTTGCTCAAGGGTCGCGCCGGCCGTGGGTGGGGGGTCGAACGGGGGCCGTTTGCTATTGGATTGAGGGGTGGGTTTTTGGTTTTTTTTGTGCGCATACTGTGCATGATATTGTATGAAATTATTAGATGGTGTTGTAGGGTGATTTTGCGTACACTGTACTCTGTTTCTAGGCGACAAACTGGCTCTGTAACAAGCGGGTTGCCATCTTCCGGGCCGTGGTGTCGCCACAATTCCAGTGCCACCGCATCCAAATGTTGTCCACTTTGTCTGCATAGTGTAGAATAGGTCCTGCTGCCCTGGGCTCTGGAAGTGCGGAAAAGTGCGGGGGCAAGTCCCGAAACGGCGTTTGCGTCACAATGCTTCTAGTTCTTTACTCTATTCATGGGAGGTGGTATCATGCGCGCGTGCGCGCGTTGCTGTTTTGTGTGTGCGGTTTTTGTTTTGCGGTGTGGAGGGACCCGCAGATTACTGTGGTGCATGATATTGTATGAAATTATTATTGGATGGTGTTGTAGGGGTGATTTTTGCGTACACTGTACTCTGTTTCTAGGCGACAAACTTGGCTCTGTAACAAGCGGGGTTGCCATCTTCCGGGCCGTGGTGTCGCCACAATTCCAGTGCCACACGCATCCAAAATGGTTGTCCACTTTGTCTGCATAGTGTAGAATAGGGTCCTGCTGCCCTGGGCTCTGGAAGTGCGGAAAAGTGCGGGGGGCAAGGTCCCGAAAACGGCGTTTGCGTCACAATGCTTCTAGTTCTTTAGCTCTTATTCATGGGAGGGTGGGTATGCATGCGCGCGTGCGCGCGTTCGCTGGTGTTTGTGTGTGCGGTTTTTTGTGTTTGCGGGTGTGGAGGGGACCCGGCAGATTACTGTGGTGCATGATATTGTATGAAATTATTATTGGATGGTGTTGTAGGGGTGATTTTTGCGTACACTGTACTCTGTTTCTAGGCGACAAACTTGGCTCTGTAACAAGCGGGGTTGCCATCTTCCGGGCCGTGGTGTCGCCACAATTCCAGTGCCACACGCATCCAAAATGGTTGTCCACTTTGTCTGCATAGTGCAGAATAGGGTCCTGCTGCCCTGGGCTCTGGAAGTGCGGAAAAGTGCGGGGGGCAAGGTCCCGAAAACGGCGTTTGCGTCACAATGCTTCTAGTTCTTTAGCTCTTATTCATGGGAGGGTGGGTATGCATGCGCGCGTGCGCGCGTTGGCTGGTGTTTGTGTGTGCGGTTTTTTGTGTTTGCGGGTGTGGAGGGGACCCGGCAGATTACTGTGGTGCATGATATTGTATGAAATTATTATTGGATGGTGTTGTAGGGGTGATTTTTGCGTACACTGTACTCTGTTTCTAGGCGACAAACTTGGCTCTGTAACAAGCGGGGTTGCCATCTTCCGGGCCGTGGTGTCGCCACAATTCCAGTGCCACACG
>CM060324.1:23762712-23765212 GCA_030674155.1 Stramonita haemastoma | reverse complement strand
TTGGAGGGAGAACTAGATCTAGATGAGAAAAGAGGTTTTTTTTTTTCCCTCCCATATGGCAGAGAGAGAGAGAGAGAACTCGAACTCGAACTCGAACTCGAAATTTTTAATGAGGGTAATTGGGTAAGCCAGAGGCTTCTTTACACCAGGCCCTCATGGGGACAAAATGAAAGAAAGAAATATGAATAAATCAGTGAGTTAATAAACAAATAAATGTAACATATTAAGAAAATCAGTCAGTCATATTACAATTCAATTATTGATAAATCAGGAAATCAATGAAGTACCACATAAGTGAACCAATCAAGTTACTAAACAACAATCAAACACGAAAAACTACCCTCTCTAACAACCCCTAACCTAAACAAACAGTTCTTCCCAAAAGTCAAGATAAGATACACACACACACGAACACACACAAACACACGCACCACACAGACACAGACACACACACAAACACACCCACACACACGCACACAGACGAGTACACACACGCACGCACGCACATACACACACACACAAAAATAAACAAAATTACACCAACACGCACATACACACCAACACTCACAAACAAACACACTCACTCAATTACACCAGCACACACTGGTGCGCGCGCACGCAAAGACAAATTATCCTGAATACATATCCATACACATGTACATTTTTACCCATACAATGTGATAATTATGCTCATATCATAATCATCAAAATACGCATTAGATCCAATGCATATACATTCCAGGACGTATCAATATTACTGACATAATTATCTGCATACAGACACGAATTAATAGCTGTACAATGTAAATTCTACAAAAGCATCAAATCTGGATTCAGCGACCAGGAAAAATAACAACAACAACAACAACAACAACAAACAAACACACAAACAAACAAACAAACAACAACAACAACAAAACCTTTCGTAAACATATACACACACGCATTCATACGCACGCACACACACACACAAACACATACACACTCAACAAACACAAATGAACACAAACACACAGACACACGCGCACACGCACACACACACACACACAAACACACACACACACACACACACACACACACACACACAAACACACAACACACAAACAAACACACACACACATACACACATACATACACACACACACTCATAGATAAAGAAAAAATACAAATACACATGCAAATACACGCACACACACACAAAATCACACACACACACACACACCATCACACAAACACACACACACACACACACACACACCATCACACACACAAACAACAATGCACCATAAGCTTTCATAAACACATACACAAACTCATTCACTCACACGCAAAAATACACACAAACACATACACACTCAACAAACACAAATGCGCACAAACACACACATACACACACACACGTACGCACACACACACACACACACACACACACACACACACACACACCACACACACACACAAACAAACTCACACACAAACACACACACACACACACACACACACACACACACACACACACACACACACACACACACACACACACACGAGCGTGCGCGCGCACACGCAAGAACGCACGTTCACAAAAATAACATGGCATGACACAAACATCATTGTCGTCCCAAAGCACAATAAGCATCCTGAAAATGGAAACATCACTACACAGAAAGTAACAACAACAACAAAACAACGACAAGTTTTTATTTTACATATATATATCACATATTCGTACTATATTTGGCATGAAAATTATTTATAACATTTCCATTAGATATCTGTAGTAATCCTTTTTGAATGATGTCAAAGTGCATTTGTTTTTGATGAAGGAAGGTATTTCATTCCATAATCTGCTACCTGAGTATACTAGAGATGTCATAAAAAAATCAGTTCTAGGTCGAGGAGTAATAAGGATAATTTTATTTCGAATGCTTTTTACTGAA
This sequence comes from Stramonita haemastoma, assembly GCA_030674155.1. Lineage (NCBI taxonomy): Eukaryota > Metazoa > Mollusca > Gastropoda > Neogastropoda > Muricidae > Stramonita > Stramonita haemastoma. The sequence continues at coordinate 23,763,275 of CM060324.1, read as the reverse complement.
AATCTGTCACAAAGGTATTGAGGGGAAAGGTTGCTCATAATTTTATACATAAGTATGCCTTTATTGTAACGACATCTCATACCAAAAGGAAGAATATTAAGCTCTTTGTAATGACTTATATCTAAGGAAGAAGATCTGAGAAGGATTAGTTTTAGTGAACGTCTGTATACACTGTCCAAGGGTTTTAAGCAATTTTTACTAGCCAAGTCCCAGCAAGTTGATGCATAGTCAATGTCAGGTTGGATGTATGCATAAAAAAATAGTTTTCTGGTATGTTCGTCAAGAAAATGCTTAATTCTATTAAGTTGGAAAACTTTTTGGGCTATTTTCTTGGACAGTGTAGAAACATGATTTGACCATGATAGGTTATTGTCAATATTAAGCCCAAGAAGCCTGTGTGAATTTACTTCTTCTAGTACATTATTGCAAATTTTTAAAGTATTCAAGTCACATAATTTAGCTTTAATGTTCTGACGTTTCTGACGTGTTGTAACTAACATGAATTTCGATTTATTTGGATGTAGGGCCATATGATTAGAGTCTGTCCATGTTACAAGTTTATT
>CM060324.1:23747712-23760212 GCA_030674155.1 Stramonita haemastoma | reverse complement strand
TAGTAGATTCTTGCATTTCGCAAAGAACTAATTGGTGCAATGGGTAGATAAAAATACAATAAACAGTATATAAAAAAAGTAGGAAGAAGTAGGTGTCCAAGATGCCGAAGATCAATAAACAAACACACTAATAAACATATTTCACACTCTGAGACTGATGTTTGCTATAGCTGGCCTGCTTCTGGCGCTGTGGCATCCTCCCTTATTTGGCAGTGCTCCACCCAGTTTTGACCGAGAAAGGCCCATGGCGGCAAGAGAAAGGACCTTGGCGCCAATGCCGTGGCCCTATTCATTCTCATTTCGTTTAGCAACAATGACATCTTTTGAAATTAAACACACACTTTCAGTAACTGCTTAATTGTTTTTTACGAGATGCCTGGTATGTACTGCTCTGATGTGCGTATTTGACCAGACAGCATCGAAACAACTGTCCCCATGTGTTGGGCAAGTTCCTACATAATACAGTGGTGCATGAATGTATGTGGTAAACCACTTTTGTCAAAATCAGCTCTCTGTGTACATTGTTTTGTTTTATTTGAAAGTGTGTTTAACTTTCATGAACATGGCCAGAGGTCCTGGCATGAAGAGCAATAGTCATTGTTTCAAGTTTCAAGCACATGTGAGTGTATGCATATATATATATATATATATATATATATATATATTATTTTATATATATATATATATATATATATATATATATATATATATTCATATACACCCATATATATCTATACATATACACCCATATATATCTATACATTTACACCCATATATGTCTATACATATACACCCATATATATCTATACACCCATAATTATATATATAGGAAGTGGATAAATATGATTCCCAGGTGTGCCTGGTTTTGATTGATTCTGCTGCTTCATTTCATCTCAGCAAGAGTGCCTAGATGAACTGAGCTTTCCATAACTATCAGATGTGTACTGGTTCTTCAATGGGAACTATGTTCTGATTATGCTGACTGAAATGACTTGCCACAGTGATTACTTCAACTAACTCTGATGCTGTTTGCCCTACCTGCACTGTTTTATTTTATACTCATTGTGAAGTTCTGACCTTCAAGGAGAGATTAGCACTTTACTCAGCTGTGGGGACTGTACAGTGGTCGTAAACTTTGGTTTAATCCTGGTAAAATGTAGGAAAGCATACATGATTTTGCATGCTTAAGGGCTGCAAAAGGCATAATTTAGCATGTGGGCAGTATATTTTCATTGATTTTTGCTTTGTCTTGTGTTTAATGGTGATTCTATTATAAATTCATATTTCAAACTGCTTAAAGAATATTGTAAAATCCAAAATTGTTATGACGTCATAAAATCTTTTAAAAAGTGACCTCCGACACTTAGATCGCCTACTTTTTGGATATGTTAATAGTTAGCTACTTTTCTATCCAATCATCGCAAAAGCATTACTATTGCAAATATAATTCTTTTCTCTGCACTTTCTTTGCAAATATTGACTTGACTAAAGTCCAATGCCCCTCTTCTTGGTAGGTCAGCAGATGTGATTTCTACAATAGGCTACTGCTGTGTCCACTTGCTTTGTATTGTGTTTTCATGCAGGATTCATTATTTAAATTTGGGGGGTTTGGTTTGGGGGTTAGGGTTAAGATTTAGTAGTATTAGTTTAGTTAATTAAGTGAGGGGGTTAGGGTTAAGATTTAGTAGTATTAGTTTAGTTAAAAAGTGAGGGTTAAGATTTAGTACTGTTTGTTTAGTAAGGGTAAGGTCAAATTTAGAAGTATCAGTTAGTTGAGTAAAGTTAAGGTTAAGATTCAGTAGTATCAGTTAGTGTAGTAAGGTTAGGGTTAATGCTTAGTAGTATTAGTTTAGTAAGGTTAGGGTTTAGTTTTAGAAGTATTAGTTAGTTTACTAAGGTTAGGGTTAAGGTTTAGTAGTATTAGTTAGTTTAGTAAGGTTAGGGTTAAGATTCTGTAGTATCAGTGTAGTAAGGTTAGGGTTAAGGTTTAGTAGTATTGGTTAGTTTAGTAAGGTTAGGAGTCAATATTAAGTAGTATTAGATTAGCAAGTTGGGGTTAAGATTCAGTAGTAGGTTAGGTGTTGTTGGTGTGATGTATGTAGGTATATTTGAAAGCAATTGGACAATATGGTACGTAGACACATTGGTAAAGTACTCAGTTACAAATGACCACTTCAAATAACACAAACAGAAGCACACAAAGTCTATGACATAACTAAAACCTCCTCACCTGAATAAAGGCTGATATCAGCACAGATATAAACAACACAAACAAAAACGCATAAAGTTTATGACATAACTAAAACCTCCTCACCTGACTAAAGGTTGATATCAGCACAGATATCATAAACAACACAAACAGAAACACTAAAGTCTATGACATAACTAAAAAAACGTTTAGCACATACCTTGTTTCTAAAAGATAAATCAGCAAAAAAATCATGCTGAACAAAAGAAGGCAAAAAAATTATTGTAACATGGTTATAGCACAGGCTAAAAGACAGTACTGGTCTTCCAATATAAATGAAATCTCATGTCATAAAGATGTTTCAAAAGTATGGATTAAACTAAATGAAATGAAGAAAGGTGTGAATCTTCCAACTTGTCCTATCTATCTTGAAAACAAACAATTCCCTTCTGATGCGGAAAAGACTGAAGCCTTTGCTGAGATGTTTTCAAAAACGATGTGTTTGGAGGGTTTATCAGCTAAGTACAGTGAATATAGAACACAGTCATGAAGAAAGTAAAGCTACATGCACAGATCCCCTGCCTGGTAACAACCTCTATTTTAATGCTCCAATAACAGTTCAGGAAGTAGAAGTAGAAGATGCAATCCTATCTCTTCCTAATAAGAAAACAACTGTTGGAGCTGATGCTATTTCAAATAATAGGATAAAAACACTAGCCTGAAAAGTTATTTCTTTTATTACATAAACTTTTTAATAAATGTTGGGTTGAGGGTGTCACCCATACAATAGAAAGTCAGTTGTTGTACCAATTCATAAAAAAGGAAAGCCCAAGACAAAAATATCAAGTTGTAGGCCTATTTCATCAACCTCTCACACTGGCAAGTTAATGGAGAGAATTGTTTTGAGAAGATTGTTATATTACTGTGAAAAAAAAATAACATTATACCAATCAATCAGGCAGGCTTTCAGAGAGGAAGATCTGCAATGGACAATTTAGTCAAGCTTACAACGTGTCAGGGTGTGTGAAATAACAATTTGCTCGAAGGAAAGGTGTTTTAGCCACTTTTTTTTTATTTTAGAAAGGCATACGATCAAGTCTGGCATGCAAAAGTTATGAGTAAGGAAAAGTCAACAGGATTTTCTGGTCATTTTTATCATTACATCAAGAGTTTTCCTAGTGAAAGATCAATTCAAGTGAGGGTGGGAAATACATATTCTAATTCAAAGTATCTTCAAATGGGCTTGCCCAAAGGCTCTGTATTAGCTCCCAGTTTTAGTTAGCATATTGTTACATGATATTCCAAAACAGATATCAAAGGATGTAACTTTAGCACAATATGCAGACGATAATTGCATTTGGATGACGGTTTCTAGGAAACACGCATGTCAAAAAGGAATTTTAATCATAAAAGAAAAATATACCCAAACAACTAGATAATCTGAATCTGTATATAATAGAAAACAACCTCACTCTTTCTATGAAAAAAAACAAACATGGTGTTATTTAACAATGGAAGTGATTCAAACGAATTACCAGTGTTAAAGATTAAAAAATGAGACAATTCATTATATAATTTATAAACAATAGTAAAATTTGTAGGTGTACTTCTTACAAAGTTAACATGGAATGCCCATATTGAATATATTTCAACTAAAGCAAGAAAAAGCTTAAATCTCCTGAAAATTTTTAGTAAGCAGTATTGAGGGCAAGATCTATCAATCCTTACACACTTATCAACATCAATAATCAGATCAAAATTATGGTATGGACATGAAGTCTTTTTTAATGCTCCAAAATATTTATTCAGGAAGCTTCAAAGTATAGATTGTAAAGCATACAGGCTTACTCCCGGTGTACCTTTTCATGCATCAGCAATTGACACATATAAAGAAGTCGGAATGTTGCTGTTAGATGAATACTGAAAACTTGCGTACACCAAATACGTACTGAGAAGTTCAGCTCCCAAAAACTTTGCATCAGAAGAGTAAAAATAAAATCTGATATATTTTTTTCCCAAAAGGAGCACAGCAAATACGCTCATTGAAAACTATTTGTACTTATGTTGCTGACCTTTACCGCAATCTGAAAGTAATAAAATGAACGTAGACTCTCAAAAAGTAGTTCCAGCTTACCCCTCTTGGGAAATGAATCCACAAATTTTTTATATGATTACACAGACATGAAGAAGGACAAGAAGCCAATGTTTAGGCAGCTACTGTTATATCCTATATTATAACAACTACTGCAGTTATCTTAAAGTGTACAATGATGGATCACTTTTGGAGAACCATCAAGCTGTTTCAACTTTTGTTATACAAGAACTCAAAGTAGAAAAATCATTTTATATTGGTGTAAACCAGTCAATAATACATATACTATATCATCCATATTCTTTTTACCATGTCTTACTTGAGTCGATTCTAAATCAGTTTTATATGCTATAAAATCTGCATCTTTCGAATTTTATATTAGATGTAAAACACATTGAACACCTTTTAAGTTTAAGAGGTATATTTGTCACCTTTCTTTGGGTACCTTCACAAATAGGACTGTACTCAAATGAATGGGTTGATTGGGCTGCAAAGAGAGGTGCAAGTAATAAAAGTGAAAACATTGAGCTACATATTCCTGTGTCTATCCAAGAAGGATACCACATGTTAGAACTGGCATCCTCAATATATTCACTGAAATAATACAGCAAAGAACAAATTGTAAAATGGGTTCCAACCAGAAAAAGTGTTTGTGGAAGCATACATCAGTTAAAGACTTATAGAAGTGTGATCAAAGAAATACAGCTTGAGGCATTATTTAATAGAATCTGATTAAATGCTTTTATCACAAAATTAAGCAAGGGTGTTAAATGCTTATGTGGAAACAATCATATTTCAAATACCCATATTGTACTTGAATGCAAAATTTAGCAAGGATGTTAAATGCTTATGTGGAAACAATCATGTTTCAAATACTCATATTGTACTTGAATGCAAGACTTTAAAACCTTACTTACCCAGTTTTCATGAAACTTCCCTTGAACAAGTTTGGGAGAATATCAAGTTAGTAGTCCAGCTGCTTAGGTAAGAATATTGGGCAAACCCTGCAAAATGGGGTGACGCCATAAGTTTTGGCATAGGCTTACTTTGGACCCTCCTGTACAATATTGGCATGGGAAACACCATATTGGTCAATTGTTTCCCACTTAATTTGATGATCAAATATGTATACCCCACTTATCAAAGATCGCGACAAATGTACGATTCTCCACTTGTTCATCTTCTCATTTTTGAAGCAACTCCTAATTAATTGTACACACTTTCTTTGTGGCATCAAAAGTGGTTTCAAGAACACAAACAGCAGTGAATGACAGCAGATTTAAAAAGTAATTTATCATACATAAACATTTTAAACAAGTAATACCGCTTTGTTTATTTAACACAAAGCAACAGCTCCAGAATTTCACTTTATGTTTTATATTCTATAAAGGTGATGAGTTAATCTTCATTCACACTCACTCACTCACTCACTCCTCACCACTCACTCTCTCTCTCACACACACACACACACACACACACACACACACACACACACACAACACACACACACACACGCACGCACGCATGCACACACACACGCACGCATGCACGCACACACGTACGCATGCACGTACGCATCCGCGCGCGCAAGCACACATGCATGCAGGTGCATGTGTGACACTGTGATGATGATATTTACTGATTTGGTGGACCAGGATTTGTAGAAAGAGAAGAACAACAACTCTTGAACAAAACCAGCAGCAGCAGCAGCAGCAAAACACACACACACACACACAAGCACACACATTTACATAGGTCCACTAATCATCCAGCAGTACAAAGCATTAGAATTGTTGGTTAAACCTGCTGCTTCTCCCACCTCCTTTGATGTGTGTATTGTATTGTTCATGCAACTGGTCTATAGTAATGCTGGAAAACTTGCATTGTGTTTACTGAGCAACAAAAACCCCACACAGAATTCACGGAAGATTTCAGGATGAGTATGTTCCAACTACACCATATCACGGATATGGATAGACAACCATTGGGCATACTTTGTATGGTGTAGTGCAAAAAGCCAGGGCATCAGTTTTGTTAAGCTTTGCACATACTTGATGACATTTCCAGAGCAAAGTGAATAAATCATCTGCAGGAGGGTGAGCTCAAGCTGAAGAAATATTGTTCACTATGATAGTAAGAGTATGTATGCAAACCAGCTTCCCATCACTCTCCAAGACAGTTAGAAAATTCTAAGCTGCCCTGCTATTTGGCTTGGCTCTCTTTTTGTTTGCTGCCAAACAGTTCTCATGATGTTTTGCCACAGTGGCCACTATATCGGAGCATGTTTGCAAAGAAATTCCTGATCTTTAAGCAGTTCTGCATGCTTTCGAACTTTAAAGTCTACCTCAGGAGATTGAACATTGTGGAGTTTTGGATGACTGAATTTATTAAGCAGAAGCATGCATCTTGCAGCTCATGGAATGATGCTGTCAGTCTTCTTGTTTTAGCTGGACTTAAAGGCTGTGACACATTTTTTTTGCTTTCTCAACAGCACAGTTGTTCCTACTTTTGTTCTACAGCTTTAGTGCTAACATGCCTGTTTTGCTAAAAAAAATTAGTATTGAGTTCACTCTTATTCTCAAGAAGTCTAAGCATAGGTTACAAAATGGCCTTTCACCAGTATCATGAAAGCTTTTCAACTTCTCAGCAACATATTTGTACCCTACATCATCTTTTCTTGCAAGGCATATCCATTGTTCTGATGTGTTTCTTTTTTTCTGGCTGAGAACACAAATGTTCTGGTTAACAGCTTCATCTTCCTGAGATGCTGTCGGGTTTATGCATCCCACACACTTGAATTTTATGGTAGACATGACCTACTATTTTCTTTGAACCCCATACACCTACCATAGAAATGATACAGAGCCTTAAGTTAAAATGAACATGGTAGCCATCATCATATGACATTAAATGATAGTCATATTGATTATAACAATAATACAGTGGCATGTGTAAAAGTTTGGATATTCGATGTCATACCTCAGTGTAGAGTGCATTCCATAACAAACATACCACAATTCCATGCACAAAACAAACAATGCAGTTACACACACACACACACATGAAGGTTGTTTTTTTTTTAATCACACCCATGAAGGCTATGTACTGATAGTTATTAAAGAGTTATAAAATCAATTTATATATATATTATATATATATATATATATAGTATATATTCTGAGAATGCAGACAATTTAAATTGACAAGTTGTTCTATACTGTTGAGGACAAACCCTCAACCCCTTCTTTCACAAGCCCCACCCAAAAAAAAAAAGTGCAACAAATAACCCAAGAAAAAATCCACAAGCAGGTATAGGAATAAAATGTTTCCTTTAGAAAGTTTCCTAATTTTAATGCCAACTAGCATCAATAATCCTTTGAATATTTTTATTAATCACAAATGTGAGTGAGAGAGAGAGAGAGAGAGAGAGAGAGGAGAGGAGAGGAGGAGAGAGAGAGAGAGAGAGAGAGAGAGAGAGAGAGAGAGAGAGGAGAGAGAGAGAGAGGAGAGAGAGAGAGAGAGAGAGAGAGAGTAGAGAGAGGAGGAGGAGAAGAGAGAGAATTGAATTGAATTGAATTGATTGATTGATATGTGTGGATTTGGAAATGGGCACAATAAGGATGTTTGGGGTCTCAGCTCGGCATGTAATTGTCTTGCTTCATGTGCAAGCATGTTTGTGTATTTCCCTTGTGATTCACAAGGCTGCCTGGACCAAAGTGGAGGATGAAAAATGATCGTAATGGAAGGGTTTCTGACCAATCCAGACATCTGCAACTGATACCAAGAGTTCTAAGATGAATTGATAATTTTATTCAAAGAGGGTAATGGCATAAGCAAACATGTTTTTTTTACAACCAGCCCTCTGGACCAAGAAAAAAAGAAAGAAAACACCAAAACAAACAACAACAACAACAAACTAAATTATCACAGAGACGAGAGAGAGAGAGAGAGAGAGAGAGAGAGAGAGAGAGAGGAGAGAGAGAGGGAGAGAGAGAGAGAGAGAGAGAGAGAGAGAGAGAGAGAGAGAGAGAGAGAGAGAGAGAGGAGAGAGAGAGAGAGAGAGAGAGAGAGAGAGAGAGAGAGAGAGAGAGAGATTTTATTTTTATGTATCTATTTTATAATATCGAGGATAATGGAATACCACTCATGTTCTTTGTTTTTACATCTAGTCCCCGTGTGTATGCAGTATTGTAAATATTGTCATCTGTTCCCACCTGTACACGATGGCCTACTCTTACGAAAAGCGGAACAGGATTTAACGTGTGCGCAAGATGTTCTGCGTGCGTTCCTACACGGGGCCTCAGTTTATAGGACCAAGGAAGAGAGAGAGAGAGAGAGAGAGAGAGAGAGAGAGAGAGAGAGAGAGAGAGAGAGAGAGAGAGAGAGAGAGAGAGAGAGAGAGAGAGAGAGAGAGAGAGAGAGAGAGAGAGGAAGGCAAGGCAAGGCAAGGCAAGGCAAGGCAAGGCAAGGCAAGGCAAATTTTTTATTCGAGGATAATAGATAAGCACTCACGCTTTTTTACATCCAGTCCCCGCCCTTTTCAGAGAGAGAGAGAGAGAGAGAGAGAGAGAGAGAGAGAGAGAGAGAGAGAGAGAGAGAGAGAGAGAGAGAGAGAGAGAGAGAGAGAGAGAGAGAGGTTTTCATCGTTAGGGTGTACCATAGTTTTGCTCTTGGTTATCTAATATGTATAATAGGAGGGGTTGCCGTGAGTCAGCCAGACTGGTCAGGCTTTGCTGTTCAATTGTAAGAAGAGTAGATCTGTGTTTATCAGATCCTAGAATAAGGCAATAAATTATTTAAATGAATTTGGACTGTCAAATTATGCATGAAGTAGTGTACACTAACTTCAATAGTGGTATTCATCACTTCGTCTAATGGTACTTCGAACCAGTAGCATCCTACTGGTAGTTTTTACACAAGTAGCATTGCTATTTCAAGTATTTGCATAAAGTCGGCTAAGGTGCTCACACAAAAAAGGCTACCCAGTTACACTTCTTCAATTTAAAATATTTTGAAGTTTTACTCCTTATTTTTGCATTTTACTACAAACAGAGCTCCTTGTTTTAAAATTCACAGTATCAATCCACGACAAAAGAATAGAAACTTAAAAGAAGTGTTCAACGTCAATGTTATGAAGTTCTTTTACGCTAGGGGGGGCAGTGGAAAAGTGTAACACCGCTCATCGTGGGCGGGTCAGAGCTAGCAGGTCAGCCGTTTGTGGGTGTGTGGGGCTGCTGTGCTGGACTTATCTATGGTAAACTAAGTGTCAAAATCGTCCAGTTCCAGGAGTGTTGCAAATCGATTACCATGTCTCCCAGGGGGCACAGATTCATTGTTTCCCACACGAATATTGTTCACTATGATAGTAAGTGTATGTATGCAAACCGGCATCCCATCACTCTCCGAGTCAAATAGAAAATTCTAAGCTGCCCTGCTATAGTGTTTGCTATTGCTAAAGGTTTATTGTTGTAAATCCTATAGGACATTTTTTTGTAGTAATATCAATGTTGTTCTGTTATGAATTTTACTCTCTCCTGTTAATTTAATGTTTAGCATACAGTTGCACTTAATGTAATAAGGATATCTTCAGCCACAACTACACACCTGCACCAACACCCCCCCCCCCCCCCCCTCCCTCTCTTCTCTCTCACAGGCACCCACCATGCCCACGGGCACACACACACTAACATATATCTTTTTTTTTTTTTTGGTGCATACATTTCTTGGATCTTTGTTTATCTTTAGATCTAGTCATTCCATCCCCCGACTATTCTCTTTGTCTCTCCCTTTCCCTCTTCTTTTTACTAATATTTCAATTGGTGTTGGTATCATTAGATTTTATGTTAAGGGGGTTTGGGTTTTTGTTTGATTGTTTTCTTTTATATCTATTAATTTCATTATTCATTTTATCTATTCATGTTACTTTTTTATTTTTATTTTTATATTCATCATGATTATTATTAATATTATTATTAATATTATTATTATTATTTTTTTTATATTCCCTCCCCTTACCCCATCCAGTATCACTTTATGTGGAAGGGCCTAAAATTGAGGACTACTACTACTACATAACTAAAAAACACTCACCTGCCTAAAAGCTGATATCAGCACAGATACAAACAACACAAACAGAAACACATAAAGTCCATGACATAACTAAAACCTCCTCACCTGAATAAAGGTTGATATCAGCACATATGAACAACACAAACTGGAACACATTAAGTCTGTGACATAACTAAAACCTCCTCACCTGAATAAAGGCTGATATCAGCACAGATATAAATCACACAAACAGGAACACGAAGTCTATGACATAATTAAAACCTCCTCACCTGACTAAAGGTTGATATCAGCACAGGTATAAATCACACAAACAGGAACACAAAGCTATGACATAACTAAAACCTCACCTGAAAAAAGGTTGATATCAGCACAGATATAAACAACACACCGAAACACATTAAGTCTATGACATAATTAAAAACTCCACCTGAATTAAGGTTGATATTAGCACAGATATAAATCACACAAACAGGAACATGTAGTCTATGAGTATGACATAACTAAAAGAACACTCACCTGAATAAAGGCTGATATCAACACAGATATAAATCACACAAACAGGAACACGTAGTCTATGACATAACTAAAAAACACTCACCTGAATAAAGGCTGATATCAACACAGATATAAATCACACAAACAGTAACACACCAAAAAAACCTTCTCACTTCAAGCTGCTGCTGCTTCTACTCACTAACAAAAAACAACCTGTGCCATGTAACTATTGTCACAGCGCTTGTGCCATGTAACTAGTGTCAAAGGGACTTGTGTCATGTAACGAGTGTCACAGAGCCTGTGCCACGTAACTAGTGTCACAGAGCCTGTGCCATGTAACTAGTGTCACGGGACCTGTGCATGTAGCTAGTGTCACAGAGCCTGAGCCATGTAACTACTGTCACAGATCCTGTGACATGTAACTAGTGTCATAGAACCTATGCCATGTAACTAGTGTCACAGAGTCCATGCCATGTAACTAGTGTCACAGAACATGTCACGTAGCTAGTGTCACAGAACCTGTGTCATGTAACTAGTGTCACAGAGCCTGTACCATGTCACTAGTGTCACAGAGCCTGTGCCATGTCACTAGTGTCACACAACTTGTGCCATGTCACCAGCGTCACAGAACCTATGCCATGTCTCACATATGTCACCAGTGTCACACAACTTGTGCCATGTCACCAGTGTCACAGAACCTATGCCATGTCTCACAAGTGCAAAGATCTTGTCTTTTAAAAAATCTACATTCAATTCTGCACACAACAGTATATAAAACTAACTAGTTTATGCTGTTCTATCCAGGGCTGTGTGGTCATGATTGAGAGATACTGACCTGCTATAGCAGGATTCAGGGCTGTGTGAGAGATCCTGACCTGCTATAGCAGGATTCAGGGCTGTGTGAGAGATCCTGACCTGCTATAGCAGGATTCAGGGCCTTGTTTTTCAGATGCTAGCAAAAAGGGGAGATTTGTGAGCAACCTGGTGAGTTGTGCCTTTTCTCTTTTTCCTTTACTCCCAAACCTCAACTCTCTCCAAAGACTGAAGAAGTTTGACAGTTTAAAAGAGCATACATGTACGAGATATTTGTCCATCTCTCAGCAGTAATCTGTCACCAGTTCAGTGTTCAACATTCAGTGCCCAGCCAACCACAGCGGCCATACCAGGGCTGGGCTGCCATTATCAGCAGTAAACTAAAAGGTATATCAAATATTAAACAAAAATAAGAAAAAGAAAATATAAATGAAAATGTAGACCTTGGGTGTTCAGTTCAGTTCAGTTCCTTAGTGGTGATGATTTCTGTGATCCTCAAAACCAATCCACTCCATTGCACAACCCAGCCGACCACAGAGGCCATTAGCAGAGCTGTTGTCACATCACCAGCAGTTTGCCAGCAAGCCACTAGTCTTGGCCTAGTTGTCATTTAGCCAGGGAGGAAAGCAAGCAGTGTCATACAGCTGTTCTACTTCTGGTCATAATGAAGACAGCAACAGGCTGTTCTATTCAGGGCTGTGTGGTCATGTGTCAGAGATCCTGACCTGCAATAGCAGGATTCAGGGCTGTGTGGGAAATCCTGACCTGCTATAGCAGGATTCAGGGCTGTGTGAGAGATCCTGACCTGCTATAGCAGGATTCAGGGCTGTGTGAGAGATCCTG
>CM060324.1:23740212-23745212 GCA_030674155.1 Stramonita haemastoma | reverse complement strand
AGCAACAGGCTGTTCTATTCAGGGCTGTGTGGCCATGTGTCAGAGATCCTGACCTGCTATAGCAGGATCCAGGGCTGTGTGAGAGATTCTGACCTGCTATAGCAGGATTCAGGGCTGTGTGAGAGATCCTGACCTGCTATAGCAGGATTCAGGGCTGTGTGAGAGATCCTGACCTGCTATAGCAGGATTCAGGGCTGTGTGGGAAATCCTGACCTGCTATAGCAGGATTCAGCAGCTGCTCAGAAGAAAAAGAGGGGAGAGAACCCTGGTGAGTTCTGTTTTTTTCTGTTTTTTCTTTACTCCCAAGCCTCAATGGCCAACTCTCTCCAAAGAGAGGCAATGGTTTTCAAGTGAAGATGACTCTAACAATGATATCTGCCCTTCATGCCAAAATCCCACAGAAGATGAAGTTCACCTTCTTTTTACTGTATGAAATATTCTGATAAACGCAAAAACTGTGAGGCAATAAGGGTTTTTTAAGACAGCTGATATGAAATCAGTTACAAATATACTATCAGTGAGCAGTGAAGAGAAAATAAAAAGTCTAGCTCAATTAATGACATGAATATTAGAAAAAAGATAATGGAACAGTATAACTAGTCCCTAGATCGGCCATTATACATTGTGTGTGTGTGTGTGTGTGTGTGTGTGTGTGTGTGTGTGTGTGTGTGTGTGTGTGTGTGTGTGTGTGTGGTGTGTGTGTGTGTGTGTGTGTGTGTGTGTGTGTGTGTAGGATTTCTGTGTTCCTACAAACTAATCCACTCCTTCAGTGCACAGCCCAGCTGACCACAGAGGCCATTAGCAGGGCTGTTGTCACATCACCAGCAGTTTGTCGCATCACCAGCAGTTTGCCAGTAAGTCAGAATTGCAGGCTGAACAGCAGCTAACCTTGTCTTCTGGCTGAACAGCAGCTAACCTTGTCTTCTGGCTGAACAGTAGCTGACCTTGTCTTCTGGCTGAACAGTAGCTGACCTTGTCTTCTGGCTGAACAGTAGCTGACCCTGTCTTCTGGCTGAACAGTAGCTGACCTTGTCTTCTGGCTGAACAGTAGCTGACCCTGTCTTCTGGCTGAACAGTAGCTAACCTTGTCTTCTGGCTGAACAGTCGCTAACCTTGTCTTCTGGCTGAACAGTAGCTAACCTTGTCTTCTCCTCTTCAGGTTCCCTCTCCTAGAAGGCAAGCAGCTCCAAGTCAGATTCACTCCCTACAAGGGTCCACCTTCCATCTCCATGGCCTCCACCATGACAAAAGGGGGGGGGGGGAAACAGAAAAAAATGTGAAAAATGAAAATGCAGACCGCAGGTGTACAGCTCAATTCAGTTCCTTAGTGTTGATGATTTCTGTGTTCCTCCAAACAAATCCACTCCTTCAGTGCACAGCCCAGCTGACCACAGAGGCCATTAGCAGGGCTGTTGTCACATCACCAGCAGTTTGCCAGCAAGCCACAAGTCTTGGCCTAGTTGTCATTTAGCCAGGGAGGAAAGCAAGCAGTGTCATACAGCTGTTCTACTTCTGGTCATAATGAAGACAGCAACAGGCTGTTCTATTCAGGGCTGTGTGGCCATGTGTCAGAGATCCTGACCTGCTATAGCAGGATTCAGGGCTGTGTGGGAAATCCTGACCTGCTATAGCAGGATTCAGGGCTGTGTGAGAGATCCTGACCTGCTATAGCAGGATTCAGGGCTGTGTGAGAGATCCTGACCTGCTATAGCAGGATCCAGGGCTGTGCGAATGATCCTGACCTGTTATAGCAGGATTCAGGGCTGTGTGGAAATCCTGACCTGCTATAGCAGGATTCAGGGCTGTGTGGGAAATCCTGACCTGCTATAGCAGGATTCAGGGCTGTGTGTGGTCATGTGCGAGAGATCCTGACCTGCTATAGCAGGATTCAGGGCTGTGTGAGAGATCCTGACCTGCTATAGCAGGATTCAGGGCTGTGTGAGAGATCCTGACCTGATATAGCAGGATTCAGGGCTGTGTGAGATCCTGACCTGCTATAGCAGGATTCAGGGCTGTGCGAATGATCCTGACCTGCTATAGCAGGATTCAGGGCTGTGGGAAATCCTGACCTGCTATAGCAGGATTCAGGGCTGTGGGAAATCCTGATCTGCTATAGCAGGATTCAGGGCTGTGGGAAATCCCGACCTGCTATAGCAGGATTCAGGGCTGTGTGGGAAATCCTGACCTGCTATAGCAGGATTCAGGGCTGTGTGGGAAATCCTGACCTGCTATAGCAGGAGTCAGCAGCTGCTCCGAAGAGAAAGAGGGGAGAGAACCCTGGTGAGTTCTGTTTTTTTCTCTTTTTTCTTTACTGGCAAACCTCAATGGCCATCTCTCTCCAAAGAGAGGCAATGGTTTTCAAGTGAAGATGACTCTAACAATGATATCTGCCCTTCATGCCAAAATCCCACAGAAGATGAAGTTCACTTTATTTTTGACTGTATGGCATATTCTGATAAACGCAAAAACTGTGAGGCAATAAGGGTGTTTTAAAGACACAGCTGATATGAAATCAGTTACAAATATACTATCAGTCAGCAGTGAAGAGAAGAAAAAAAAGTCTACCTTAATTTATCGGAGAAACAATGAATATTAGAAAAAAAGATAATGGAACAGTATAACTAGTCCCTAGATGGGCCATTATAGATTATATATATGAGTGTGTGTGTGTGTGTGTGTGTGTGTGTGTGTGTGTGTGTGTGTGTGTGTGTGTGTGTGTGTGTGTGTGTGTGTGTGTGTGTGTGTGTGTGTGTGTGTGTGTGTATGTAGGTGTGTGTAGGTGTGTGTAGGATTTCTGTGTTCCTCCAAACCAATCCACTCCTTCAGTGCACAGCCCAGCTGACCACAGAGGCTATTAGCAGGGCTGTTGTCACATCACCAGCAGTTTGCCAGCAAGCCAGAATTGAAGGCTGAACAGTAGCTAACCCTGTCTACTCCTCTTCAGGTTCCCTGTCCTAAGAAAAGAGGCAGCCAGCTCCAAGTCAGATTCACTCCCTACAAGGGTCCAACTTCCATCTCCATGGCCTCCACCATAACCAAGGGAAAAATGACAGAAAAATGAAAATGCACACCATGGGAATACAACTCAATTCAGTTTCTTACTGTTCACGATTTCTACTTCTGGTCATAATGAAGACAGCAACAGGCTGTTCTATTCAGGGCTGTGTGGTCATGTGTCAGAGATCCTGACCTGCTATAGCAGGATTCAGGGTTTGTTTTCAGCTGCTAGTAAAGTTCTGCAAAAAAAAAGAAAGCTGAGCGAGCACCCTGGTGACTTCTGCTTTTTCCTCTTTTTCTTTACTCCTAAGCCTATGTAGCCAACTCTCTCTCTAAGGACAGAACAGGTTTGACAGTTTACAAGCATACATGTACAAGATGTTTTCTCCTCTCTCTCTCTCTCTCTCTCTTCTCTCTCTCTCTCTCTCTCTCTCTCTCTCTCTCTCTCTCTCTCTCTCTCCTCTCTCCTCTCTCTCTCCTCTCTCTCTCTCCTCTCTCCTCCTCTCCCTCCCTCCCTCCCTCCCTCCCTCTCTCTCCCTCCTCTCTCTTCAGCCTCCCTCTCCTCTCTCTCACTTCTCTCTCTCTCTCTCTCTCTCTCTCTCTCTCTCTCTCTCTCTCTCTCTCTCCTCTCTCTTCTCTCTCTCTCCCTCTCTCTCCCCCTCTCATTTCCTCTCCCACCCCCTCTCTTTGCTTTTAGGTTTTCTCCTGTTTTGGTCGAGTTTTCTTCTCTTTTCCCTAAACAGGGCAAGGGCCGGTTGAAAAAGAAAAGTATGCAAATGCTTACTCAGTTACCCTTGCAAAATAAAGATTATTCATTCATTCATTCATTCATTCATTCATTCATTTATTCATTCTCTCTGTCCCTTCCTCCCTCCCTCCACCCCTCTCTATCTCTCTCCCTCTCTATCTCTCTCCCTCTCCATCTCTCTCTGTCCCTCCCTCTCCCTCTCTGTCCCTCCCTCCCTCCCTCCCTCCCCCCCTCTCTCTCTCTCCCTCCCTCTCATTCCCTCCCTCTCATTCCCTTTCTCCCTCCCCCCCCTCTCTCTCTCTCTCTCTCTCTCTCTCTCCCTCACTCCCTCCCCCTCTCCCTCTCTCTCTCTCTCTCTCTCTCTCACACATTAAAAAAGTGCAGCCAGTTCAGTGTTCAACATTCATTGCCCGGCCAACCAAAGAGGCCATACCAGGGCAGGACTGTCATTACCAGGAGTAAATGATTATCAAAGATTTAAAAGAAAAAAAAAAACAACGAAAATATGAATGAAAATGTAGAAAGTGGGTGTTCAGTTAAGTTCACTTCTTTTGTGTTGAGATTTCTGATCCTCCAAACTAAACCACTCCTTCAGGCACAACCCAGCCGACCACAGAGGCCATTTGCAGGGGTGGTGTCAACCACGGTTTTTCCGCAAGCCATAGTCTTGGCCTAGTTGTCATTTAGCCAGGGAGGAAAACAAGCCGTGTCATACAGCTGTTCTACTTTTGGCATAATGAAGACAGCAACAGCTGTTCATTTAGGGCTTGTGGTCATGTGTGAAATCCTGACCTGCTAAGCAGGGTCCAGGCTTGTGAGAAAATCCTACCTGCTATAGCAGGGTTCAGGGGTGGTAGAATCCTGACCGCATAGCAGGGTCAGGGGTGTGTGAGAGATCCTGACCTGCTTAGCAGGGTTTAGGGCTGGTTTGGGCATGTGTGGGAGATCCTGACCTGCTATACAGGGTTTAGGGGGTGTGGTCATGTGGAGAGATCCTGACCTGCTATAGCCCGGATTCAGGGCTGTGTAAAGATCCTATCTGCTATAGCAGGATTCAGGGCTGTGTGAGAGATCCTGCCTGCTATAGCAGGATTCAGGGGTGTTAGAGATCCGACCTGCTATACAGGATTCAGGGCTTGTGAGAGATCCTGACCGCGTAGCAGGATTCAGCCTGGTCAAAGAAAAAGAGGGAGGAACCCTGGGAGTTCGTTTTTTCTGTTTTTTTTGATTTTGAATCAACACAAAAAAGAATGCG
>CM060324.1:23713373-23738373 GCA_030674155.1 Stramonita haemastoma | reverse complement strand
CAGCACACAATGGTCTACTCTTCCAATAGCAAACACGTTTTATTGTGTGCGCAAGATGTTCTGTGCTTGTTCGCACATGGGTCTCTGTTTATAGTTCATCTGAATGGCTTCCCTTGCTTGGGGAATGGAGTTGGCACTGGTGTTGACTCCAGAGGAAAAATCCCCTTGAACGAGATTCAAACATTGATCAAGGGAAAATTCACTTTGACTACAAGGATATCTCATTCCCCCCCTTTTGTGTGTGTTTGTGTGTGTATGTGCATGCGTGCACGCGCATGCGCTTCATAGTCAGTGACTAAAGTGTTTATTGTGTGGTCACAGGGTTGGCACATGCAGACAGCTGAAGACTGTGCAGAGAGAGGAGACAGGACTTGCTGAATGGGGATCTACAAGCAGGTGAGTGCTGTGCATACCACTGTCAGTCACAGCACTCTGCATGAAATTAAAGCTGCTCTCCATTAAAAAAAAAGTGTCAGCATGTGTATATGTTTAGCTATCAGAGTGGTGCTTCTGTTCAGTATGTTGCCATGGTTAGCTCCCTTGTTCCTCTGTTTGGGGTAGTTTTTTTTTTTTTTTTTTTTTTTTTTTTACATGTGAGAGACTGTTTTGTTCAAATATCAGTTCTACAAGCTCACATATTAAAGGTTTTTTTAAATCAATGATTTTGTTAATGATTGGAGATATAAGGTTCATGACAATAGTAGGTGTCTTTATTATAAAAACTACAAAATCAGTTTTGGTATAGAAAAATACAGAACTATCACCTGTATGTGTCTGTGCTCTGATCAAATTTCATTGCGGTTGTCATAAGGTCCCTGTTGAGGTCAGACATTTTCTTGGTAATCCTTAGAAAGACAGAGTATGTGCCAAATACAATTTGTTGGATTCCATCTTGCTTTTTGTGTATGTTAAAATGAAAAAAAGTTTGTGTGTGTTTCTGTCTTTTTCTGTGTGTGTGAGTGTGTGTGTGTACGTGGGTGTGCGCGCGCTTCATCTGTGTTGTGTGAGGTACCTGTATTTTTTACATGTTCACTTCTGTGTGTTACAGGGGCTGGTGAACCAAGACTGAAGGGATCAGGACAGGAAGCTGCCATCTCTATCACAAGTTAAGTGCGCTGTGTGTGGTGTGTGTGTGTGTGTGTGTGTGTGTGTGTGTGTGTGTGTGTGTGTAATTTCATTTCTTTGTCTTTACCTGTGACAGGAAGATAAAAGGTGAGAAGGTCAAAGGTGGGCTTTTTTATCCTAACAAAAAAGCATGTTACCAATCCACTGTCACTCGTTTTTGTTGGTCATGTTTTTACTAACCAACACAAATGTCAACTGGAGAGGCGGGGATTTACGGAGTGTGTTATGTCGGTGTTGTGTTTAGATAGTTAGGCATGGACTTGTGAGTGTGGTGTTCATTTAGGCATCAAATTAACATCTTTCTACAGGCAGGAATATGAGAGGACTTTTGTTTTTTTTTGCATGTGAGTATGTGTGTATGCATGTTCGTGTGTGTGTGTGTGTGTGTGTGTGTGTGTGTGTGTGTGTGTGTGTGTGTGTGTGTGTGTGTGTGTGTGTGTGTGTTGTGTGTGTTTTCATTGTCTCATTGTCAGTGACTAAAGTATTTATTGTGTGGTACAGGGTTGGTACATGCAGACAGCTGAAGACTGCAGACAGAGGAGACAGGACTTGCTGAATGGGGACTACAGGGCAGGTGAGTGCTGTGCATACCACTGTCAGTCACAGCAGTATCTCAAAAGGATTGCCACATACTTAAAAAAAAAATGTGTGCATGTGTATTCGATTAGCTATCAGAGTCGTCTCTCTATTCAGAATGTTTCTAGGGTTAACTTTCTTGTTGGCATGTTTGGTGGTTGTTTTTTTTTACATGTAAGAGACAGTTTTGTTCAAATATCAGTTTTGCAAGCTCACATATCAAACGTGTTTTTTTAAATTAATTATTTTGTTAATGATTTGTGAAATGAGCTTCACGACAAAAGTAAACATCTTTATTATAAAAACTACAAATTGAGTTTTGGCATGGAAAAATACATAACTTGCCTTACACATGTTGGCGTTTATGCTCTTAACAAACTTTGTTGCGGTTGTCACAAGCTCCTGTTGAGGTTAGGCGTTTTCTTAATATTCCATAGAAAAAACATGAATGTTCCAAATGCTATTTGTTGGATTCCATACCACTTTGGTGTATATTACAATGAAAAAAGTTTCTTTGTTTCTGTTTTCTGTGTCTGTGTTGGTGTGTTTCATCCATGTGGTGAGGTAGCTATATTTTCTACATGTTCATTGCTGTGTGTTACAGGGCTGGTGAACCAAGACTCAAGGAATCAGAAAAAAGGCTGCCATCTCCTCACAAGTTAAGTGCATTCTTGGTGTGTGTGTGTGTGTGTGTGTGTTGTGTGTGTGTGTGTGTGTGTGTGTGTTGTGTGTGTGTGTGTTGTTTATTTCTTTGTCTTTACCTGTGATGGAAGACAAAAGGTGAGAAGGTCAAGGGTTGGCTATTTTCTACCCACCTTGAAGCATGTCACAAATCTATTGTCACCCCTTTTTGTTGGTCATGTTTTTACTAACCAACACAGACTTGAGTAATGTGAGTGTTGTGTTCATTTAGTTAGGTGTGCGCATGTAAGTGATGTGTTTATTTAGTCTTCAAATTAGAATTTTTCTACAGGCAAGAATATGAGAGGAATTGTGTTTTTTTGCATGCATATGTGTGTGTGTGTGTTACCTGCATTGTCAGTGACTAAAGTGTTTATTGTTTGGTCACAGGGTTGGTACATGCAGACAGCTGAAGACTGGCAGAGAGAGGAGGACAGGACTTGCTGAATGGGGATCTACAGGGCAGGTGAGTGCTGTGCATACCACTGTCAGTCACAGCAGAGTTCTCTAAATGTCATTCCACACATTTAAAAAAAATTGTGAGCATGTGTATCTGTAGCTATCAGAGAGGTGTTTCTGTACAGAATGTTGCCAAGGTTAACTTTCTTGTTGCTGTGTTTGTTTGTTGTTTTGTTTTTTAAATATGTAAGAGACTATTTTCTTCAAATATCAGTTTTACAAGCTCACATATTAAAGATTTTTTAAATAATAATTTTGGTAATGATTGAGAAATGAGGTTCATGCCAACAGTAGTCGTCTTTATTATAAAAACTACAAGATGAATTTTGGTATGGAAAAATACACAACTTGATTACCACATGTATGCGTCTACACTCTTTATCAAATTTCATTATGGTTGTCACAAGCTCCATCTTGAGGTGAGATGTTTTCTTAATATTCCACAGAGAGACAGAGTATATTCCAAATGCAATGTGTTGGTTTCATTCTTACTTTGAAGTATATTACAATGAAATAAGTTTGTGTGTGTGTTTCTGTTTGTTTCTCTGTGTGTCTGTGTCTGTGTGTGTCCCTGTGTGTCTTTGTGGGTGTGTTTCATCCATGTTGTGATGTATCTGTATTTTCTACATCTTGATTTCTGCCTTTTACAGGGCTGGTGAACCAAGACCAAGGGATCAGGACAGGAGGCTGCCATCTCCATCACAAGTTAAGTGCAGTGTGTGTGTGTGTGTTGTGTGTGGTGTGTGTGTGTGTGTGTGGGTGTTATTATTTCTTTGTTTTACCTGTGACTGGAAGACAAAAGGTGAGAAGGTCAAGGGCTGGGTATTTTCTACCCACTTCAAGCATGTCACAAATCTATTGTCACCCTTTTTGTTGGTCATGTTTTTACTAACCAACATAAATTTGAGTTATGTGAGTGTTGTGTTCATTTAGTTAGGTGTGCACTTGTAAGTGTGATGTGTATTTAGTCTTCAAATTAGAATTTTTCTACAGGCAAGAATACGAGAGGAATTGTGTTTTTTGCATGCATGCATGCATGCTTGTGTGTGTGTGTGTGTGTGTTGGTGTGTGTGTGTGTGTGTGTGTGTGTGTGTGGTGTGTGTGTGTTACCTGCATTGTCAGTGACTAAAGTCTTTGTTGTGTGGTCACAGGGTTGGTACATACAGACAGCTGAAGACTGTGCAGAGAGAGAGGAGGGCAGGACTTGCTGAATGGGGATCTACAGGGCAGGTGAGTGCTGTGCATACCACTGTCAGTCACAGCAGAGTTCTGTGTATAATATTTGGGCTGCTCTCCCCAGGGAGAGCATGTCATCTCAAAAAGGAGTGCCACCCATAGAAAGAAAATTTTTATTCATTTAAAAGGCTCAGATAAATTCCAAATTTTAAATTCCAAATTCAAAATACTTTATTTTCTCAAAGACAGAGAAATTCACTGTGGATTATGATCAACAGATAAAACAATAAACACATAAACAGAACTTCACGAAAAATACCACAACATAATATTCAAAGATTAGCTGATTTGTTATGTGGTGACTGATGTGCTTTATGGTGACTGATGTGCTTTATGGTGACTGATGTGCTTTGTGGTGATGATGCTTGGATGATGTGTTTTTGGGTGGATGATGTGCTTGTGGTGACTGTGTGCCTTGTGTTATGTTCTGATCACAGATTCTGTGTTACGTGGTGGCTTGTTTCACTGTTGCTGTGTTATGTGGTAACTGACGTTTCATTGATGCTGTGTGTTGTGGTGACTGATGTGTCACTGATGCTATATGTTATGTGGTGACTAATGTGTCACTTGTGCTGTGTTATGTGGTGACTGATGTGCAACTGATGTTATGTGTTATGTGGTGACTGACATGTTACTGTTATGTGTTATGCAGTGACTGATGTGTTACTGTGTTATGTGGTGACTGATGTGTCATTGATGCCATGTGTTGTGTGGTGACTGACATGTCACTGATGTTGCTGTGTGCAGAAGGTGTCTGTCCATGATGGAAGGGGCTGTGGACAGAACAAGTGTGTATCAAACCACGGCCACACATCTTGCAACACATCATCACATCAAACCATCGCCACATCACTTGCAAAAGGCATCATCTTGGGAGGCAGGAGATGAGACTGCTGAAATAAAAGTATTTAAACCACCACCACCCCCATCTCCTGCCTCTCATGTTCATTTCCGAAACTGTTGACATCTTTCTTCGTGAGCTTCTGTACAGAGGGGGGGTTCATACACACACACACACTGACTTGTGTTTGGTCTTTCTGAGGTGTGTGTGCATGTGTGAGTTACATATGTGTGTATAAGTGTGTGAGAAGAGAGAGAAAGAGAGGTCAATAAAACTCCCCCCCCCCACCCCCTATTTTACCTCTCCCCCACTTCCTTCGCTGGAGCTCTAAGGTTCACCAATGGAGAGATTTTGCATATTCAGCCATTTTTGCTCACCATGAAGGGAGCAAAATTTTGACTTGGGGGAGGCATAGCTTAAAAATACCAACATTTTGTCCACACTAATAAAATGACTAAAATACAGTCATATAAAAATACCAATATTGATTCCACACAAATAAAATGGCTAAAACACAGTTATTAAAAAAACATGAAATGTAATTTACATAGACAAAATGTCAAAAATACAGTCCTCTTTAAAACACAATAAAATAGCTTACATTTACACTGATCAAATGGTGGAGACTCTGGCTTCTTTAGGGTCAGTATATTGAGGGTGGCACCCATTCCTCTCCATCAGTGCTGTACCTTCCCTGACCCTAAAGAGGGCAGGTACCCATTTACAGCTGGGGGACTGTACTGAAGCCAAGTCCTCGAAACGGTCGCCCGTCCAATTGGCAACCACCCTCAACACTGCTTAACATTGGCTGGGAGGAAAACAGCCCTCTTACCACTGAGCTATCTTGTCCCTAAAATTTTATCCACACTAAGAAAAAGGGATCTCCGCCATCTAAAAACAACACACTATATCTATATTATATATTATCTTATATATATTATTATATATATATATATTTATATCTATATTTTATCTATATAGATAAAATGACTAAATATACAGATGCTTAAAAACAGGTCATTTAATAATATAATCATATAGAGAGAGAGACAAAATGGCTAAAATGCAGTCTATAAAAACATTTAATCCACACAAATAGAATGACTAAAATATAGTCATTTAAAATTAGTGATAATTAATCCACACAAATAAAATGACTAAAATTCAGCTAAGACCACTGGCATGTAAATCACACGATAAAATTGCTAAAATGCTTCCATTAAAATTGCACAGTTAGTCCACACAAATAAAATGACTAAGATACAGCCATATAAAAAGCCCACATTTAATCCACAAGAGGAAATTGCTAAAATACAGTAATCTAAAAGCAGACTTGTAATCCACAGAAACAAAATGGGTGAAATAGTGCATTAAAAATGGGTAATTATTACTAAAATAGCAAAAATAAAGTTTCCACAAAGCACAAACATAATCCACTTGGAGAAAAATGGCTAAAATACAGCCATCTTCAAAATGTAGCATATAGCATAGTAGGCACCTATCAGTGTCGGAAGATATGGAGCTGTGCTCTAGTCTTTAGAGGCAAAGCCTGGTTAAGTATGGAGGGCAAGCTGTTACCCATGCAGCAAACACCCCTCTCCACGCCAATGGAATAATCCATTGGAAAGGCAATGACCATAGGAATGGTTACAGTGCCATAACATTACAGTGACATGAGCCACCAGACGTTGCCATATACAGCCCGAGCCGCCCTGGGACTATCAACTCCCCGATTGTTCCTCAGGGATGGTGTCTAAACACCACACCTGTTGCATGCTGGTTTAAAAAAAAAATTGTCATGGGTTCCTACCAGCACACCAATGGCCTGATCTTCCAAAGACAAGATGGTTTTAATGTGTGGGCAAGATGTTTTGAGGTGTGTTCACACACAGGGGCGTTTACAGTCTCACCCAATGACTTTGACATTCAGTTCGATTTTTTGTCAAATTGGGAAGAAAGGGCGAGGCTGGTACAACCCAGAAACTCATGGTTTACATATTGGCAGGCTAAGTCAACCATTCTGCCACCTGCCTTCCTTCCCAAACTACAGCCATCTTAAAACACTGACATTTAATCCACAAACTAAAATGACTCCAATACAGCTGTGTAAAAAGGAAAAATGTAATCAAAAGAGACAATTGTGAGCACACATAAGATCATAGCACCAAGTCATTACAACAACTGCCTGCTATCAAAGAAAAACAGATAAAATCCATTTCAATTTAAAAACACAAAATGAAACATTTATATTCGTAACACAAATACTGCAAACTAAAATGAAACATGCCTTAATTCACAAAGAGATAAACATTAGTTAATAAAATCAGAATCTCAAAATGATAACTTACCCCCAATGCTAGAACAAAATTGGTATCTAAGCATACAGATTAAAAGACAAAACAGTCACTTAAAACATGGCCTGTAATCCACAGACAAAATGAGTAAAATATTGTCATTTAAAAACACAACATGTCATAAACATAGATAAGATGGCAAAAATACAGCCATCTAAAAACACTGGCCTGTAATCCACACAGATGAAATGATTAAAACACACTTATCTAAAGCATAGACATCTAATTCATACAAATGATAACATTAAAATACAGTCACCTTAAGTCATATATGTAATCCATACAGATAAAATGGCAAATAAGCCATCTAAATACAGGCAGAATCCACATGGATAAAATGACAAATATAGCTACTTACATGTAAATAATCCAGACATATAAGATGGTTCAACTACAGCCAACCACAAATACTGGCATGTAATGCACACTGTTAAAATGACTAAAATACAGTCATCCAAATACACAGACAAAATGGCAAAAACATGGCCAGCTAAAATGCAGATGTTTAATCTACACAAATTGAATGACTAAAATACTTCCATATAAAAACATACATGTTAACCACACAGACAAAAACAGTAAAATACAGTTAGATCTATCTTTAAAACACAGGCATCTAATCCACACAAATAGAATGACCAAATATAGCCATCTAAAAACAAAACATTTAATCCACCCAAATAGAATAACTAAAATGCAGCCATCTAAAAAATACGACATGTAATCAACACTGATAAAATAACTTTCAGTAGTCTAAAAACATAATCATTTAATGCACATAGATAAAATGACTAAAATCTGGCCATATCAAATCCCTTGCATTTAGTCCACACAATAAAAATGACTAAAATACAGCCATATAAAAACATCAACATGTAATCCACATCAATAGAATAATTAAAATAGAGCCATATAAAACCACAAAAATATAAATAAAACAGAGAAAATTACTAAAATATAGTCGTTTAATTTTAAAATACTGGCATGTAATCCACACAGATAAAATTACTACAAAAGAGTCATATGAAAACAGACAATTAATCCACCCAAATTAAATTGCTAAAGTACAGGCATGTAAAAATACCAACATATAAATCCACAGAAAATTATGATAATAAAAATAAATGGAATTTATATAGCCCTATGACTTGCAAGGACAAATCAAAGGGCTTGCACTCCACCCACTCTTGACACAGTCATATAACCAATAGCAATCACACAGGTAAGCTGACTTTCAGTCATATAAAAACACACATATGTAAATGGCACAAATAAAATGACTAAAATACAGCCACCTAAAAACACATACATTTAATCCACACAGAAAAAGTGGATAAATACAGTCACAGACATGACATGTAATCAACATTTATAGAATAGCTACAATAAAGCCATATAAAGAAAATACCCATATGTAAATCACACAAATAAAAGAACTAAAATACAGTCTTCTAAAGTACAGACTGCAATCAACACAGATATAGATTATACTGAACAGACTGAGGCCACCAGCAGAGACCATCATTGCTGAGGAACAAGCAGGTTTCAGAGCAGGGTATAGTACAACTAAACAGATATTCAACCTCAGAATACTCTGTGAGTGGTACCGTCAACACCTACAAGACCTCTACCACAATTTTATTGATTTTAAGAAGGCATTCAACAAGGTATGGCATGCAGCTTTGTGGGTAACCATGAATTTGTACAGCATCAATGCAAACTGATCAGAGTCATCAAAGAGCTGTACAACAAGCCACCAGTGCAGTGTACTACAACAGCAACATTGGGGAGTGGTTTCGAACAACAGTTGGTGTAAGGCAGGGCTGTCTACTGTCACCCACTTATTTCAACATCTTCCTTGAGAGAATCATGGCTGAAGCAAGCACTGGAACACCATAAAGGAGCAGTCAGCATTGGTGGCAGAACAATCACAAACCTTTGCTTCGTAGATAACATTGACAGACTTGCATGATTAGAAATGATATTTAAGTTTACAAATCAACTTAATAATCATTTCTTTTTATACAAAGAACTTTTGCCATTATATTGAACTTACATTGATTAAAGATATGTTGTTTGTTTTGCAACCAACTGTATGGAACCCTCCCCCCCCCCCCCTTCCATGACTCTATGCAGTTTTGTTCTGTGGCAAGTAACAAGAAACTGCTGCTGTGTTGCTACCATGCTACAAGAACTGTTTCAGAACAGCAAAGGACTAAGGGGGCAGGTGTTTACTGAAAAGATTAAAAACAAATGTTAAAACCTACCAAATTTGTGCAAAATCACATGAGTTTTGAGTCAGGGGCTTGTCTTTCTGAAAAGTTGTGTTTATTTCTGTAGATGCCTTAGTAGTGCAGTGGAATGCAAGAGTGATATATGGAATTAGAAAGAAAAGTACCCAAAATCAATACTGATGTGTAGCCTGTGGAGGTAAGTCTTTCTAATTTAATTTTTGGATAAAAGATCTAGAGTTTTTATCATTGCAAGTGACTCATTTCTTTTAGATATACTCTGACTGTTTCGTTTGCTTATATTTTTCAGTTCTGTCTTGCGTATATTTTTCAGTTCTGTCTTGCTGTCAATGTAATTATTTAAATCATCTTGCCTGTTTGAGTGCCTGTTTTCTCTTGTTTAATATGCTACCCTTCTGGTCCCCACAGGGTGGCTGGGCACATGTTTCACTCTTACTCTGCACTAACTTCATTTTGTCTGCTGCACTATGAAGGAAGGAAATAAAATGGTGACATATTCCTCAATGTTATTTTTTTATGCAGACATAAACTTTTCAAATTTCTTGTAGGTATTCTTTCTCCACAGTAAACACTGAATGACTCAGCTTAATCTTATTTCCACAAAAATTATGCATTTTCTTCAAATTTATGTCATTGATTTGTTCACATGGAGAATGAACCAGGTGAGAGGGGAAAGAAAGAATGATATGATATTTACTGAAGTCTTGTAATCTGGACACTACCCTGAGAGCTGGAAACAAGGACTTATTTTTTTCATTGCATAAGAAAGACATTGCCTCAAAAGTTAACAATTACAGATGAATATCCCTCTTGAACGTTGTCAGTAAATTATACAGTATGGTCATAAAGGAAAGACTGGATCGGTTTTGTGAAGATCATGACATAATCCTAGAGGCACAAGCTGGCTTCCAGAAGGACTATAGAACAATTGATAATGTCTTTACTCTTCTGAGTCTTGTTCAGAAATATTGCACAATGCAAAGTGGTCGATTCTGTACACTTTTTTGTAGACTTCTCTAAAGCCTTTGATTGTGTAGATAGAGGAAAGTTGTTATGTTTGTTATTGCATAAAGGTATTCATGGGAAAATGTTTTTGACAGTACAAAGTATTATGAAAGGATGAAGGCAGCTATTAAGGTGGGGAGCAAAATTACAGAGTATTTTGATAGTTTACCTGGAGTGAAACAGGGATGTATTGGGAGCCCTTTAGTGTTCTCAGTATGTCTTTCCAAACTCTATCTATCTATCCCTTAGTCTGGGGACCGTGGGGGCACCCTTGGAGACTTGACAACCAATTCCTCCCTTCTTCTCCCTGTTCTGCCTTTCTCAAAATCTGGTTCAGTTCTAGGCCTGTCCAATCACTAATGTTGTCCTCCCATCTCTTCCTTGGTCTGTTTCTTTTTCTTCCTCCTTGGACAGTGCCTTGCACTATTTTTTTTTTTTTACAAATCCTTTTGATCTTATGACATGCTCATACAATTTAAGTTTATGCTTTTTTACAAGTGATACAAGGTTTTTGTAGGGACAAATGGTTTGCTGGATTCTGTTATGCACGTCTTCGTTGCTTATGTGGTATCTGTAGGAGATGCCAAGGAGTATTTCATTTGTACCGCCTGTACTCTTCTCTTCAAATCAGCAGTCAGGGTCACAATTCACAGGCATACAAAAATATGGATATGACAAGGGAGCCCATTAGTCTTATCTCAGAGTTGCGTGAGATATTTTTATCTTTCCAGATGGTATTCAGTTCTGACAGTGCTGTTATTGTCTGTGCGATCCTGCATAGTACGTCTGGCTTGGACCCCTTGTTTGATACGAGGGCTCCTAAGTACTTGACGCCTTGAATCGTTTCCGGCTTCTGGTCATTGACCCTGATATCAGTGCTGATGGCCTTGGTGTTATTGGTCATCAGTTTGGTCTTCTCTGCACTGATTTCCATGCCGTATGTTTTAGAGGCCTTGTTCAGGTGTTCTGTTAAGCTGGCAAGGTCTTGTTCTGATCCTTCTAGTTTGTCAATGCCATCTGCAAAGCAGAGGTTTGTGATTATTCTGCCACCAGATCTGACTGATCCTTATGGTATTCTAGTGCACCAGCTATGATTCTCTCAAGGAAGTTGTTGAAAAGAGAGGATGAGAGTAGACAGCCCTGCCTTACTCCAACTGTCATTCAAAACAACTCTCCTGTGTCGTTGTTGTAGTGCAATGCACTGGTGGCCTTGTTGTAAGCTCTTTGATGACTCTGATCAGGTTTGCATTGATGCTGTAGCACTCATGTTTGCCCACAAAGGTGCATGCCACACCTGTTGAATGCTCTCTTAAAATCAATAAATACGTGGTAGAGGTCTTGTTGGTGTTGGAGGTACCACTCACAAAGTATTCTGAGTTTGAATATCTGTTCTGTTGTGCTATGCCCTGCTCTGAAACCTGCTTGTTCTCAGCAATGACGGTCTCTGCTTGTGGCTTCAGTGTGTTCAGTATAATCTTTAACATGACCTTGCTTGGGTGGCATATGAGGCTGATTGTGCAGTAATTATGGTACTGCTGAAGATTCCCTCTCTTGGGGAGGGTGATTATAAGTGACTGTACATGGTGTTGGCCATTTTCTTGTCTCACACATGCCCTCCCAGTCTTTGTGGGCATCTCTTCCTATATTGGCATTCCAGTCACCATGTACAACAAGGATGTCTTTCTTGGAGTTGATTAGACCTCTTGAGTGTTGTAGAATCTTCTATTTTTCATCCATGCAGTCTGATGTAGGGGCATATGCCTGTACTACTGTGATGTTGAAGGGGGTTGCTCTCAAGCGGATTGTGATTAGTCTGCTGGACACTGGCTGACAGCTTCTGACGGTGTTCACAATTTCCTTGTGAATGAGGAACTCCATTCCCTGTTCATGCTTATCCTGTTTTCCACTGAAGTATATTTTGTGGTCTTCCTGGGTTGTTGTTTCTCCCATGTTTTTCCACCTTACATCACAGAGCCCAAGGATGTGCCATTGGCATCTGGCTATCTCATGCATTAGTTCTTCCACTTTTCCTGTGGCTCTTAGTGTTTGTACATTCCATGTGCCAATGGTGATGTAGGTCCTGGTCCGGATTTTGCTGCATTGTACACCAGTAGCATACTTTCTACCTCTGTCCTGATATGCAACAGAAGGCATGTCATTGGTAATGCAGGCAACGACTGATATAATTCTGTTTGTTATTTTCATAGATGTGTCTTTGACAAATCAAACCTGGTGGAGCCCATCCCTCTCAAAGTCCAAGTTTCTAGTTGTGTTTAATCCCCACATGTGGCAGGTAATACTGGGTTAAATGGTTACCAGTAGCAGAAGAAGACTCTGACCTGGAAGAAACAAGAAGTTCAAATACATTTGTGTGGTGCACCAGGCATAGATTTATTGAACAGACAGCTGAGCATATTTCCTTTAATGTATGCTCATGACATTGCTTTGGTGTCAGATTCTGTTGATGATTTACAAAAGAAAACTGTCTTGAAAGATACTGCTGCAAATGGGGTTTAAAGTTAACATGGAAAAACAAAAGTGATGGTTTTCAAAAACTGGGTTTTTGAGAAACTGAAAAATGGTATTCTGCAGGCAAGCGAATCATAACAGAGTCATGTTACATTTCCCTAAGAATCATGTTTGGATCTTCTTTGAATTGGTCTTATCTATCTATCTATTACTATCTATCTATCTATCTATCTTCTATCCTATTTTATCTATCTATCATATCTATCTATCTATCTATCTATCTATCCATCCATACCATCCATCCTATCTACACTACCTACTATCCTACCTATCTATCTATCTATCTATCTATCTATCTATCTATCTATCTATCTATCTATCTATCTATCTATCTATCTATCTATCCCTAGTCTGGGGACCGTGGGTGCACCCCTACAGATAGAACAACCAGTTCCCTCCATTCCTCTCTGTGTTCTGCCTTTCTCAAAATTTGGTTGAGTTCTAGGCCTGTCCATTGCTGATGTTATCCCCCCATCTCTTCTTTGGTCTGCCTCTTTTTCTTCCTCCTTGCACAGTGCCTTGCAGTATTGTTTTTACAAGTCCCTTTGATCTTGTGACATGCCCATACCATTTAAGTTAACCCTTCTTTACAATTGATAGAAGATTTTCGTAGGGCCAATGGGTTGCTGGATTGGTCATGTTCTATAGAAAACTTATCTGGCAAAGCTCTCACAGCAGTTGCAAGGCTTTTAAAAGAATGCATTTCAAGCATAAAAACCTGCCTGTCACTACTGTGTTCAGAATTTTTGACACCAAAGTCAAGCCAATTCTGTAGTTTTGGAGATTTGGGGATATAGTAGATTCGACAACATTGAAAGTGTGCATATATGAATTTTTGTAGAATGATTTTAGGTGTTGGTATAGATGTAATTAATAACATTGCTTTTGGTGAATATGGTAGATACCCAATATACACTGATACCTTTACACAAATGATTAAATACTGGATCAGACTTCTTGCCATGTCTGAGAACAGCTATCCCAAGCTGTGTTACTTCATGTTGCTAAAACATGATCAGACGGGCAGAAGAAAACTCATGTAAGATCTATGTTATGTTCGAATGGTTTTGGATGTGTCTTGGAAAAAATGTTGGAGATGTTTCTTTGTTTATCAGAACTTTCAAAACCAGATTTGTGTATACATATCAGAACTGGCATGACTCAATAATGTCTTATCCAGATTATTTGAATTACCATCCTAACATATGTACAGTAAATTGTAAGGCTTCTGTTTTCCTTTGAAAACCACCGTTTACTTTCCTCATTAAGAAGTAATACACTGCCACTGAAAGGCATCACACCCTATAACAAAGCACCTTTGAGTTCAGTGTGATGGATCTACTATTCAAGATTTGTGTCATTGGTTTTGCTCGTTTTCCCAAGATGTGCAGCTTTGCCTTAGCATTATATCCCCCTTTATTATCACAGGTTTCTATCAAGCTTTAAGGTTTTGATGCTGTGTTCAAATCATCATGATAAACTGATTGTGAATTTGGCAGTTTATGTAATTGAACAAGACCACTAAAACATATGACATGGAAATCAGTGCAGAGAAGACTAAACTGATGACCAATAACGCCAAGGGCATCAACACTGATATCACCGTCAATGACCAGAAATTGGAAACGGTTCAAAGTTTCAAGTATGTAGGAGCTGTTGTACCAGACAAGGGTTCCAAGCCAGAAGAAGTATGCAGGATTGCACAGACAATAACAGCACTGTCAAAACTGAACACCATCTGGAAAGATAAAAATATCTCACTCAACTCTAAGATCAGACTAATGTGCTCCCTTGTCATATCCATATTCCTGTATGCCTGTGAATCCTGGACCCTGACTGCAGATTTGGAGAGAAGAGTACAGGCGGTAGAGATGAGATGCTTCCGGAGACTCCTTGACTACTCTACAGAGACCACATCAGCAATGAAGAAGTGCACAACAGAACCAGCCCCAAACCATCATGGTCCTACAAAACCTTCTATCAATTAGATCATTATCTATCTATCTATCTATCTGTCTATCTGTCTATCTATCTATCTATCTATCTATCTATCTATCTATCTATCTATCTATCTACTATCTATCTATCTATCCGTAGTCTGGCGATTGTGGGGGCACCCCTGAAGACTTGACAACCAGTTCCCTCCATTCCTCTCTCTGTTCTGCCTTTCTCAGGGTTTTGTTGAGTTTAGGCCTGTCCATTCACTGATGTTGTCCTCCCATATCTTCCTTGGTCTGCCTCTTTCTCTTCCTCCTTGGACAGTGCCTTGCAGTATTGTTTTTACAAGTTCTTTTGATCTTGTTACATGCTCATACCATTTAGGTTTAGGCTTCTTTATAACTGATAGAATGTTTTTGTAGGGACCAATGGTTTGCTGGATTCTGTTATGCACTTCTTTGTTGCTTATGTGGTCTTTGTAATATATGCCAAAGAGTCTCCGGAAGCATCTCATCTCTACCACCTGTACTCTTCTCTCCAATTCAGCAGTCAGGGTCCAAGATTCACAGGCATGCACGAATAGAGATATGACAAAGGAGCGCAGTAGTCTTATTTTGGAGTTGAGTGAAACATTTTTATCTTTCCAGATATTGTTCAGTTTTGACAGAGCTCTTATTGTCTGTGCAATCCTGCATACTACCTCTGGTTTGGACCCCTTGTCTGATACAAGGGCTCTCAAGTAGTTGAAGCTTTGAACTGTTTCCAGCTTCTGGTCATTGACCCTGATATCAGTGCTGATGGCTTTGGTGTTGCAGGTCATCAGTTTGGACTTCTCTGCACTGATTTATATGTCGTATGTTTTAGAGGCCTTGTTCAGGTGTTCTGTTAGGCTGGCAAGCTCCTGTTCTGATCCTGCTAGTCTGTCATTGTCATCTGCGAAGCAAAGGTTTATGATCGTTCTGCCACCAAATGCTGACTGATTCTTTATGGCTTCCAGTGCATCAGCCATGATTCTCTCAAGGAAGATGTTGAAAAGAGTGGGTGAAAGAAGACAGCCCTGCCTTACTCCAACTGTTGTTCACAACCACTCTCCAATGTTGATGCTGTAGTACACTGCACTGGTGGCCTTGTTGTACAGCTCTTTGATGACTCTGACCAGGTTTGTATTGATGCTGTACACACTCATGGTTGCCCACAAAGCTGCTGGGCACACCCTGTCAAATGCCTTCTTAAAATCAATAAATATGTGGTAGAGGTCTTGTTGGTGTTGAAGCTACCTCTCACAGAGTATTTTGAGGTTGAATATCTGTTCAGTTGTGCTACGCCCCGCTCTGAAACCTGCTTGTTCCTCAGCAATAATGGTCTCTGCTTGTGGCTTCAGTCTGTTCAATATAATCTTCAACATGACATTACTTGGGTGGCATATGGGGCTGATTGTGTGGTAATTCTGCATTGCTGAAGGTTTCCTTTCATGGGGAGGGTGATGATAAGTAACTGTGTCCGTGGTGCTGGCCATTTTCCTGTCTGCCAGATCTTGTTGTAGATTTTTAGTAGAGCCTCGATCATGGCTTTACCTCCAGCTTGAACCAACTCACCTGGAATGTTGTCGGCCCCTGCAGACTTCCCCCTTTTTCAGTGATCTGACTGCTGTTTCCACTTCTTCTCAGTGGATAGGGTGACTGTCTGTATCTGTGCTTGTGGGGACATTGAGGACTTTTAGCTCTCCTGTAGTTTTGGTGTTATACAGGTTGGAGCAGTATTCTGTCTATCTGTTCAGGATATCCTGGTCATCAGTGAGGCACTTCCCATTCTTGTCTTGGATTGTTGAACTCTTTCCCTGTTTTGTGCTAGTCAGGTCTTTCACCAGGTGATATGCTTTCTTGCTGTTGTTTTTCTTGATGTTTTCTTTAATGTTCTGGCACTGTTCACCAATCCATTTCTCCTCTGCTTCTGTCATGGACTTTCTGATTCTTTTGTTAAGTGCCCTACATTAGTCTGTCATTTCTTCTGTTTCACTTTCCCTTTTCTTCAACTCTTGGTTTATGTTTATCCTGTAGTTATAGGATGTTAGGCAGGACCCAAGGTTTTTTGACTGGTCGATGTTTGCCAAGAAGTTTGCTTGCTGTTTCAGTCACTGCTATGTTGAAACCATCCATCAAGGTATCTATATCGTATCATCTATCAGAGTGAGTGCTGCAAACTTCCCACCTATCCTTGCCTAAAAAATGTCTGCTACCTCTGGATCCTTCAGCTTCTCAAGGTCAAACTTGATCCTGATGTTGTCCTGCTTGTGAATTTTTTTGAGAGGGAATCGGAATGTCATTATTACAAGATTATGGTCACACCTTATGTGCTCCTGGAAAGCTTCGTTTCCATGCAGTGTTTATGATCGTCATAAATCGTCTCTTCACCATACATTTCCTAGAACTCAACAAAACCCTGAGAAAGGCAGAACAGAGAGAGGAATGGAGGGAACTGGTTGTCAAGTCTTCATGGATGCCCCCACGGTCACCAGACTAAGGGATAGATAGATACATAGCACTGATTGTCAGGTCAGAGGCTTCCTCTGCTACAGGTAACCATGTAACCCAGTACAACCTTCCACATGTGGGGAGCAAACCCAACCAAAAAATCCGAATTGGAGAGGGGTGGGCTCCGCCAGGTTCGATTTGCCCAAGACTCACTTATGAAGACAGTTATCAGAATTTGCATACCAGATCAGTCGTCGCCTGGGTTACCAAGGACCGTGCCTTCTTTGCACATCAGGACAGAGGTAGAAAGTATGCTACTGGTGTACAACACAGCAAACCCTGACCCAGTTGTCATCTATTTTTTTTCCATAAAACGGGCCTTCTGCTTGGAGGTGGTGTGCATGCGCGTGCTCGTGGTTCTATGTGCGTTTGCTTGTGTATGTGCATCTATTTGTCTATCTATCTATATATTTCTTCATCCAATCACCATGTGTCTTCATCCAATCACCATGTGCATGCGTTTTTTTGTGAAAAATGGCATGAGAGAGTAAGAGCGAGAGAGAGAGCAAGAGAGCAAGAGAGCGAGCGAGCGAGCGAGAGAGAGAGAGAGAGAGAGAGAGAGAGAGAGAGAGAGAGAGAGAGAGAGAGAGAGAGAGAGAGAGAGAGAGAGAGAGAGAGAGAGAGAGAGAGGAGAGAGAGAGAGAGGCAAGGCAAGGCAAGGCAAAGGCAAGGCAAAGTATTTTATTCGAGGATAATAGTAAGCACTTGTGTGCTTTTTTACATCCAGTCCCCGCCCTTTTCAGGGTTACATCAAATTGAGAAGATACTAAACAATAAACTTTACGCAATACCAAACAACACCAAGGACCAAAGAGAGAGAGAGAGAGAGAGAGCAAGAGAGCAAGAGAGCGAGAGCGAGAGAGAGAGAGAGAGAGAGAGAGAGAGAGAGAGAGAGAGGGAGAGGAGAGAGAGAGAGAGAGAGGGAGAGAGAGAGACAGACAAACAGACAGACAGACAGACAGAGACAGACAAACAAACAGACAGACAAACAGACAGACATACAGAAAGAGGCACTGAGAGAAAGGGGGAGGGGGATGGAAGACAGGAGAGAGAGAAAAAAAACACAGACACACAGACACAGACACACACACATGTGAATGTGTAATTGTGTATGCGTATGTGTATGTGTTTATGCATGCATGTGTGTGTGTGTGTGTGTGTGTGTGTGTGTGTGTGTGTGTGTTGTCTGTCTGTGTGTGTGTGTGTGTGTGTGTGTGTGTGTGTGTGTGGTTGGGGAGGGGGGTGGGTTGTCTGGTGGCTGAATTACACAAAGAAACCAATACCATAGTCCGTGCTCAACCTGATGATTTTTACTTTTATTTTAATTATTTTATTCTTTTATATCGTGGATAATGGGATAAGCACTCTTGTGGTTTTTTACATCTAGTCTCTGTGTGTATGCAGTTTTGTAAATGTCATCTGTTCCCACAGGCACACGATGGCCTACTCTTACGAAAAGCGGAACAGGATTTAACATGTGTGCAAGATGTTCTGCGTGCGTTCACACACGGGGCCTCGGTTTATAGTCTCATCCAAAGGACTTTGGGGAGAGTGGAGTCAGCACTGATGTGTTAAGTCCAGGGGAAAAATCTCCTCGACCACGGGTCGTCAAATTGCGAGCGCAATGTTCTGACCACTAGGCTATCCCTTCCCCCTATGATTCTTCACACATGCCATCAGTTCCTGCTTACTTCAGTCCCAACACTCTGACAGGCAACAAGCATAGCAGCCTCAATCTAGCACTAGTTGCAGCAAAGCCCAACAAACCCCATCTCTACAGAACCACTTGGCATTTTCACTCACATGGAACAAAGCTTTTCATGCCATAACTTTCTTTTTTTTTCAATGCTGTCATGCTAATGGTAAGAATCGGACTGAAGAATACAAGCTAGGCACAACAGTCTTCTGAATCTGATATTGGTTATTAGATTTTAGGTTTGGACCAATTTTCTTTAAAGCATCCCCCCTTCCCCCACCGATTTCCCTTTTATTAAAAAAAAAAAAAAAAAACCAACGAACCTCAGCTTCTTCACTGATGAGGGATCAATCTAAAATTTCAGTGATTGTATCTATGATATGTATACACCGAAGTTATCTATAGGCAGATGTATCAAGAATGATTAGGCCTATGACGAAAAAGGGTTTTGATTCTATCGCTGTTTCTGTCCGTGTCTGTCTGAGAACTGAAATGGGCTTGTAACTTTACAGGATAACAGCATTCTTAAAAGTAATCGCGCACGCATACCCAGCCCCCTGCATATAAAGGTGCGGTTTGGGGCAAAGACGGGACCCATAGAGCCCTTTTCAGGCCCGTCCTACCTCAACTTTTGCACGGTTACAGACCCCAAGGCACCAGGACAACATCGCATTGTTTGCCCACACCCTCTCCTACCATCTCCGACGCGAGTGGCGCCGGACATGTGGCGACACCGCAGCCCTCAAGAGCTGAGAATGCTAGTTTCTGGCAAGGTAATCGGGTGCGGTGTTCGCAACAGAAACCAAGCAGGGCGCACAATGATAATGACTATATACAGGCATATGATGCACCACAGCAAAATGCAAGGTCCCCTCCACATGCGCGCACAGAAACAAACGCACTGACAAACACCAGCGCGCGCGCGAGTGCGCGCACGCATACCCACCCCCCTGCCGAAAAAAGAGCGGTTTGGGGCAAAGACCGGACCCATAGAGGGTCTACCGAGAGGTATACCGAGACTTTAAACAAGGAGGAAGAAAAAGAGGCAGACCATGGAAGAGACGAGAGGACAACATCAGCGAATGGACAGCCCTAAAGCTCAACAAAACCTTAAGAAAGGCAGAACATAGAGAGAAATGGAGGAAACTGGTTGTCAAGTCTTCGGGGAAGCCCAAAATGTCGCCAAACTAGCACACATGCACACACCCACACACACACACAAACGCACACACACACACACACACATTTGGAGCCCACGACTTCTGGTGACACAAGATGGCGGAAACGGTCTGGATCTAGCTCGACAGCAGCTAGGTTACCGCAGTTGTACAGCAACCATGACCAAATCCACGAGGTCCAGGAGCACAAAAAGCCGCTTACCATCTCCGGCATCAAAAACAAATGACAAAAACGAGAAAGAAAATGGAGAGACAGAGAACCTCAGGAAAGAAGTTCTGAAGCGTTCTGCCCAGCACCACGACATGGCCGTTGGCAAAGACTCGGATGAAGCCGACAGTCAAGCGGCAGCAGCGCCAGTGGACACGACGAGCAGCACAGAGGACCTCAAGGCCATCATCAACACCCTGTGCAGTGCTGGAGGACGCTATCAGCAAACAGAACGAGCTGATCTGCAAGCTGAGCAGATGCACTCTGGTGGAACAGGCAACACTTCCACAACGCTGCCACGACCAGGGAACGCAGACGGACACCACCGCCTTCCCCACCTATGCAGAGGCCGCCAGATCTCCCCCTGCAGCACCAACGCAGGTAGGCCGAGAGTTTACTCAGAATACAATGCCCAAAAAATCGTCTGCCAGTGTGGTGTCAAAGAAAGTTGAAAACAAGAATAGAAGTGTAGAACCTAAGACAGATGACGTCAAGAACTCTCATGACGTAAAATGTCTACCTTCCATGAAAAAGAAGTCATCCTTGACAGCAAAAGAACCAGACGTTCCTCAAGTAGAAATTTTTCACGACTCTGTACTGAACAGAGTTAGCTCTAAAAGACTGGGCCGTTCTTATGGCTTTGAGGTGGAGTCCCGTAAATGTTTCACGACAAAAGATGTCTGTCCAACTTTCAGGGCAGTGCAGTCTTCTGCTGAGAAACCGCTGGACGCAGTGGTGACCCACTGTGGTATTAACAACATCAGAAAGATGGACCCCAAAGAAAGTAGCCAGCAGTTTACTGACTCCATCAAGGAGATCGTCAAGGAACATCCCAGCCTGAAAGTTGTGGTTAGTAAAATTGTTCCTGTTAAAGATCCACAGCTGAACATGAAGAGAGAAGTCTTCAACGCTCTGACAACTGCTGACCTGTATGGCATCCAGAATGTGTCCCTGCTAAGCCACACCAACTTTGATGCTGGCTTCAGAACGCTGAAGGATGACCTTCACCCCACTGCAAAGGGAGCCAGCATTCTGGCTGGAAACATCGGCAGACATGTCAGGGGACTCTTCTGGGAGAAGCCGAAGAAAACGAGAAGGATCCCGCAACAGCAACCCAGGGTCTCCCAGCCCTTCTACAAACGTCGTCCTAGTGCTCGAGATCATATGGGGCCTTGGGAGAACATTTATTCCTTCCTAGATGATTGGTATTAGCCAAGCACACCTTTTGCTATACGTTCTGCGGTAACTTAGTCCTGCACATTCGGATGAACAACTATTCCGTCACTTGGAAATTCCTATTATTTTGAGTTACTACTTTTCAAAGACCGAAAATTTATTTTTTTGTATTAGACCATTACTTGGGTTCCTTGTCCAATCAAATACTCCACCCCTACCCACACACACGCACGCACTCTCAGCACGCTCAGAAATACACGTGTGCGGGCACGCACGCACACAATACCACGCACACGCTCACTACGCACGCACACACGCGCACACACCACGCACACTCACACACACACACACACACACTCACACTCACTTAGTTTTATCATTGTTGTAATTATTCCTTCATTCTAGTACTGAATTGTGTACCTGTCTCACCATAATAGCAATAATGTGTAAGGTACGTACGATAAAAATTCTGCAGTGGAATTGCAGATCTATCAATACTAACCTGCATTATCTAGAACAGCATATAGTCTCAAACAGTTATCAAGTACTTATGCTTCAGTCATTGAATGTGACCAGGCACAATTTGCCCAAACTATCGAATTTTTTCTATCCACCTGTGACCGAAAACGTAGATCACAGTGCGAAAATCAAAACAGCTATATATGTGCACGAAAGTTTAGATTATAAAATGGGTGTTTCACCAGCACCAAATAACATCCAGAATTTATATACGTGTGCTGCTCAAGTAAAATTTAGCAAGGATAACGTGATGAATTTTGTCTCTGTGTATTTGCCCAAAGGCCCCAATGACGAGAACACAGAATGGGTTCGTTCTTTACAAATGTCAGGGAACAAGTGGCTCGTCGCTGGTGATTTTAATGCCCATTCCCCTTTCTGGGACAAGAATTGTCAATCCATCACCAGTAGACGATTTGTAGAAAATATTGTGGATTCTTCTCTGTTTCTGCTTAATGATGGCAGTATCACAAGAATCCCC
Organism: Stramonita haemastoma; assembly: GCA_030674155.1. Lineage (NCBI taxonomy): Eukaryota > Metazoa > Mollusca > Gastropoda > Neogastropoda > Muricidae > Stramonita > Stramonita haemastoma. The sequence continues at coordinate 23,715,591 of CM060324.1, read as the reverse complement.
GACATTTCTAGTCAGAGACCTAGTGCTATTGACCTGTCCCTTATTTCTCCCACTCTAGTTCCTTACTGTACATGGGAAACGCAGAGTGACAGCTGGGAAGCGACCATGTACCAGCTGTTATGACATTGTATGATGAGTCAGACCAAACAAATGACGTCAAAGATTGTGTTTCAAAATATAACTATAACAAGGCTGACTGGGATAAGTTTCAGTCTCTCATAAGAATGCAAGAGACAAGCACTTTAAAAGATGATGATATCGACATATTTTATCTCAGATTTACAGAAGGTATTCTGAGGGCTGCTGATAATTCTATCCCCAAATTTTCTTCCTTGAAATCTAAAAAACACACAAGTAACGTTTGGTGGAATGAAACGTGCCAGAAAGCAGTAGACAAAAAGAAAATAATGTTCAAAGCCTACTTGAGACATAGATCCTCAGAAAACCATGCCCTTTTGAAGAGGGGTGACAGAGTTATAGCTCAAGCTAAGAAAGATTTCTGGTCTGCTTTTTGTAATAGAGAGGTTAGTAGTCATAAAGACATGCAAAAAGTATGGAAAAAGCTTAATGATATGAAGCATGGTGTAAAAGTACCCATCTATCCAATTAAATCTAAAAATAAAGACTTCCCTACTAATTCAGACAAAGGGGAAGCTTTTGTGGACATGTTTGCACACACAATGAGTGATGCAGGTCTCTCTCAAGCACAAACTGTCTTCAGAAGTACGGAAATGCAGAAAGATACATATAAAGATCCCATCTCTGATAATTCACATATAATAAACGCTCCGATTACAATGCAGGAGGTCAGTGATGCTATCCAATCGGTAACAGTAAGAAAACATGGTGGGAATAGATGCTGTATCTAACGAGATGATGAAACACTTGCCAGAAAACTGGATTTCTTTGCTTCTTGATCTATTTCAGCAATGCTGGGCTAAGGGTTTGCTCCCCATGGTGTGGAAACAGTCTATCATAGTTCCAATTTAAAACAGGGAAAACCCAAAGAAGACAAAAATAGTTATAGGCCCATTGCACTCACTTCACACGTAGGAAAACTTATGGAAAGGATTATATTAAACAGATTAGTGCATTACTGTGACAAAAACAATATACTTCCTGTTGAGCAGGCAGGCTTTCGAAAAGGCAGATCCAGTATAGATCACCTGGTAAAACTAACACACATATCAAGCACCAATTTGCCCGCAGAAAAAACGTTCTTGCTACTTTTTTCGATGTATGTAAAGCATATGATCAAGTCTGGCATGCTAGATTACTTTTTAAACTTAAATCTATTGGTTTGTTGGGTAACATGTACTTCTATGTCAAAAATTTTCTATGGGGCAGAAGCATTCAAGCTAAAATTGGAAACACCTATTCCACCCCGAGATTTCCGACAATGGGAATACCACAAGGATCTGTTATCGCCCCTTATCTTTTTAACCTTCTACTTTGTGACCTTCCGAGATCCCTGTCAAATAACGTTGTCCTCGTTCAGTATGCAGATGATCTGTGCATGTGGATGAAGACAACAATGAAAAAGGTAACCCCTAAGAGACAGTTAAGCTACATTAGAAAAACTTACCAGCTTGAACTTGATAAGCTTAGTGTTTATATGACAGAAAATGGATTACTGTTGTCTCCAGAGAAGACCAACATTGTTCTCTTCAATAATGGGGCCGACCCTGAGGGTTTGCCTACTTTCAAAATGCAGGATAGGCACCTTGAATACAAACCTATGGTAAAGTTTCTGGGTATTTATATTACTTCAAAACTGACATGGAATTACCATATTGAATATGTATTAACTAAAGCCAGAAAATCCTTAAATTTTATAAAAGTAGTAAGCAAACAGCATTGGGCTCAAGATGTATCAGTCTTAAAACATCTGTCATTGGCATTAGTTCGTTCTAGTCTGACATATGGTCATGAAGTCTTCTTTAATGCCCCAAAGTATTTATTAGATAAACTCAGAAGCATAGACTGTAAAGCTTTTCACATTGCCTTGGGAGTACCCTTCCATGCTTCATCCTTGGGAACATATAAGGAAGTGGGAGTTTTGCCTTTGGATGACTATCGAGAGGTAGCAGTAGCAAAATACGTTCTTAGAAGCTCAGCAACTGTAAATAATATAGAAGATAAACTCGGTCTAAGATCTGACAAGCAATTTCCTAATAGAGCTAAAAATATCCGCTCACTCACCACAATCAGCACCTTC
>CM060324.1:23650873-23708373 GCA_030674155.1 Stramonita haemastoma | reverse complement strand
TAAACTGTGACTTTACCATGTTCATAGAGGGGGGTGGGGGGGGGGGGTGGGGACGCGCGCATGCATACCCACCCTCCCATGAATAAGAGCTAAAGAACGAGAAGCATTCTGACGCAAAGGCCGTTTTCGGGACCTTGCCGCCCGAAGTTCTCCGGCCTTCCAGAGCCCAGGGCACTACGACCGTATTCTACTCTATGCAGACAAACTGGACAACCATTTTGGATGTGTGTGGCACTGGAATTGTGGCGACACCACGGCCCGCAAGATGGCAACCCCGCTTGTACACAGCCAAGTTTGTCGCATAGAAACAGAGTACAGTGTACGCAAAAACCACCCCTACAACACCATCCAATAATAATTTCATAACAATATCATGCACCACAGTAATCTGTAGGGTGGCCTCCACACGCACAAACACAAAAAACCGCACACGCAAACACCAGCGAACGCGCGCACGCGCGCATGCATACCCACCCTCCCATGAATAAGAGCTAAAGAACGAGAAGCATTCTGACGCAAAGGCCGTTTTCGGGACCTTGCCGCCCGAAGTTCTCCGGCCTTCCAGAGCCCAGGGCACTACGACCGTATTCTACTCTATGCAGACAAACTGGACAACCATTTTGGATGTGTGTGGCACTGGAATTGTGGCGACACCACGGCCCGCAAGATGGCAACCCCGCTTGTACACAGCCAAGTTTGTCGCATAGAAACAGAGTACAGTGTACGCAAAAACCACCCCTACAACACCATCCAATAATAATTTCATAACAATATCATGCACCACAGTAATCTGTAGGGTGGCCTCCACACGCACAAACACAAAAAACCGCACACGCAAACACCAGCGAACGCGCGCACGCGCGCATGCATACCCACCCTCCCATGAATAAGAGCTAAAGAACGAGAAGCATTCTGACGCAAAGGCCGTTTTCGGGACCTTGCCGCCCGAAGTTCTCCGGCCTTCCAGAGCCCAGGGCACTACGACCGTATTCTACTCTATGCAGACAAACTGGACAACCATTTTGGATGTGTGTGGCACTGGAATTGTGGCGACACCACGGCCCGCAAGATGGCAACCCCGCTTGTACACAGCCAAGTTTGTCGCATAGAAACAGAGTACAGTGTACGCAAAACCACCCCTACAACACCATCCAATAATAATTTCATAACAATATCATGCACCACAGTAATCTGTAGGGTGGCCTCCACACGCACAAACACAAAAAACCGCACACGCAAACACCAGCGAACGCGCGCACGCGCGCATGCACACCCACCCTCCCATGAATAAGAGCTAAAGAACGAGAAGCATTCTGACGCAAAGGCCGTTTTCGGGACCTTGCCGCCCGAAGTTCTCCGGCCTTCCAGAGCCCAGGGCACTACGACCGTATTCTACTCTATGCAGACAAACTGGACAACCATTTTGGATGTGTGTGGCACTGGAATTGTGGCGACACCACGGCCCGCAAGATGGCAACCCCGCTTGTACACAGCCAAGTTTGTCGCATAGAAACAGAGTACAGTGTACGCAAAAACCACCCTACAACACCATCCAATAATAATTTCATAACAATATCATGCACCACAGTAATCTGTAGGGTGGCCTCCACACGCACAAACACAAAAAACCGCACACGCAAACACCAGCGAACGCGCGCACGCGCGCATGCACACCCACCCTCCCATGAATAAGAGCTAAAGAACGAGAAGCATTCTGACGCAAAGGCCGTTTTCGGGACCTTGCCGCCCGAAGTTCTCCGGCCTTCCAGAGCCCAGGGCACTACGACCGTATTCTACTCTATGCAGACAAACTGGACAACCATTTTGGATGTGTGTGGCACTGGAATTGTGGCGACACCACGGCCCGCAAGATGGCAACCCCGCTTGTACACAGCCAAGTTTGTCGCATAGAAACAGAGTACAGTGTACGCAAAAACCACCCCTACAACACCATCCAATAATAATTTCATAACAATATCATGCACCACAGTAATCTGTAGGGTGGCCTCCACACGCACAAACACAAAAAACCGCACACGCAAACACCAGCGAACGCGCGCACGCGCGCATGCACACCCACCCTCCCATGAATAAGAGCTAAAGAACGAGAAGCATTCTGACGCAAAGCCGTTTTCGGGACCTTGCCGCCCGAAGTTCTCCGCCTTCCAGAGCCCAGGGCACTACGACCGTATTCTACTCTATGCAGACAAACTGGACAACCATTTTGGATGTGTGTGGCACTGGAATTGTGGCGACACCACGGCCCGCAAGATGGCAACCCCGCTTGTACACAGCCAAGTTTGTCGCATAGAAACAGAGTACAGTGTACGCAAAAACCACCCCTACAACACCATCCAATAATAATATCATAACAATATCATGCACCACAGTAATCTGTAGGGTTGGCCATCCACACGCACAAACACAAAACCGCACACTGCAAACCCCAGCGAACGCGCGCAACGCGCTGCATGCATAAACCCACCTCTCACCCCTACCCTCCCATGAAAAAGAGCTAAGAAGATGAAGCATTCTGGACGCAAAGGCCGTTTTCGGAACCTATTCGCCGCCCGAAGTTCTCTCGGCCTTCAGAGCCCAGGGCGACTACGACCGTATTCCTACTCTATGCAGACAAACTGGACAACCCATTTTGTGGATGTGTGCGTGGCAACTGGAATTGTGGCGACACCACGGCCCCAAGATGTGCACCCCCGCTTGTACAACATCCAAGTTTGTCGCATAGAACATAGTACAGTGTAAACTCAAAAACCACCCCTACAACACCATCCAATAATAATTTCATAACAATAACATGCACCACAGAAATTCTGTAGGGTGTCCGGGTCCACACGCACAAACACAAAAAAAACCGCACACAGCATAACACTCAGCGCACGCGCGCTGGGGGAACGCGCGCAATGCATACCCACTCCTCCCCATGAAAAAGAGCTAAAGAAAAGAGAAGCATTCCAGACGCAATAGGCCGTTATCGGGACTTGCCGCCCGAAGTTCTCCGGCCTTCCACTCCCAAAGAAGGGAAAAAACCCCCCTTTTACAAAAAGCCAAGTTTGTCGCATAGAAACAGAGAAAAGTGTACCCAAAAAAACCCCCCCCTACAACAAAAAAAACCCTCCAATAATAATTTCATAACAAAAACATGCCCACAAATAATCTGAGGGTTTTTCCCCCACAAAAGGGGACAAACAACAAAAAACCCAAAGGGTTTTGGGGCCCCAAAAAAAAAAACCCGGGGGAAACCCGGAACCCCAAAAAAAAATAAAAGGGGGGGGGGAAACCCCCCCCCTTTTTTTGTTTTAAAAATTTTATAAAAACGGGTTTTTCCCCCCAAAAACCCCCCCCCCCCCCAAAAAAAAACCTTTTTTTTTTTTTAATTTTTTAAACCCAAAAAAAAGGGGGGAAAAAAACCCCCCCGGGGGGGAAGGTTTTTTTCCCCCCCCCAAAAAAAAAGGGGGGGGAAAATTTTTTTGGGGGTTTTTGGGGGGGGGGCCCCCCCCCTTTTGGGGGGGGGAAAAAAAATTTTTTTTTTTTTTTTTAAAAAAATTTTTATTTTTTTTTGGAAGGGGGGCCCCCCCCCCCTTTTTTTTTTTTAAAAAACCTTTTTTTTTTTTAAAAAATTTAAAATTTTTTTTTTCCCCCTTTTTTGGGGGGGGGGGAAAAAAAAAAAAAAAAAACAGAAAAAGGAAGGCCCCAAAAAAAAAAACCCCCCGGGGGTTTTTTAATTTTGGGTTTTTTCCCCCGGATTTGGCCCCCCTTTTTTTGGGCCCCCCTTTTTTTTTTTTTTTTTTTAAAAATTTTAAACCCCAAAAAAAAAATTTTTTTTTGGGGGTTTTTTTCCCACCCCAAAAAATTTTTTTTAAAAATTTTTTTCCCCCCAAAAAAAAGGAAAAACCCCCCCAAAATTTTTTTTTAAAATTTTTTAAACCCAAAATTTTTTGGGGGCCCAACCCCAAAAAAAAAAAAAAAACCCCCCCCCCCGGGGGTTTTTTAAAATTTTTTTTTTGGGGGGGGGGGGGGGGGGGGGGGGGGAAATTTTTAAAACCCTTTAAAAAAAAAAAAATTTTTTAAAAAAAATTTTTTTGGGGGCCGTTTTTTTTTTTTTTTGGGGGAAATTTTGGGGGGGGGTTTCCCCCCCCCCCAAAAAAATTTTTTTTTATTTTTTTTTTTTCCCCCCCCCTTTTTTTTTTTTTAAAAAATTTCCCCGGGGGGGTTTTTTTTTAAAAAGGGGGGGCCCCCGGGGAAAAAAAACCCCCTTTTCCCCCCCGGGGGGGGGTAACAACCCCCCTTTAAAAAAAAAAAAACTTTTTTAAAAAAATTTTTTTTTAAAAAAAAAAGGGCCCCCGGGGGGGGGCCCCAATTTAAAAAATTTCCTTTGGTTTTTTTGGTTGTTTCCCCGGGGGGGGAAAAGTTGGGCCCCCTTTTCCCCAAAAAAAAAAAATTTTTGGAAAACCCCCCCCTAAAAACCCCAAAAAAATTTCCCCCAAAAAACCCCCCCAAAATAATTTAAGGGGGGCCCCCCCCCAAAAAAACCCCAAAAAAAAAAAGGGGCCCCCCCACCCCCAAAACCCAAAAAACCCCAAAAAAGGTTTAAAAAAAAAATTTGGGGCCCCCGGGGGGCCCCCCGGGGCCCCTTTCCCCTTTTTTAACCCCCCCCGGGGTTTTTTTTTTAAAAAAAAAAAAAAATTTTTTTTTTTGGGGGGGGGGGGGGGGGGGGGGGCCCCCCCTTTTTTTTTTTTTTTTTTTTTGGGGGGGGCCCCCCCCCCCCCCCCTTTTTTTCCCCCTTTTGGGGGCCCCAAGCCAAAAAAAAAAAAAAAAACGGAAAAAACCCCCCTTTTTTTCCCCCCGGGAAAATTGGGAAAAAAAACCCCCCAAAAAAAGGGGGGGTTTTAAAAACCCCCCCTTTTTTGGCCCCCGGGGGCCCCCCCGGAAAATTTTTTAAAAAAAAGGGGGGTTTTTTCCCCCCCCCCCCCCAAAGGGAAAAAAAAAAAACCCCAAAAACCCCCGGGGAAAAAAAAAAGGGGGGCCCCCCCTTTTCCCCCCCCCCCCCCAAAAAAAAAAAAACCCCCCGGGAAAAAAGGGGGCCCCCCGAAAAAAAAAAACCCCAACCCCCCCCAAAAAAACCCCCAAAAAAAAAAAAAATTTTTGGGAAAAAAACCTTTTTAGGGGGGGTTTTTTTCCCCCCCCTTTTTTGGCCCCGGGCACCCCTTTTTTTTAACCCCCGGCCTTTTTTTTTGGTTTTTTTGGGGGGGGGGGGGGGGAAAACCCCCCCAAAAAAACCCCCCCCCTTTTTTTTTTTTTTTTCCCTTTGGGGGAGGGGTTTTTTGGGGGAAAAAATTTTTTTTTTTTTTTAAAAAAAACCTTTTTTTTTCCCCCCCAAAAAAAAAAAAAAACCCCCCCAAACCCCCCCCTTTTTTTCCCCCCCCCTTTTTTTTTGGGCCAAAATTTGGGGAAAAAATTTTGGGCCGGCCCCCGGGGGTTTTTTGGGGGGCAAACCCTTTTTTGGAAAAAAAACCCCCCCTTTAAAGGGGGGGGGGAAAATTTCCCCCCGGGGGGGGGGGGGGGGGGGGGGCCCCCCCTTTTTTAAAAAAGGGGGGGGGTTTTTTTTTTCCCCCAAAAATTTTTTAAAAAAAATTTTTTTGGGAACCCATTTTTCCCCCCAAAAAAAAAAGGGGGGGAAAAAAAAGGGGGAAAAAAAAAAAAATAAACCCACACGCAAACACCACGAACGCCCCGCACGCGCGCAAAGCAACCCACCCCCCCATGAAAAAAGAGCTAAAGAACGAGAAGCAATTTTGAACGCAAAGGGGCCCTTTTCGGGACCATTGCCGCCCGAAGTTCCCCCGCCTTTTCCCGAGCCCAGGGAAAAACGACCGTATTCCTACTCTATGCAGACAAACTTTGGAAAAAACCCCTTTTGGATGTGTGTGGCACTGGAATTGTGGCGACACCACGGCCCCAAGATGGCAACCCCGCTTGTACACAGCCAAGTTTGTCGCATAGAAACAGAGGGACAGTTGTACCAAAAACCCCCCCCCCCACAACACCATCCAATAATAATTTCATTAAAAAATTATCATGCACCACAGTAAAACAGTAGGGTGGCCTCCACACGCACAAACACAAAAAACCCCCCACGCAAACACCAGCGAACGCGCGCACCCCGCGCATGCATACCCACCCTCCCATGAATAAGAGCTAAAGAACGAGAAGCATTCTGACGCAAAGGCCGTTTTCGGGACCTTGCCGCCCGAAGTTCTCCGGCCTTCCAGAGCCCAGGGCACTACGACCGTATTCTACTCTATGCAGACAAACTGGACAACCATTTTGGATGTGTGTGGCACTGGAATTGTGGCGACACCACGGCCCGCAAGATGGCAACCCCGCTTGTACACAGCCAAGTTTGTCGCATAGAAACAGAGTACAGTGTACGCAAAAACCACCCCTACAACACCATCCAATAATAATTTCATAACAATATCATGCACCACAGTAATCTGTAGGGTGGCCTCCACACGCACAAACACAAAAAACCGCACACGCAAACACCAGCGAACGCGCGCACGCGCGCATGCATACCCCCCCTCCCCATGAATAAGAGCTAAAGAACGAGAAGCATTCTGACGCAAAAGGCCGTTTTCGGGACCTTGCGCCCGAAGTTCTCCGGCCTTCCAGAGCCCAGGGCACTACGACCGTATTCTACCTATGCAGACAAACTGGACAACCATTTTGGATGTGTGTGGCACTGGAATTGTGGCGACACCACGCCCGCAAGATGGCAACCCCGCTTGTACACAGCCAAGTTTTGTCGCATAGAAACAGAGTACAGTGTACGCAAAAACCACCCCTACAACACCATCCAATAATAATTTCATAACAATATCATGCACCACAGTAATCTGTAGGGTGGCCTCCACACGCACAAACACAAAAAACCGCACACGCAAACACCAGCGAACGCGCGCACGCGCGCATGCATACCCACCCTCCCATGAAAAAAGAGCTAAAGAACGAGAAGCAATCTGACGCAAAGGCCCCTTTTTCGGGACCTTGCCGCCCGAAGTTCTCCGGCCTTCCAAGCCCAGGGCACTACGACCGTATTCTACTCTATGCAACAAACTGGACAACCATTTTTGGATGTGTGTGGCACTGGGAAATTGTGGCGACACCACGGCCCGCAAGATGGCAACCCCGCTTGTACACAGCCAAGTTTGTCGCATAGAAAAAAAGTACAGTGTACGCAAAAACCACCCCTACAACACCATCCAAAATAATTTTTATAACAAAATCATGCACCACAGTAATCTGTAGGGTTTGGCCTCCACACGCACAAACAACAAAAAACCGCACACGCAAACACCAGCGAACGCGCGCACAGGGGCGCATGCATACCCACCCTCCCATGAATAAGAGCTAAAGAACGAGAAGCATTCTGACGCAAAGGCCGTTTTCGGGACCATTGCCGCCCGAAGTTCTCCGCCTTCCAGAGCCCAGGGCACTACGACCGAAATTCTACTCTATGCAGACAAACTGGACAACCATTTTGGGTGTGTGTGGCACTGGAATTGTGGCGACACCACGGCCCGCAAGATGGCAACCCCGCTTGTACACAGCCAAGTTTGTCGCATAGAAACAGAGTACAGTGTACGCAAAAACCACCCCTACAACACCATCCAAAATAATTTCCCTAACAATATCAAAGCACCACAGTAATCCCGTAGGGGGCCTCCACACGCACAAACACAAAAAAAACCCCACACGCAAACACCAGCGAACGCGCGCCACGCGCGCATGCATACCCACCCTCCCATGAATAAGACTAAAGAACGAGAACATTCTGACCAAAGGCCGTTTTCGGACCTTGCCGCCCGAAGTTCTCCGGCCTTCCAGAGCCCAGGGGACTACGACCGTATTCTACTCTATGCAACAAACTGGACAACCATTTTGGATTGTGTGGCACGGAATTGTGGGGACACCACGGCCCGCAAGATGGCAACCCCGCTTGTACACAGCCAAGTTTGTCGCATAGAAACAGAGTACAGTGTACGCAAAAACCACCCCTACAACACCATCCAATAATAATTTCATAACAATATCATGCACCACAGTAATCTGTAGGGTGGCCTCCACACGCACAAACACAAAAAAAACCGCACACGCAAACACCAGCGAACGCGCGCACGCGCGCATGCAACCCCCACCCTCCCATGAATAAGAGCTAAAGAACGAGAAGCATTCTGACGCAAAGGCCGTTTTCGGGACCTTGGCCGCCCGAAGTTCTCCCGCCTTCCAGAGCCCAGGGCACTACGACCCCTATTCTACTCTATGCAGACAAACTGGCAACCATTTTGGATGTGTGTGGCACTGGAATTGTGCGACACCACGGCCCGCAAGATGGCAACCCCGCTTGTACAACAGCCAAGTTTGTCGCATAGAAACAGAGTACAGTGTACGCAAAAAACCACCCCTACAACACCATCCAATAATAATTTCATAACAATACATGCACCACATAATCTGTAGGTGGCCTCCACACGCACAAACACAAAAAACCGCACACGCAAACACCAGCGAACGCGCGCAACGCGCGCATGCACACCCACCCTCCCAAAGAATAAGCTAAAGAACGAGAAGCATTCTGACGCAAAGGCCGTTTTCGGGACCTGCCGCCCGAAGTTCTCCGGCCTTCCAGAGCCCAGGGCACTACGACCGTATTCTACTCTATGCAGACAAACTGGACAAACCATTTTGGATGTGTGTGGCACTGGAATTGTGGCGACACCACGGCCCGCAAGATGGCAACCCCGCTTGTACACAGCCAAGTTTTGTCGCATAGAAACAGAGTACAGTGTACGCAAAAACCACCCCTACAACACCATCCAATAATAATTTCATAAAAATTACATGCCCACAGTAATCTGTAGGGGGGCCTCCCACGCACAACACAAAAAACCGCACACGCAAACACCACGAACGCGCGCACGCGCGCAGCACCCACCCTCCCATGAATAAGAGCTAAAGAACGAGAAAACATTCTGACGCAAAGGCCGTTTTCGGGCCTTGCCGCCCGAAGTTCTCCGGCCTTCCAGAGCCCAGGCACTACGACCGTATTCTACTCTATGCAGACAAACTGGACAACCATTTTGGATGTGTGTGGCACTGGAATTGTGGCGACACCACGGCCGCAAGATGGCAACCCCGCTTGTACACAGCCAAGTTTTTTCGCATAGAAACAGAGCAGTGACGCAAAAACCACCCCTACAACACCATCCAATAATAATTTCATAACAATATCATGCACCACAGTAATCTGTGGTGGCCCCCCACACGCACAAACACAAAAAAACCCCGCACAACGCAAACACCAGCGAACGCGCGCAACGCGCCGCATGCAATACCCACCCTCCCATGAATAAGAGCTAAAGAACGAGAAGCATTCTGACGCAAAGGCCGTTTTCGGGACCTTCGCCCGCCGATTCTCCGCCTTCCAGAGCCCAGGCACTACGACCGTATTCTACTCTATGCAGACAAACTGGACAACCATCTTTGGATGTGTGTGGCACTGGAATTGTGGCGACACCACGGCCCGCAAGATGGAAACCCCGCTTGTACACAGCCAAGTTTGTCGCATAGAAACAGAGTACAGTGTACGCAAAACCACCACCCCTACAACACCATCCAATAATAATTTCCATAAAATATCATGCACCACAGTAACTGTAGGGTGGCCTCCACACGCACAAACACAAAAAACCGCACACGGCAAACACCACGAACGCCTGCGCACGCGCGCATGCAACCCACCCTCCCATGAATAAGAGCTAAAGAACGGAAGCATTCGACGCAAGGCCGTATTTCGGGACCTTGCCGCCCCGAAGTTCTCCGCCTTCCAGAGCCCAGGGCACTACGACCGTATTCTACTCTATGCAAAGACAAACTGGACAACCATTTTGGATGTGTGTGGCACTGGAATTGTGGCGACAACCACGGCCCGCAAGATGGCAACCCCGCTTGTACACAGCCAAGTTTCGCATAGAAACAGAGTACAGTGTACGCAAAAACCACCCCTACAACACCATCCAATAATAATTTCATAACAATATCATGCACCACAGTAATCTGTAGGGTGGCCTCCACACGCACAAACACAAAAAACCGCACACGCAAACACCAGCGAACGCGCGCACGCGCGCATGCATACCCACCCTCCCATGAATAAGAGCTAAAGAACGAGAAGCATTCTGACGCAAAGGCCGTTTTCGGGACCTTGCCGCCCGAAGTTCTCCGCCTTCCAGAGCCCAGGGCACTAACGACCGTATTTCTACTCTAATGCAGACAAACTGGACAACCATTTGGATGTGTGTGGCACTGGAATTGTGGCGACACCACGGCCCGCAAGATGGCAACCCCGCTTGTACACAGCCAAGTTTGTCGCATAGAAACAGAGTACAGTGTACGCAAAAACCACCCCTACAACACCATCCAATAATAATTTCATAACAATATCATGCACCACAGTAATCTGTAGGGTGGCCTCCACACGCACAAAACACAAAAAACCGCACACGCAAACACCAGCGAACGCGCGCACGCGCGCATGCATACCCACCCTCCCATGAATAAGAGCTAAAGAACGAGAAGCATTCTGACGCAAAGGCCGTTTTCGGGACCTTGCCGCCCGAAGTTCTCCGGCCTTCCAGAGCCCAGGGCACTACGACCGTATTCTACTCTATGCAGACAAACTGGACAACCATTTTGGATGTGTGTGGCACTGGAATTGTGGCGACACCACGGCCCGCAAGATGGCAACCCCGCTTGTACACAGCCAAGTTTGTCGCATAGAAACAGAGTTACAGTGTACGCAAAAACCACCCCTACAACACCATCCAAATAATAATTTCATAACAATATCATGCACCACAGTAATCTGTAGGGTGGCCTCCACACGCACAAACACAAAAAACCGCACACGCAAACACCAGCGAACGCCGCGCACGCGCGCATGCATACCCACCCTCCCATGAATAAAAGAGCTAAAGAACGAGAAGCATTCTGACGCAAAGGCCGTTTTCGGGACCTTGCCGCCCGAAGTTCTCCGGCCTTCCAGAGCCCAGGGCACTAACGACCGTAATTCTACTCTATGCAGACAAACTGGACAACCATTTTGGATGTGTGTGGCACTGGAATTGTGGCGAAACCACGGCCCGCAAGATGGCAACCCCGCTTGTACACAGCCAAGTTTGTCGCATAGAAACAGAGTACAGTGTACGCAAAAACCACCCCTACAACACCATCCAATAATAATTTCATAACAATATCATGCACCACAGTAATCTGTAGGGTGGCCTCCACACGCCAAACAAACCCAAAAAACCGCACACGCAAACACCAGCGAACGCGCGCACGCGCGCATGCATACCCACCCTCCCATGAATAAGACCCAAAAGAACGGAAGAAAATTTGACGCAAAGGCCTTTCGGGACCTTGCCCCCCGAATTTCCCGCCTTCCAGAGCCCGGGGCACAAAACCCCTATTCTCCCTTTATGCGGGAAAAAACGGGACAAAAATTTTTGGTTTGGTTTTTGGCACGGAAAATTGTGGCACACCAGGGCCCGGGAAATGGCAACCCCGCTTTTTACAAGCCAAGTTTGTGGAAATAAAAAACAGAGTAAAATGAAAACCCCAAAAACCACCCCTACAACACCATCCAATAATAATTTCCAAAAACAATATCATGCCCCAAACGTAATCTGGGTCCCCTCCACCCCCCCAAAAACCCAAAAAAAAACCGCACACCCAAACACCAGAAAAACGCGCGCACCGCGCATGCATACCCACCCTCCCATGAATAAAAAGCTAAAAAAACAGAAGAAATTTGACGAAAAAGGCCTTTTTTTCCCGGGACCTTGCCCCCCGTTTTTCCCCCGGCCTTCCCAGAGCCCAGGGCACCCCCCCATTCAAACCTTTTGCAGACAAACGGACCCCCCTTTTTGGAGGGTTGTGGCGGGGGAAATTGTGGCGACACCAAGGGCCCCCGGAAGATGGAAACCCCCCGCTTTTTACAAGCCAAGTTTTCCATGGGAAAACAGGAAAACAGTGAAACCCCAAAAACCACCCCTACAACCCCATCCAAAAATAATTTCAAAACAAAATAAACACCACAGTAATCTGGGGCCCCCTCCAAAACCCCAAACAAAAAAAACCCCGCACCCCCAAAAACCCACCACCCAACGCGCGAAACGCCGCATGCATACCCACCCCCCCATGAAAAAGAGCTAAAGAACAAACTTTTAAACGCAAAGCCAATTTTGGGGACCCTTGCCCCCCGAATTTTCCCCTTTTTCCAAACCCCGGGGCCAGCGCCCCCTTTTCTACCTATCAGACTAAACTGGAAAACCCTTTTTGGGATGGTGGGGGGAAACGGGGAATTGTGGCGACCCCCCACGGCCCCCAAAAAGGAAAACCCCCCCTTTTTACAAGCCAATTTTTGTGCATAAAAACAGAGTCCAGTGTACCAAAAACCACCCCTAAAAACCCCATCCTTTTTTAAAAATTTTCAAAACCAATATTCATGCACCACAGTAATCGGGTTTCCCTCCCACCCCAAAAACCCAAAAAAAAACCGCACACCCCAAACACCCACCCAACCGCGCACGCCGCATGCAACCCCCCCTCCCATGAAAAAGAGCTAAAGAACAGAAGCATTGACGAAAAACCCCTTTTCGGGACCTTCCCCCCCCGAATTTTTCCGACCTTTCCAGAGCCCGGGGGCCCCCCCCTTTCTACACTATGCAGACAAACTGGAAAACCCTTTTTTGGATGGGGTGGCACGGGAAATTTAGGCAAAAACAGGGCCCGGGAAATGGCAACCCCGTTTGTTAAAAAAGCCAAGTTTTGGGGGGGGGAAATAAAAAACAGAGTACAGTGTCCCAAAAAAACCACCCCACAACACCATCCAATAAAAAAATTTTCTAAATATAAAAAACCCCAGAATCTGGGGTCCCTCCACCCCCAAAAAAAAAAAAAGCAAAAAAACCCAAAAACCACCCAAAACGCCGCACGCCCCAAGCATACCCACCCCCCCATAAAAGTTAAAAAACAAAGCTTTGGGGCCAAACCCGTTTTGGGGGCCTTGCCCCCCCCCATTTTCCCGCCTTCCAGAGCCCGGGCACAACCCTTTCAAACTATCAGACAAAGGGAAAACCATTTTGGAGGTGGGCATTTTTGGGGCGAAAACCCGGCCCGGAAAGGCAACCCCCCTTTTTTACAAGCCAAGTTTTTGCCTAGAAACAGAAAGTGACCAAAAACACCCCTACAACCATCCAAAATAATTTAAACAAATTTATCACCCAGTAATCTGGGGCCCCTCCACACCCCCAAACAAAAAAAAACCCACCAAAACACCCCAACGCGCCAAAGCGCGCATGCATACCCACCCCCCCAAATAAAAACTAAAGAACAGAAGTTTGCGAAAAACCCTTTTTTTGGGCCTTGCCCCCCCGAATTTCCGCCCCAAGCCCAGGGCACGGCCCTATTCACCTTAGAAAAATGGAAACCATTTTGGAGGTGGGCAAGGAATTTGTGGCGACACCCCGGCCCCCGGGAAAAGGAACCCCCTTTTTCAAACCAATTTGTGGGTAAAAAGGAAAAATTTTTTCCAAAAAAAACCCCCTACAACCCCTCCAAAAAAATTTCAACAATATAGACCACGAACTGGGGTCCCCCCCACACCCCCAAAAACAAAAAACCGCACACACCACAAACACCAGCCACGCGCGCACGCGCGCATGCAATACCCACCCTCCCATGAATAAGAGCTAAAGAACTAGAAGCATTGTGACGCAAACGCCGTTTTCGGGACCTTGCCCCCCGCACTTTTTCCGCACTTCCAGAGCCCAGGGCACAGGACCCTATTCTACACTACTTTACCACACACAACACAACACACACACACACCACACACCACACACACAACACACACACACAGAGGGACACATACACAAACATGCACGCACGCACGTATGCACGCGCAGCACGCGTGTACACACACACACACACCACACACACACACACACACTTAGACTGGGTGTACTGAAATAACCACCAATCAGAACAGCGCACCACCAACACCCAACTTGCACTGTATATAAAAGCTTTTTCGTGTTTTTGTTTCGCCCATATATAAACCTATCTAAAAGCGCGCGAAAGCAGAATCCTGTCACTATCCCTCTCCCTTTGCCACATGCTTTTCAGTCTTTTTTGCCCCTTGCTTGCTACTATTACCGTAAAATCTCTAGCATAAAGCCCACCATCTAGCAACGCCCACCCCCTACTTTGGGCAAAATTGTGCACAGGGTAACTACCTAGCAAACGCCCACCTTGCTTTTTTCAAAGAGACTATGCTAACTTTCAGTAGGATTTGTGGAGACTTTTTGTGTTTCTTTCCTTTTTTCCTTTCTTACACTGTATCTTTCAAATTGGAAGCCCTCCAGTATCTGGATAACGAAGCAGGTGGGAATGTTTTGGAGTGTGCCCGTTTTCTGTGGATAGGAAGAGGATCAGGGAATGGAGTTGAAAACAGAGACAGACTTGAACAGCATACGGAAAAAGAAACAAAAGCGGAATCTGTCAAAAGGACCAGCAGTTAGATCTGAACATGTGGACCAAGGTGTGCTGCATTAACTGGAAGATGAAAGATCTGAAGGCAGGGTATTGCGAAACAGGGACCTACAACAGAAAGGATGGAACTGGCAGGTGCTGTCAATGTGGTGGGCTTCTCGGCATCAGACATATGGTTAAGTCCTGGAAACAGCGTCCACTTGGTCTTGTTTTACAGGGAACCAGCTCAAGCCAAAAGGTCCCTGCAGACTTTTGAGGATCAACTTCTTCAGTTCCTAAGGAACTTTCTGGCCTTCTTTGCCTCAAAGTCCCTTTTTTTTATTTTCCTTCACTTCTACTCACACAACCTAACTTGCCTGTTTTCGTGGTCTGTATTCGGTTTGTATTCACTCAATTACAAGGTTGAGCACAAAAATTACTTTGTGCAAAGGGTCTATCCCTAGCAAAACGCCCACCCCCAATTTTGCCCTAAATCATGCCAGGGGGGGGGGGGGGGGGGGGGGGGGGGGGGGGGGGGCGTATGCTAGGGATTTTTACGGTAATAGCAGCAGCAAGCTACCTCCACCCCTGCTCTCCCCCCTTTACAACCACTTGCACACACAGGAGCCCCCCGAGTCTCAAGTCTTTTGAATGTGTTGAGGTTTGCTGTGTGTGTATTTGCTTGAATCTAAACATTCCTTGCGTTTGTGAGACATTAAGTAAGTTATTGACTCATCTCTGACTCTAGTGCTGGTCTTTTGCTGTTTTGGGATATGATAAGGTTCTTCATTTTGTATTATACTTCATCTCATTTTTTTGTTAATGTGAGTACATGTAGGAAAATACTTGAATGTGCCGTTTTCTTTGTTATTCGGTGTTGTGTTTTGTGTATGTGTATGTTTTTTGCTGGTGTGTGTATGTGTTTTTTTTTTTTTGTGTGTGTGTGTGTGTGCATTGTACTGCACTTCACATTTTTTGATGATATTGCTTTTATTTTACTTTTATTGTCTGGCTATGTAATATCCTGTGTATTGTATGTGCATGCATTTTCCCTCATTTTTTGTGCTAGTCAAATTTTTCAGGTTCATAGTTATGTAACCTATTTCAATTGATTTGATTGTACAGCACAATGAGCCCATGTCTTTTGAGAAATCACGCTATATAAGCCTCTATTTTATTTATTTTATTTTTTTATTATTTTATTATTATTATTATTATATTATTATTATTATTATTATTATTAATTATTATTCATCATTATCATTATCATTATCATCATTATTATCACGTACTTTTTCGATTGTCTTTGTGTAGGATAGGTGTATATTTTTTTAGTGTTCATGTGGCCCTTCAAACACGCACGCACGCACGCGCACACACACACACACACACACACAACACACACACACACACACACACACACACACACACACACAACACACACACACCACAAAAACCATATTCTCGCCCATTGGCAGACATTTCTCTTGCAAACACACACAACTCATTCATACATGGAACATACATACATACATACGAACATAAAATTAATGCAGATACACTACATACATCAATACCATTATTACTATTTTTGTTTTGTTGTTATTGTTATTGTTATTCTAATTTTATTTCCTTTAGTTCCTTTTCAGTTTTATTTTGTTGTTATGTGTTGTAACAATGTTGTAGCTAAATATTTTTTGGGTGGGTTTTCTTGATTGTAATCTGTTTATTTGCTTGTTGCTTCATTTTTGTTAGTTTGTTTTGTTTTTTTTTATAAGTGGGTTGTTGTTTTTTTGGGGGTTGTTTTGTTTCGTTCTGGTTTGAGGTTTTTGGGTTTGTTGTTTTTTTTACTAGATAGGTGGCTTGATGAAAAAAGAATTTTTCTTGCTTTCCTCCATGTACCATCTGGAAATAAAATTTGGACTTTGACTTTGCATACATAGAATGCCAGACACAAACTTTTACAAATTTTACACCCCTTTTACCACTCCCCTCCCTTCCCACCTCACTTTTTCGTCTTTGAAATGCTCAGACAGTAGCTTTTGTTGTCTGTCTTACAAGCAAACCATGTCTAGCACTGCTGTGAAGCGCTGGACAAGTCAGGCCCGGTACATTCCTCTCCATCTGGGAGAGAAATCTTCTCTTTTAAGTCTTTCTGTGAAAAAGGCATAAGGCAAGGCAAATTCTTTTATTTCGAGGATAATGAATAAGTACTCGTGTGCTTTTTTACCTTTACCCACCCTTATCAGGGATAAGATCAAGTTTTTAAAAAAAAAACTAACTAAACAACAATAATAATAATGATCCAAATACCAAGAACAAGACATCATATCCAGTAGCAAACAATTAACAACAGACAAGAAATAAGGACAGAAAGAAGATAATAAGGTAGTTAAAAAAGCACTCATTCAGAAAAACGAAGATAAGAAATATGAATCAAAGGATAATTTGATTTATTTCTTAAAAAAGCCCTAATAATTAAAGAGCAAACAAGACAATAAACAAAACATCAATCCAACACCATCTATCAACAAAATAAGTTATATAAATCCCAACAGTTTGATAAAAGGGGGAAAAAAATTCACACAACACACTCACACTCACACACACACACACACACACACACACACACACACACACACAACACACAACACACACACACAACACACAACACACACCACCACACACACATAACAACACTCACACACGAACACATACACACACACACACACAAACACACACATATTCACAATTTGCACCTATGTCAACAATAAACTTCATTTTAAGAGAAATGTATGCCTTGAATTTTAAATAAGATCATGTAACGGAACACAAAAGGACTATAGTCTGTAAGGCACATATTTTGGGACAGATCTATACTAATACCTAAATCAATCTTATGACTATGGTCATAAAACTCACGTTCATAATCATATCATAATCGTCATTGACATAGTTATTCAGCTTACTTGAAAGGATCATTGATTAAAAAGTTTTTTACAAAATCAATTACATTGACACACGATTATTAAAAATAGAGAGTACAAAAGAAGAATTGACCAAGAAGGCAGAAAATAGACAAGATGAAAAGGACCAAGGCAGACACAAAGAGAGTTAGAAAGAAAGGAATTCCTAGCACAGAACTTCCAGAAAGTCCTGATGCAATCTATAATTATTGACAGCCCCCCCCCCCCCCCCCCTCTCTCTCTCTCTCTCATCTCTCTCTCTCTCTTTTTCCACTCACATCACACACACACACACCACTCACACCTTCTCTTTCTCTCCTGTACAAATAATTATTAATGTATCCAGTTGGAAAAAATGCACTTTGTTGAATGCATCTCATCTCCTTTTTTAAAATAAGGTTAACTGGTGGTGGTGGTAATGCTGGATTGTAGGGGTAGGGGGTTACTATTACCCCTTTTTTAAATAATTTTTTTTCTTAGATATATTCCGTCACAAGGGCTAAGGCCCGATGGAAAATAAATTTGTAATACTCAGTAACCTTGAAAAATACAGATTATTCATTCATTCAATCATTCATTCATTATTCATCATTCATCATCTCTTCTCTCTCTCTCTCCTCTCTTCTCTCTCCTCTCTCTCCCCTCTCTCTCTCTCTCTCTCTCTCTCTCTCTCTCTCTCTCTCTCCCCACAAGGGGTTTGCCCATCTGATATCCCAGATTGTAAAGAGACCTTAACTGACACTAAACAAACTACTTCCCACTTTTTTTTTTCACATTCCTAACTCCTGTTGTCAGTGTCTTCAATTTAGCCACCTATCACAGCAGGCAGCTTCTTGTTTCAATAAAGCGTGTGCCGGCCACTTCGTTTTTCTCCGCTCAATTGAATTTCAAAAACAAACCCGTGCTGCTTTTGAAGCCACGCTGATAGATCTAAATGAGGTCACCAGCCTGCATGCCAGAGCACGGTGCCACACACACACACACACACACACACGCACGCACACGCACCCGCCCTCACGTGGGAGAGAGAGAGAGACAGACAGACAGACAGACAGGACAGGTAGCCTGGTGGTCATAGTAATGGGCTTGTGATCTGTTGACCAGGGTTCGAATCTCCTTCAAAATGATTTTTCCTCTGGAGTTAACATCAGTGCCGACTCCACTCCCCCAAAAGTCATTCGAATGAGACTATAAAACCGAGGTCCCCTATGCAAAGGCATGCAGAACATCTTGCACATATGTTAAAACCCTGTTCCACTTTTCAGAAGAGTAGGCCATTGTATGCCGGTGGAACAGATGACAACATTCCTAATACTTGGCCTTGGTTTTTTAGGTTTTTGTAGAGGAGTAGAGTCATGACTAACGTTTACTGCATAGTCCACTTCTCTAGACTGTGGCCTCCTTGGTGGGATCTGACCCTCAAATCAGGAGTGAAACACTCTAACCACTAGGCTAGTCCGCCCCCCAAAATAGTATAAATAGAATTTCATAAAGATTACAATTTTAAGACTAGAAAAAAATCTTAACACATCAACAGAGCCAGAAAAAAATCTATCACTGAAATATACATGGAGAAAAAGGAAAAAGGGATAAAACAGAGACCAAAAGAAAAAACCAGAGAGAGAGAGAGAGAGAGAGAGAGAAAACTCCAACTCCAAAATGATTTATTCACAAAAAGGCCATTGGCCCATACATGAAGGGGGTTGCCTAACTGCTTTAGTATTTTGGTGGGGATAAAAGACAATAGCAATAACAACAAAAAATACTGCATAGCAACAAAACCTGTAAGAAAAATATGACTTATGATAATTATGAGAGAGAGGGGGGGGGAGTGGTAGGGCTTTGTGTGCGTGGCGGTGAGCTATGTTTAGCAGAGAAGAAAGTGTCTGTGGAGTGAGTTTAGCACGTGAACTGAGTGCTGCACGAAAACCGTTACTAGTGACAACCTGACGAATTTCAAAGCCGAAATTTGAAAACTGCTATGGGGGAACAAGCAAAGAAGGATGAGGTCTACAACAGATACTTGTAAGTACCATGTTGGTTTCTTGCAGTATGGTATTTTACCACAACTACTTAATAACAGGAGAGAGAAAGAGACAGAAGTTATATGCTCTGTCTTTAGTTGAACTTTTTTTTTCTAAGTGATATTGGCTGAATGGGGGAGAGAAAAGAGCAGTGTGTGTGTGGGGGGGGGGGGGGGGGGGGGACAGAGAGAGACAGACACTGAGAGGGAGAGAAGTGGGAGTGATTGTAGGCAAAAATATAAAAGATGGCAGAACAACTGGGTAAAATAAAACAGTGATGTGAAACAATCAACTTCAAATCAACAACAAATAGAACTATACTAGTGATTCTCAACATGTCAACAGAAAATTGTCATTTTAATATTTGTGTGTGTTTGTGTGTGGGCATGTGTGCATGTGTTCGTGTATGTGTTTGTGTGTGTTTTTGTATGTATTGTGATTGCGTTTTTGTATGTATTTATGTATGTGTATACATGTGTGTATAGAGTGTGTCCTGCAAAAGCACCAGTGTCTATGAATTTCCCTGTTTGCAGACTTGGGATGTGTGAGAATGCATGAGCTTTTGCCTATGAAAGAATGCCTCTATGTATTTTGAATCATGGCTTTAATTTTGCTTTGTTGAAGCACCAAGGAAAACAGACTCTGAAATAACTGGGGGGACTGCTACACCTCAGGAGGCAGTGCCACTCTTGCCCTGCACACCTGTTTGTGTCCAGGTGAAATAACGGGACTGCACACCTCAGGAGTGCACTTGCGCAACTGTTTACCGTGATAACGGGTGACCCTCAAGAGCAGTGCCACTCTTGCCCTGCACACCTGTTTGTATCCAGGTGAGACTGGCTTTTTTCATAGTGTTTTTTGTTGCCAGAAACAACTCTGCTCTTTGCTGTTGGATCTTTCCCGTGGGTTGATTTGCATAGCGCTTTTTTTTTTTTTTACATTTACACCACTTTAAGTCACGGAGATTTCTCTGCCTGAAATTCGTGCTACTCTCTCTCTCTCTCCAGGGAGAGCACGTCGCCACAAGAGCAGCGCCACCCATTTTTTTGCCTGCATTTATTTCCCTATCAGAGTGGCTTTTTACTTTCAGAATTTTGCCAGGGACAACCCTCTTGTTTCCGTGGGTTCTTTTACGTGCGGTAAATAATTATGTGTAACACACAGAACCTGGGTGTATCGTCTCATCCAAAAGAGTGGCACCCAGACCACCACTCATCGTCTAATCGATGGGGGAAAAGTTTCGGGCTCAAACGGGATTCGAACTACCACAACTCTTTGACCCCGGACTTTTAGCTTTCCAGACGGGTGCGTAGAGTATCTTTGATCTAGACCACCCATCCACTAGAAGAGGGGTTGGCCGTTTCCTTAGAAAGAGCAGCGCTGACATCAGCCAGTGTTTCCTAGAGGAGGGCAGGACAGCTGGGGGTCAGGCAGGGATGGTGTGTATTTGTGTGTGTCACTGTGTGTGTGTGCGTGTGTGTGCGTGCGTGCGGCGTGCGTGCGTGCGTGCGGGCATGTGTAATTGATGGTAAGCATTATGAGCAATGAATATGAGCATTACACAACCAGTATTATTGCAAGATTTGTATTTTAGAGAAACCGTTAAATTTCCTTCCTTCAGATGAAGGCAATCAAAACGAAGACAACGAGAGAGGAAGACTAACTACAAGAGGAAGATTGTTTTTTTTAAGTGCAGAGAAGAAGAAAAGATTCCCATAACGAAAATGTCAACGACAATGAAGAAGAAAACAATGACGACGACGACGATGAAGACGAGAATAAAAGAGGGTGAAAGAGGAAAAAGAAAGTGAAGAAGAAAAGAATGCCAGTGCAGATTGGGGAAAATCGACGACAAAGATTGAGAGAAGAGAAACGGCATTGAAAAAAAAAGGGAAACAGACGTAGAAGAAACAGGACAAAGAAAAGGAGAGAAAACAAAAGGAGAAACAGAATACTTCCAAGGAGAACAGGAACAACAAAGAAGACGAGTCGACAAAGAAAGAGGAAGAGAAAGAAAATGGAAGAAAGGAAGGAAGAGGGAAAAAAACAAGGAGAAAGAAAAAAAAGAGGAGGGGAGAAAAAAAGAGGAGTAAGAAGAAAAAAGAGAAGGAATAGAGGAGGAGGGGGAAGAACACAAGGAGAAGAAAAGGAAGAGAAGAACGAAGAAAAAGAGGACGATGAAGAAGAAAAGGAGGAGGGAAATGGAAGAAAAAGAAAAAAAGGAGACGAAAGAAAAAGGAGAGGAAAAGGAGAAAGGAGAGAAAGAAGAAAAGGAGGAGGAGAAAGGAGAAAAGGAGGAGGAGAAAGGAGAAAAGGAGGAGAGAAGAGAAAAGGAGAAAAGAAGGAGAAGGAAGAAAAAAGGAGGAGGAGAAAGGAGGAGGAGAA
Source organism: Stramonita haemastoma (assembly GCA_030674155.1). NCBI lineage: Eukaryota > Metazoa > Mollusca > Gastropoda > Neogastropoda > Muricidae > Stramonita > Stramonita haemastoma. The sequence goes on along the minus strand of CM060324.1, from coordinate 23,686,385 downwards.
CGAAGAAAAGGAGGAGAAAGAAGAAAACGATGAGAAAGAAGAAAAGGAGGAAGAGAAGAAAGAGGAGGAGAAAGAAGAAAAGGAGGAGAAGGAGAAAGAAGAAAAGTAGAAAGAAGAAAAGGAGGAAGAGAAGAAGAAAATGAGGAGAAAGAAGAAAAGGGGAGAAAGAAGAAAAGGAGGAGAAGAAAATGAGGTGGAGAAAGAAGAAGAGGAGAAAGAAGAAAAGGAGGAGAAAGAAGAAAAGGAGGAGGAGAAAGATGAAGAGGAGGAGGAGAAAAGGAGTAAGTGGAGGAGGAGGAGAGAGAAGAAAAGGAGGAGGAGGAGAAGAAGAAAAGGAGAAAAAAGAGAAAAGGAGGAGAAGAAAAGAGGGAAAAAGAGGCGGAGAGTAAAAGAAGAAAAAGACAAAAGAAAGAAAAAGAGAAATAACAACAACAAAATAACACAACCCAAAAGCAACAACAATAGAACAAGAAGAATGAAAAAAGATGAAAATATCAACAAGAACACAAACTAAAACAAGAACAAAAAAGAAGAAAGAATGGAAAATCAAAAGAGATGAACAAGCAAAATAATATGAAAAAGGAGAAAACAAACTCAAACTGGAAGAAAAGCACACAAAAATAACTGGAGGAAACGAAAAAGAAAAAGATCACGGCGGAAAAGTAACACTGTGAAAGAAGATGGTTCAAAATGTAGGGGAATTTTTTTTAAGCCAAAAAGAAAATATACAAAAATGGAGGAAAGTAAAACATTGCAGAAAAGGACAATTCAAACAAAACTCAGGAACATACGGGTTTGGACAAGAAAAAGAGAGAACAGACGAGAAAGATGGAAAAAAAAACAGACGCGAAGAAAAACACAATACAAAACCGCAGGAGAAAAAGAAAAGAACAATAGAAAAACTAAGAAGAAAAAGAAAAAGAACAACAGAAAGACAAAAAAAAATAAGAAAACAGCAGAAAGAGAGAAGATTTAGAAAAAACAACAACAAAGATTGGGCAAGAAAAAAAAGAACAACACAAAGACGAAGAAAAAAAGAAAAAACAAACAAAGACGAAGAGAAAAAAAAAAGAACAAGACAAGAAGAAAAAGAAAAGAACAACGAAGAAAAGAAAAAAAAAGAACAACAAAAGACAAGAAGAAAAGAAAAAAAACAACACAAAGACAAAGAAGAAAAAGAAAAGAACAACACAAAGACGAAGAAGAAAAAAAACAACACAAAGACAAAGAAGAAGAAAAAGAAAAGAACAACACAAAGACGAAGAAGAAAAACAAAAAAACAACAAGACAAAGAAGAAGAAAAACAAAAAAAACAACACAAAGACAAAGAAGAAGAAAAAGAAAAGAACAACACAAAGACGAAGAAGAAAAAAATAAAAACAGAAAGGTACAGAAAAAAATTTCTTTAAAAACACACAAGGACGCAGAAAAAAAGAACAAAAAAGATGCAGAAGAAAACGGAACGACGCAAAAGTAAATACAAAGAACAGGAAAACCAACAGAAGCAAAAGGACAATAATGGAAAAGACAACAACAGAAAGACAGAGAAGAAAAAGAAACGAAAAACAGAAAGACGCAAAAGAAAACAAGATAAAAGAAAGATGATGAAAAAAACAAAACAACAACAAACAGGAAGACTCAGAAGAAAAAGAAAACCAAAAACAACATCAGAAAGATGGGGAAAAAACACAGAAAACGTAGAAGAAAAAGATTCCTTTTAAGCTAGAAGGACGCAGAAGAAAAAGAAAAAAACAGAAAGATGCAGAAGTGAAAAAACGAAAAGACGCTGAAGAAAAAAAAAAAAGAAAGACGCACTAGAAAAAAGAACAACAGAAAGACGCAGAAGAAGAAGAAAAGAACAACACAAAGACGCAAAAGAAAAAGAAAGGAATAACAAAAAGACGAAGAAGAAAACATAAAAAAACACAGACGAAAAAAAACAGAAAGACACAGAAAAAAAGGAAAGAACAACAGAAAGACGAAGAAAAAGAAAAGAACAGAAAGACGCAGAGAAAAAACAACAGAAAAATGCAGAAGAGAAAGAAACAGAACAACAGAAAGACGAAGGAGAAAAAGAAAAGAATAAAGAAGCAGAAGGGGAAAAAAACGGAAAAACGCAGAAGAAAAAGCAACAGCGAAAATACGCAGAAGAAAAACAGAAAAAGATGCAGAAGAACAGAAAGACATACAAGAAAAAAACAGCAGAAAGCCGCAGAAGAAAAAAAAAAAAATGGAAAGCCGCAAAAAAAAAACCAACGACAGAAAGATGCAGAAGTGAAAAGAAAAAGACAAAAAGATGCAGAAGGGAAAAAACAACGGAAAGACGCAGAAGAAAAAACCCAAGAAAGACGCTGAAGAAAAAGAAACGAACAACGGAAAAAACAACGGAAAGACGCAGAAAAAAAAAAAAAAAACAAGGGAAGACGCAGAAAAAAAACAACAACGGGAAGACGCAGAAGAAAAAGAAACCAAAAAAAACAGATACTGAAGGGAAACAAATAACAAAGTAAAGACGCAGAAGATAAAAAAAAAAAAAATGGAAAAACAACGGAAAGACTCAGAAGAAAAACAACACCGGAAAAACTCAGAAGAAAAAAAACAACGGAAAGACGCAAAAGTAAAAACAACAGAAAGACGCAAGAGAAAAAGAACAGAACAGACAGATGCAGAAGGAAAAAAAACGGATAGACGCAGAAGAAAAAGCAACAGCGGAAATACCCAGAAGAAAAAACAGAAAGCGTAGAAGGAAACACAGAAAAAGACGCAGAAAAAAGGAAGAAGAGCAGAAAGATGTAGAAGAAAAAAACAAAAGAAAGACGCAGAAGAAAAAGAAACAAACAACGGAAAGACGCAGAAGAAAAAACAACCACAGAAAGACGCAGAAGAAAAAGAAAAAAAAACAGAAAGATACAGAAGGAAAAAATAACAAAGGAAAGACGCAAAGAAAAACACAACACAACGGAAAGACTCAGAAGAAAAAACAGAAAGACGCAAAAGAAAAACAGAAAAAGACGCAGAAGAAAAAAACAAAAAAAAGAAAGATGCAGACGATGAAACAAAACCAGAAAAAGACGCAGAAAAAACAACAGAAAGATGCTGAAGAAAAGGAAAAGAACAACGGAAAGACGAAGAAGAAAAAACAAGGGAAACACACAGAAGAAAAACAACCACGGAAAGACGAAGAAGAAAAGACAGAATAATGAAAAAGAAAACAGAAAGAGACGCAGAAGAAAAAACAGAAAGATGCAAAAGAAAAAACACAAACAGAAAAAGACACAGAAGAAAAGAAAGAACAACAGAAAGGCGCAGAAGAAAACGAAATGAACAACGGAAAGAGCAGAAGAAAAAACAACAAAGGAAAGACGCAGAGGAAAAAACAACAACAGAAAGACGCAAAAGAAAAGAAACGAACAACAAAAAGACGCAGAAGAAAAAGAAACAGAAAAGACGCAGAAGAAAAAATCAGAAAGATGCAGAAGAAAAAACAAAAACAGAAAAAGACGCAGAAGAAAAAACAGAAAGACGCAGAAGAGAAACAACAACGGAAAGACACAGATGAAAAAGAAAAGAACAACAGAAAGCCGAAAAAGAAAAAGAAAAGAACAACAGAAAGCCGAGGAAGAAAAAAGGAAAAAACAAATAACGGAAAGACGCAGAGGAGAAACAACGGAAAGACAGAAGAAAAAGAAAAACAACAGAAAGACGCAGAAGAAAAAAACAACAGAAAGACGGGAAGAAAAACAACCAAACAAAAAAACAAAGAACAGACACAAGACAAAGCGGCAAACAAAGAAACAAGCGGTGACCAAAAAGAGAGAAGACAGCAGCAAAGAGCAGACTTGAAAACGTCGACAGAGAAGAGATGGATGAAAAAGCAGAAGAGTCAGACGAAGATCAACAACAGCAACAACAACAATAACAACAGCAAAAACTACAAGAAAAAGGAAAAGAATCGAAGAAAAATATCAGCGAAGACAGCAAAAGCAAATAAAATTGGAACATAACAAAGTAAAAAAAAAAAAAAAAGAAAAGAAGAAAAAAATGACGCCATGAAAGAACACTGAAGAAGAAAACGGACAATACACAAACAGAAGAGAGAAGGTGGTGGTGAGAAGGAGAGAGGTGATGAGGAGGTGGTGGTGAGAGGAGGAGGAGGTGGGTAGTGAGGGGAGGAGGAGGTGGTGAGGAGGAGAAAGGAGGGGGTGGTGAGAGAAGGAGGAGGAGGTGGTGAGAGGAGGAGGTGGTGAGAGGAGGAGGAGGAGGTGGTGAGAGGAGGAGGAGGTGGGTGAGAGGGGAGGAGGAGGTGGTGAGGGGAGGAGGAGGTGGTGAGGGAGGAGGAGAGAGGTGGTGAGAGGAGGAGAAGAGGTGGTGAGGAGAAGGAGGTGGTGAGAGGAGGGAGAGGGAGGGTGAGGGAGGAGGTGGGGGAGGAGGTGGAGGGAGGCGGAGGAGGTGGGAAGAAGGTGGTGGGGAGAGGAGGTGATGAGAGGAGGAGGAGAGGAGGTGGTGAGAAGGAGGAGGAGGTGGTGAGGGGAGCTGGATGACCTCCCTCTATCCCTTCGGCAAAAGCCTACATATGACACTTTTAAATCCAACCTCAAGACACACTTGTTTCAAACCTAAGATTTTTACCTTCTGTTTTCATCTCCTACTTTTCCCTGCCTCCATCATTTGAAATTCCATTCACCCTGTCAAAATGTATAACCTCTATAGGTGTGTGTGTGTGTGTGTGTGTGTGTGCGCGTGCGCACGCGCGCGTGTGTGCTTTCGATTTTGCTAGAATTATTTATTGTCATTGGTTGTTTGTTGTAAGGGTCGAGTGCAAGCGCTTTGATTTGTTTTTACAAGATATAGCGCTATATAAATTCCATGTATTATTATTATTATATTATTATTATTATTATTATTATTATTATTATTATCATTATTATTATTATTATGTTGGTACTGCGTAAAGTTTTATTGTTTAGTATCTTTTCAACTTGATGTATCCCTGAAAAGGACGGGGACTGGATGTAAAAAAAGCACACGAGTGCTTATCTATTATCCTCGAATAAAATACTTTGCCTTGCCTTGCCTTGCCTTCCCGCCTTGCCTTGCCTTGCCTTGCCTTCTCTCTCTCTCTCTCTCTCTCTCTCTCTCTCTCTCTCTCTCTCTCTCTCTCTCTCTCTCTCTCTCTCTCTCTCTCTCTCTCTCTCTCTCTGTGGACGGGATAGCCTGGTGGTCAGAGTGTTGCGTGTTGCCATCTGACACCTTGGGTTCCAACCTCCACAAAACGCTCGGCCTGTGCCAGGTGATGTTTCCCCTGGAGTTAACATCGGAGCCCACTCCAGTCCCCGAAGTCTTTCCCATTAGGCCATCAACTGAATTCCGGTATGCGAACGCGCGCGCAGAATTCTGGCACACACGTTAAAACTTGTTTTGCATTTGGGAAGAGTAGGCTATTGTTTGACGAAGGGATGGATAATACATTTACAAAATTGCATGCACTAGGGGACTGGATTTTTAAAAAAAAGCAGCTGAGTGATTATTACATTATTCTTGAAAGAAAAAAAAACCCACATAAATAAATAGATGAATAAAAAAGATCTGTGTCTGTGTGGGGGGCATCACGACTTCGGGGTAATGTCTGAACACACACCAATGTCCACGCTTTTCTTCTTCTTTTTTAATATGTCATCTATTCCCACTGGCATGCAATGGTCTACTCTTCATAAATGTGGAACGGGTTTAACATGTGCGCAAGATGTTCTTCAAGAGTTCGCATACGGGATCTCCGTTTATAATCTTATCCGAAAGACTTTTGGGCGAGTGGAGTCGGCTCTGTTGTTAACTCCAGGGGAAAATCCCTTGAAGGGGCGTACTTGATGGCAGTTCAAACCTGGATTGATCCTGGGCTGTCAGATTGCAAGGCCAATGCTCTAACCCACCAGGCTATCCTGTCTCCCCCCCTCCCCCCCCCTTCCCCATATCACGCTAATACACTGCGTGATTTTGCAGCCTACAAAGGAATCTCGCCTGACCATGCCGGTTTTTTTTAAATTTTTTTTATTAACGGTGAAATGTGTTGTGAGCTCTCTGTCATGTTATTCACATGCAAAACGTCAGCATGCTGACCCATCAGGCCAGCTTTTGGAGTAGTCCAATGGTGTAGGGGTGTTAGCGAGCTAGCATCGGACGGTGGACTTCATTATGTCTGTTTCGCTATATCCTGACACCCCTGTGGATGAAAAAAATGCACTGAACGTGTTCACTTCCAAATGTATAAGGCTCAGACTCTAGCCATAGTTGTTCAGTCCTTCAACATTCCAGTGTTGAGCTGCTGAGACTGGCAGAGAAGACACTGCGATGATTCCCAGATGATGCTTCACTGGTAAGATTTTTTTTTCAACTTTGTCTTTCTTACTTGAGTACAGCCACAGAAAGGGTTAGCATTTTGGCTTAATTACGGCCAACCTTAAATTGGCATATCTAGAAAAAATAAGGGTTTAGGCGCAAGAGGAGTTTTTCTTGCTTACAAAATTAAAGTCGGATATTATTCGGCAATGGATTTATAACTGTTGCTATTTCAAAACGAGTCGCGTTCTTGACTTTTGTCAGAAATGTTTCACTTCAAGACTTTAGTGTGAACTATATATATTTCTATCTAATTCTTTTGCTCATGACTAGATAATCTTCAAAAAACCAGAAAAGATTGTCGGTTAGTTTTTAGTTGTAGCAGTGTTTGGTCTTGTGCACATGTTAAAAAGCTGCTCCGACTTTCTGAAAAGTAGGCCATTATGTGCCGGTGGGAACTGACAAATTGACAGAACTGCATGCACGCAGGAACCGGATATTAAAAAGTACACAATTGTTTATATCATCCTCAAAATAAAAATAAATGAATTAAAGCATGACGTGTTTTCCTTTAGCCTTGCACACTGCTGCTGATGCAAACTTATAGCGAGATTCAGAGACCCCCCCCTCCCCTCCACTCCCCGAAACTTTTCTATTCACGGTTCTCGAGTGGTTAGGTGATAGCTCAGTGGTTGGTGGGGAACTCTTGACGTAGTGGTAATGGAAAAACGCAGGTTCGAGTCCTAATCTCAGCCGAGGCAGCTTTTAGAGGATTTCCTCCTCCTGGAGTTAACACTGCAGACACCGTTACCCGCCAAATCTTGGGAAAAGACCATAATATAATGCAAATGCATGCAAGCCTTAAAAAGCACATGAAAGCCCAGTGCACTTTCTGAAGGTGAGTAGACAAGCTGCGAATCTTATTCGGACTTTGGAAACTAGGTCGCCAGTTGTGATTGTAAAAATACGCCTTTAAAATTGTTACATTGAAAAAAAAGTTCAGCATCAAATTGTCATTGTTCAACATCCTGTATAAAAGCACTGAGCATTGTGTGGGAAAAGGCACTAACCGTTTTGTGTAAAAGGTTTCGAAAGAATTGTGTGAAATACTTGAGTAGCAATCTTCTGACATGCACTCAACAGTTTGCTAAGATTTCAATCAATCCTTTCTTCCCCACCGTCATTCTATTGAAGTATGGACCATGTTTGCAACATTAACTGAAAAAATAACTACAGTTTAAAATCTTTACATTAATCTTTAAGCGGAAAGGTAGCAAGTCTTATAAAAAATTTCCCGAAAAGGACTCGTGTAATTGTCCCTATATGGTCAAGCTGTATGGATATTTACGTTGACCCACACTGACCTCGTGCTTGTGATGTGCAGATAATGACCACAGAAGGAAGGTGTGGCCAGGCTCCATGAAAGCTGTCATGCTGAGTCAGCGATGAAGTAACTGATGGCAGGGCAACCCTACCTGTCCCCTCCCCTTCCTCCCCTTGGGGAGTTGCCGTCGTCAGTTCACGTCTACAGAAAGAGAAAAGGTAGGTGCCAGAGCTTGGGGTCTGTTGGTGTTATGTCCTTTTTGTCCCTCGGAAAAGTGCGTAGGAAGATGCAATAAATCGTCCCTGGCCACAGTAAAGTTAACAAGACCACATTTACCTATGGCGTGGAAAATGATGCCCACCTGCTTGCATGAATACATTTTTCTCCGAAATGAACACAGAATTCGATAACGCTTAGGTGTTTTAACTTTCCTAATCAACGATGGTGTATATACCGCAGTTTGACAAAGCCACTTTGGTGGAGAGGAAAAAGCCGGTTGATTTTGATTACATGCCACTTTTTTTCTGGTACTATAAATTCAAACTAAAAATTCACATCCAAACGACTATACAGCCATAACACCCGTCGGTGAACTTCCAAATCCTAGAATATCTTTCCACTGCTTCGTGACCTAAGCTGGCTTTGTTTAAATAAATGGATTCAACATAAAACTTGCTAGCAGAGCTGTAGATTTTTATGTCTGTTCATACCTTTCTGGCCTCCTTCAGCTTTATGCTCCATCTCGTAATCTTCCCAACTCAGCAAATTGTTTGCTTTTTCCCCTCCCCCCCCCCCCCCCACCCCCCGCCTCTCCTTTTTTGTACTAAATCGTACAGTAAACTTTCAAAACCCCTTGATCATTTGACTGATAAAACTTAGTCTAAATTGAAAACTTCCGTCAAACTTTAAAGTGTTTATGTAATAGCCGTGTTTATTTAATAAAAATTCGATCTGTTCCCACCGGCACATGATAGCCTACTCTTCCTAAAAGTGGAACGGGTTTTTAACGTGTGCGCAAGATGTTGTGCGTGCGCGCACACGGGGCCTCGGTTTAGTCTCATCCGAAGGACTTTTGGGGGAATGGAGTCAGCACTGATAAGTCTAGAGGCAAAAATCTCCTTGAATGAGATTTGAACCTGATCAGATCACGAGCGCATCTTTCTAACTACCAAGCTATCTCATCCCTCCATTGTGTGTGTGTGGCGCGCGCGCGTGCGTGTCTGTGAGCGCGCGTCTGGGTGGCTGTATGTTTTTCTTTGTAGTGTTTTTAATTTGCCCCGTGTTTATAAGCGCTTTGGGGTTTTATAAGATTAGATGCACAGAGTATGCTTTCTTACAAGAGCAGTGCGGTATCCTCGCAAGTGATATTCCAGGCTGAATTGTTGACGGCAAATATTGAGTATAGGGATGGACAGTTTTTACAGTAACAATGGTCTAATAGCCAAGGAATTCAAGATAGAGAAATCTAATTCTTTTTTTCAAACTAAAGAATATGGATAGTAATGGAAGTTTCAAAGGTATATTTACATATGCTTTTTTTTTTTTTTTGGGGGGGGGGGTCATTCCTGGCTAGCACAGTTGTACTGTGGGACTGTACTCACCATAAAGTAGCTGCATTCCCACTTGAGGATGGTGTCTTAATACACATACAATATCCTAAACTGTTTGTACCGAAACGAAATAGCTTACTCTTACAAAAGGCGGAATGAGAACGTGTTCGCAAGATGTTCTGCGTATATTCGCACATGAGACATCGGTCTATAGTTTCATCTGAAGGACTTTCGGGGGATGTCGAGTTGGTACTAACTCGAGGAAAATCTCCTCGAACCGGGAACACTAGTAGGGGCTTTAGCTCTGGCAATCAGATCGGCAGCTTAACTCCCCTTTCCTTGAAGATTTTCACATGTGTATCTGATACAGTACTGTATTCCGATGCATGCTTTCACATCCTAGTTAGCCAGTTAATACTTTGGATGATCAGAATCTAGTTGACTTGTGGTATGTTTATTAGAATTAGTTACTGTTATTCAAGGATTGCTCAGGATTTGTCAATACTTGTTAAGGATTGTTCAGGATTGCTTCATACTTAGATTAAAGAATTGTTCAGAATTATTCAAGAATTGTTCAGGACTAATTTTATGAAAGGATACTTCCAGATAAGCTGCTTATGAGATTGTTCAGGATTTTTTTAAAAACTTTTTTCAAGAATTGTTCATGTTCAGAACGCTTAATTCATATGTTATTCAAGGGTTATTCAGGATTGGTTAATACTTGTTAAAGGATTGTTCATGATTAGTAACTTCTCATTCAAGGATTGTTCGGGATTAGTTACTACTTATTCAAGGAAAGGAAAGCACACAAAACACGCACTTTGTTAAAATAGTGCGATTTAACATCGCTTTTAATAAATACCACACGAATGACGCGTACATTCAATTGTCCAGTTCATCTAAGACGGAAATTCAGGTAGGTTACAAGCCAGACAAACATGTAAACCTTTCCCTGAAAAAATGCCACACAGCCATTCACTGACCTGGCTCTGTGCTGATGGGCAGATGTCTGACCAGAGAGGTGCAGCCAGGCTACAGCCAGCACTTTGTCTGACGCACAGCAACGCGGACCATGGGTCAAATGTCGGCTGCAACACCTGAAGTTGTCGTCCTTAGTATCTACGTCCTTCACCCTTCTTCCCCATGCATTCGGGAAGTCGTTCTGTTGACCTTCAGTGCCTGACCTTGACAGTGAACTGGTGAGTAGTCTGAAGGCATGGGCAGACATTTCTTTATTTATTTATACCACTTTTTTTTTTTTTTTTTTTTTTTTTTTTTTTTGCTGCCTCGTCTTCTGTGACGCCCCCGTACTGCTGCTCCCACGCCGCTCATTTCAATCTCCCCGCCACAGCCATACCCAGATTCGTTGTGTCTCACCCCCGGGGCCGGGAGTCCACAGGGAGCTCATCAATATTAGGCCGCCGCGGGGCCACCAGCCAGAGGGGCCCTGCACTTCTGCTGGGTCACTTTGGTGGTGTTCAGTGGTGCCTGTTCTGAGCTAACATACGCAGGACACCACCTACTAAGCCCCCTACTAACGACAGTATTAGCTCAGGCGCGGAGCCAGACTGAGTGAGTCACCCACCCAAGGTGGCGACCACCACAACGTCCCTCCAACGACCGCCTCCCCACGAACCTCCAACCCCAAAGGCTTTGACACAAATTCACCACAGGCACAGAAGCGTATGGGGAAACCGAATCTGAGGTCACCATGAGACCAGAGCAACGGAGGCCACCGAATCAGAGGCAATTTTTATTATTGCATGATGATCAATGATGATGAGGATGATGTAATGATGCTGCTGTGGAGGTGCATCCGCTTTGAGACTACTTGACAGGGTTGTTCTCTACGCTTACTGTCATAATATATCCCGGCGTCAACCAGGCCCGAGAGATACAGACACCTGCAGTGTTGGTCAGGTAATTTGAGCAACACTCTCAAATTCGCATCCGTAAAGTGGATGAAGCTCGACTGTGTGGTCCCAGTCTCCCCACTGAGCCCACAGCACACTCACTCTGGGTAGGAGCCGGCCGGAGCCCGAAAAAATCCCTATGACTTTATGGGATTCGAACCCGCGACCTTCCAGTCCGGAATCCACGGCGCTAACCACTGCGCCATGGCGGCTGGTTATTTATACCACTTTGTCACAGCAGATTTTTCTGCGTGAAATTTGGACCGGGCGTTGCCACAAGTGCAGCGCCTGCCGTTTGCATGAAGAATCCATTTCCTCACTTCAAGGATTGGTCAGGATAAGTTCCTACTTGTGTTAAAGGATTGTTCAGGATAAATCAATACTTTTTCAAGGATTGTTCAGGATTGGTTACTGTTACATTGTTCAGAATTATTCTAGGATTGTTTGAATGGTTATTTTTATATCGAGGATAATGGAATAAGCACTCGTGTTATTTTTACCTCCAGCCCCCGTGTTATGCAGCTTAGTGAATCGACTGTTCCAACCAAGACAATGGCCTACTCTTTCGAATAGCGTAACATGATTTAACGTATGCGCAAGATATTTGAAAGTATTGTTCAGGACTAGTGATGTTGATTGCTCAGGATCAGTTACTATGTTCAAGAAATATTCAGGATTGGTTACTGTTAAAAAATTGTTGGATTAGTTACTAGTCATTCAAGGATTATTCAGGATTAGTTCCGATTGTTTAGGACTAGTTACATTAATCAAGGAGAATAAAGTAACACACACACCATGTTAAAAGTGTAATATCGCTTCTAAAACAAACGTACACAAAACGTATATAAATACCACACCAATGACACATACATTCAATTCAATTCACTCCATCTCAGAAATTCAGGTGGGTTACAAGCCAGATATAAACGGCAAACATGTAAACATTTCCCTGAAAAAATGCCACACAGCCATTCACTCACCTGGTTCTGTGCTGATGGGCAGATGTCTGACCAGAGGTGCAGCCAGGCTACAGCCAGCACTTTGACGCACAGCAACGCGGACCATGGGTCAAATGTCGGGGGCCACACCTGAAGTTGCCGTCCTTTGTACCTAGCGTCCTTCACCTTTCTTCCCCACGCATCCGGGAAGTGGTTGACCTTCAGTGCCTGACCTTGACATTGAACTGGTGAGTCTGAAGGCATGGGCAGACATTTCCTTATTAATTTTATTTATTCCACTTTGTCACAGCAGATTTCTCTGCATGAAATTTGGGCTGCTCTCCCTGGGGGAGCGCGTTGCCACAAGTGCAGCGCCTACCCTTTGCATAAAGAATGCATTTCCCCCTCTGCCTTAGGGTGAGGCAAAAACCCAAACAGTGTGGGTCAGTGTGGTGTCTGGGGTGCCTGTTCTGGCCTTACCTAGACAGGACACAGCAGCTGTGAAGCCCAGTGTGAACACTGCTTAGTGAAGCGGCAGGACTCGTCTTCCTTCCTAGCATGATGATGGCTACCGCCTTTCAACTGGGCCAGGATACTGCAGTCTTAAGGTTCTGACTCTAATTCTTTACCTGAGAAATCAACTCTGGGTTCCTAGGAGCCAACCACAGAATCCTGCCTTTTGAATTTTTTTTTCTATTTCGATAATAGAATCACTCGTGTGCATTTTTATATTCAGTCCCCGTGTGTATGTAGTTTTGTAAATTTTGTCATCCATTCTCACTGGCACACAATGTCCTACTCTTCCAAAAGGCGGAACGGGTTTTAACGTGTACACAAGATGTTCTGCGTGCGTTCGCACACGGGACATCGGTTTATAGTCTTCATCCGAAAGGACTTTTGGGGGAGAGTGGAGTCAGCACTGATAACTCAAGAAGAAAAATCCCCTTGAACGGGATTCGAATGCAGGTCAGCAGATCACGAGCGCATCACTCTGACCAAGACTGTCCCACGACCTAACTGCTTTTAATACCTTAAAGAAACTGCTGTAACGGTCAGTTAGTAAAGCCAAGAGCTCTTGGAATACCAGTCGGTGTTAATGAAGTGGAATCTTGTACAGTATTTGTGTTCCCACTGTTAACGAAAGCCACTGGCTGTGTCAATTTTACCACGCAAAGCCTAATTGTGCCAATATCTGTGCAATGAATATTAATGAAAAGGATACCCTGAAAGATAAGAAACGCCTCTGCTACACGCTATATTAAGTTCTACAGAACGTTTAAGGAAAGAAAACGTTCCAAAAATTATGCTTTTTTTTTTTTTGGGGGGGGGGGTCATTCCTCAGCTAGAGTAGTTGTGCGACTGTTCACCCACCATAAAGTAGCTGCAGTCTGACTTCAGGGATGGTGTCTTAACACAGTGTGCATACAATATCCTAAACTGTTTCCACTGACACACAATGGCCTACTCTTAACGACAGGCGGAATGAAATTTTAACGTGTGCACAAGTTCTGTTTGCACGCGAGACATCGGTCTATAGTCATCTGAAGGACTTTCGGGGGGAGTGGAGTTGGCACTGATAACCTGAGGAGAAAAACTGCACAACTAGTAGTAAACGGCTCTGCCATGGTGACTCGTTGAAATTAAACACCCTCTGTCTTAACAGATGTAGTATGAGCAGAGTTTTGTGTGTGTATTTACTCTTTTACATGGAATTTTACAGGACTATGGGGGTGGGATAGTGTTTTTACCAACCCATTGTCTTGTCAACAGGGTGCAATGAGGACTGATGTCTTCAGAATAGTGTGGAATGACCTGGTTCCAAGCTGCAGACATCATCGTTCTGAATGACGACTTCTCCGACAGATGCACTGGAATCAAACCCAGACCTTGTCTCTTTAGCCCCCTCTTCTCATGCAGGAAAAGGTGGGCATATTATTAAACATAACAGCTTCTTGCTACCTCACGTTTGTTGTTACTAAATAGTGGCATATTGTATAGTGTTATGTTAATTGAACAGGATAGTTTACACTCTGAAAAAGTGCTGTTTTGCAGCCGATTTAACAAACGATACTGTGTCCATGAAACGGTATTTATACTCGGAAGCAAAACCTTTACTTTTGCAACAATTTCATTAGTGTCCGATTAAGAAACGGCCTACATTCTAAAGCGAAATGTTTTTACATCTATTGATAAAGTAGGTTAAAAAAGTAAAGGTGTCCCATAACCTCAATGTGGTAGAAGGGGGACGAGGCATCGGAGACCTCGAACTTTAGGGTCCAGCATATTGAGGGCGGCACCCGTTTCCTCTCCTCGCTGCTTTACCTTCCCTGACCCTAAAGAGGGCAGTTATCCATATGCAGGTGGGTGACTGTACTGAAGCCAAGGTGCGTAAACGGTCACCCATCCACTTAACCACGCTCGATGCTGCTTAGCCTTGGCTGGGGGGGGGGGGGACGAGTCCTCTGACCACTGAGCTATCCCGTCCCAATTGATAAAATAGTATCTTTTTGTAAAGAAAAGTATACACGAGTTTATAATCGAAGGCAAAATGCTTGCCACTGTTCATTATTAGGATAGAAAAGTTTATATGCTAAAGCATCTTTTGCCAATGTTCGTTGCTGTCATGGTCTATACTAGAGCAAAATGTTAGATACACAAGAAAGTTTATACTCTAAATCAAGATATCTGGTTTTGCACTGTTCATGAAATATTGTCAGATTATACTCTAAAGCAAACTTAGTATTGCCAGTTTTGTAGTAAACGAGTTTACTCTAAGAAGCTAATACTTAGTTTTGCCTCTATTCATGAAATTCTGATGGATAGACAAGTTTATAGGATAAAGCAAAACTTTGTTTTACCACCGTCTATGAGAGTTACAAAGTTTATATTCTGAATAAAAAAAAGTTGGCTCTGCCAGTGCTCATACAATACTGTCAGATATACAAGTTTACACTCTAAAACAATATTCAGCAGTGCATGGTGTTGTATATGTAGACATTGACTGATAACGTCTAAGTCTATGTGGACTCGTTGCTGTGTAACGTAGACTGATATAGCTAAGTAATAATCACACTTATATGACATGAAGTAACATTGCTGTGTAATGTAGACTGATATAGCCAGGTGGTACACATTTATGTGGACATAACTAACATTGCTGTGTGGTGACGTGCAGATGGATACTGAAAGGCCGTCTCA
This sequence comes from Stramonita haemastoma, assembly GCA_030674155.1. Classification (NCBI taxonomy): domain Eukaryota; kingdom Metazoa; phylum Mollusca; class Gastropoda; order Neogastropoda; family Muricidae; genus Stramonita; species Stramonita haemastoma. The sequence continues at coordinate 23,671,129 of CM060324.1, read as the reverse complement.
AGACTGCAATGATCACCTGACAGCTGTACAACAGTGAACACCAGCTGACAGTGAACAGTGAACACCAGCTGACAACAGTGAACTGGTTGACACCTGGCTTGCTGCTAACTTGGCAAAAGTAAGTGTAATGTTCTATGTAGAAAAAGGAAAGTGTAGATGCAGACCCGTTTTAAGAAGGCACTCTGTCAAAAAAAAATTCAGAGCAGCATATAACCCATTCTGTAAGAAACCACCACTTCCCCTATCAACAGGTGCTGCTTTTGTAGCTTGTAGGGATGGTTAAAACGGTTTGTACGTGCATAGTAGTCCACAGGTCGGACAAACCTCCTGCAGAGGTGACGGGCTGTGTTGGTTCACTGGCAAGGAGAGGGCTGAGGGTGTCGGCCATGTTATTGTGACTAGTCCTTTGATTTTCTGCAAGATATAGTGCTATATAGATTTTATTTATTCATTTATAATTATAAGTTGTTGTTGTTGTTATTGTATTATTATCGTCATCATTATTATTATTACTATTTATTATTATTATTATTATTATTATTAGTCCTAGGGTGAGGGGAGGATTCAGCAGGGAAACGGATCCCCTTGAAATGTGTCCTTGTCTGCTCGCTGTGTTACAGTTCACAATGTACGCCTCGTAGCTTTCTTGTAAAAAAAATGAGACATTTTTGTCCGTCGTCGTAACCAGACATGGTCATAAACATTTTTTCATTTCTAGGCTAGAGCTCCGACGTTTACCTAATGGTGAGATTTGAGTATGTGACCGTTTTTTCTCCAGCATTCAGGTAGCTGCGTTCCTACTTCAGGAATGTAAACAGATTTTATCCTTAAATGTCATGGAAACGTGAATACCAAGCCAACCATTCACATCACTGATCATCTTTAACTTTCGAGAGTAGGGATGAATTGTCTGCAGGGAGATAACTGAAGGTCCAGATACTGACTGCAGTGAATTTTGTGATTGGGTTGTTGATGGTACTGCGCCATATGTTTTGAAGTGTGTTGATGTGCCATGTTTGTATTGAAGTATATTGTTGATGCGCCATGTCTTAGTAGATTGATGTCATGTCTATTGTTGTGCCATGCCCTGTATTGAAGTGTATTGTATCTTGTTTTCAAGTGTATTGTTGATGTGCCATGTCTGTTTTGAAGTGTCCTGATGTGCCATGTCTTAGTGTATTATTGATGTGCCATGTCTTATTATATTGTTGTGCCATGTCTATATTGAAGTGTATTGTTGATGTGCCATGTCTGTATTGAAGTGTATTGTTGATGTGCCATGTCTGTATTGAAGTGTATTGATGTGCCATGTCTGTATTGAAGTGTATTGTTGTGCCATGTCTGTTTTGAAGTATCTTGGTGGTGTGCCGTGTCCGTTTTGAAGTGTCTTGTTGATACGCCATGTCTGTGTATTGTTGTGCGATGTCTGTGTATTGATACGCCATGTCTGTTTTGAAGTGTATTGTTGTGCGATGTCTGTGTATTGATCGCCATGTCTGTTTTGAAGTGTTAAAGTTAAAGTCTGTCCCGAGCCATAAGGCTCATCAGGCCGGTGCTTATCCCGGTTTCTGTGGCGTTAAGCGACTGAGAGTCATAGACTCCCCCCTGGATAGGACGCCAGTCTATCGCAGGATTAACCCCCAACACAAGGTTGGTACCCCTTTTACACCTGGGTGGGCTGAGAAAATAGCCGTAAAGTGCCTTTTCCAAGGGCACAACGCCATAGCGGAATAGCTGGGATCGAACCCGCAACCTTTAGATTACGAGTACAACACCCTAACCACTAGGCCACAGCGGCGGCTGTTTTGAAGTGTATTGTTGTGCAATGTCTGTGTATTGATAGGCCATGTCTGTTTTGAAGTGTATTGTTGTGCCATGTCTGTGTATTGATAGGCCATGTCTGTTTTGATGTGTATTGTTGTGCCATGTCTGTATTGATACGCCATGTCTGTTTTGATGTGTATTGTTGTGCAATGTCTGTGTATTGATACGCCATGTCTGTTTTGAAGTGTATTGTTGTGCGATGTCTGTGTGTATTGATACGCCATGTATGTTTTGAAGTGTATTGTTGTGCGATGTCTGTCTGTGTATTGATACGCCATGTCTGTTTTGAAGTGTATTGCTGTGCGATGTCTGTCTGTGTATTGATCGCCATGTCTGTTTTGAAGTGTATTGTTGTGCCATGTCTGTATTGATACGCCATGTCTGTTTTGATGTGTATTGTTGTGCGATGTCTGTGTATTGATACGCCATGTCTGTTTTGAAGTGTATTGTTGTGCGATGTCTGTCTGTGTATTGATCGCCATGTCTGTTTTGAAGTGTATTGTTGTGCGATGTCTGTCTGTGTATTGATACGCCATGTCTGTTTTGAAGTGTATTGTTGTGCCATGTCTGTGTATTGATACGTCATGTCTGTCTGTGTATTGATACGCCATGTCTGTTTTGAAGTGTATTGTTGTGCGATGTCTGTCTGTGTATTGATCGCCATGTCTGTTTTGAAGTGTATTGTTGTGCGATGTCTGTCTGTGTATTGATCGCCATGTCTGTTTTGAAGTGTATTGTTGTGCGATGTCTGTCTGTGTATTGATCGCCATGTCTGTTTTGAAGTGTATTGTTGTGCGATGTCTGTCTGTGTATTGATCGCCATGTCTGTTTTGAAGTGTATTGTTGTGCGATGTCTGTCTGTGTATTGATCGCCATGTCTGTTTTGAAGTGTATTGTTGTGCCATGTCTGTGTATTGATACGCCATGTCTGTTTTGAAGTGTATTGTTGTGCGATGTCTGTGTATTGATCGCCATGTCTGTTTTGAAGTGTATTGTTGTGCCATGTCTGTCTGTGTATTGATACGCCATGTCTGTTTTGAAGTGTATTGTTGTGCCATGTCTGTGTATTGATCGCCATGTCTGTTTTGAAGTGTATTGTTGTGCCATGTCTGTCTGTGTATTGATACGCCATGTCTGTTTTGAAGTGTATTGTTGTGCCATGTCTGTCTGTGTATTGATACGCCATGTCTGTTTTGAAGTGTATTGCTGTGCGATGTCTGTTTTTGAAGTGTCTTGTTGTGCCATGTCTATTTTAGTGTATTGATGTGCCATGTCTGTATTAAAGTGTATTGTCTGTTTTGAAGATTACAATGTCATAACATGTTGGAGTACATGAATGCATCGTTTCTGTTGCAGTTGTACGCAAAGTGCTGCATGACCTGACTGTTTGCCAAGCTCCGCAAAATTATGGCATGGCATGACCTGACTGCTGCCAAAGCGGTTAGAACTCCACTCCCGCCACCCTCTGCCAACTTCATGTGGCTATGAAAGTAAATGAAATCCACTTGTTTTGTCATTTTCTTCTTGTCTGTAATAAGCTTCGAGCTCAATCGGCACAAATGCTTTCGAAGTATTGTGAAGTTCAGTTTATGTAATTTTGCATTGAACTGTTACATTGTGTATATTTATGTCGTTTTGGCATACAAATGTATTGGAAAGCTTTATCTTAAAAAAATCATTTGAATAGATGTAAACTGAAACAAGATTTCTATATGCTGATCAACTCCAGAAATTAGAACTGGTATCTTGAGTGAATGGTGTGGCAGTTGTCATTCACAAAACGTTGAGATAATTATTATAAAATGTAAAACTTCAGTTCAAATTCTGTTCCATGATCTAGTTTCGTTCTTTGACAGAGCGAACATTGTACAATGTTATGCCCAGAGCGTGAAGCACCACTTAAGTGGCAATCAGTCTATGAACAATTTAATTTGTAGTCATTTAAATTGTCCTTCTCTGGTTCTGTGAATTTTTCTTTTTTTTCTCTGTGGCTATATCTGAAAGTAGGAATCTTCGAAGCATTTTTGTTCCTATGCGTACATTATACATTGCATAGCACTAAGCAAACATCCACATGTAGTTTTATTGGTATCGTTTCTACAGCAGTGTGTTTTGATTTTTTTTCATCCAGAAAAGTAAAGCAATGTGTTTCTTATATATGGAATATTGAGGCCACCTATTACATTTTTTTTCAATTTTTGCGTGTTTTTTCCCGTTAATTTTTTTTTAATGTGATCGGATGGATGCATTAACAGCGTCCAGAGATGTCACTGTGTATATTTGCATTTAATCTTTTTTTTTATCTTAGCGCTTTTTTTGCAAGATATAGCGCTATAGCAATTCAATATATTATGAGTATTATTAGCAGTATTATTATTAGTAGTATTCTGTTAATGTTACTCTTCCTATTGGAGTAATGTGTTCTGCCCAGATCTTAAAGAACACATTTGCTTAAAAGTTATCCTTAGTTTTCAGTCCACAAAGTGGATGCTACTCTGTACACCAGGAGTGCTAAACTTTTAGCAAGATACTCATACTGTAATAGTAATATATGATTACTTCTGAGCCAATATTCTTTTCGTTGCTTCACCGTATTTTGGGGAGGTATACACACTTTTGGTGTGCATTGGTGACTGTTTTAAAGGTCTTAACTAAGCAGACATTCATCATTAGGGGAACTAAAGCTGCCTTACTTAATCTGAAACAGTCCTGTTTTTCCCTCATTTTAGAGATGGGAGAGAAGAAGTCATCATTCAGTCTACATCTTTGATCATGGATGTGCTCGATCACTATCTAGAATTTTTGGTATTCTGCGCTCAATCTATTAAATCTTAATTCTGTTTGCTCAGGGAAAATATTGAATAGTCAAGAAGTTAGGCAAAAGTTTAAGTTCTGGCATAGAAAATCTATGCACTTGCATAAACGCGAAAAATTAAGATGTCAAGTAGCAGACCCACCGTTGGCAGAGCTTAAAAAAAACTTACAAAAAAGACAAGCATACCGAGTTGGTAGACTGGTCAGCAGCCATACCATCTTACTCTGTACTAACAGGAGCTCGGCATTGATACCCGTAGATACACGTGACCATGTCCTCTAGCTTATGCTCTCTTTCTCTCTCTCTCTCTCTCTCAAATGTTACAGTTTGTATCAAGACATGCTACATGTGTATGGATAACCCACGTGTGTGTGTTGTCCAATCCCTATATCATTTCCCCACTTCTCTTCCCATCAACCTACTTACTACCCATCTACTTCAGGGGGCACTGTCCCTGGATTTCAGGGCCAACATCTGTCCATTGTTCAGGCACCAATCCAAGTATTCACAAGGGATTTAAGCAGAATAATTACAAATGTTTATATTTTAGATTGTGACAGATTTATAGTTCGTGTTATCAATTTCTTCTTATAAAAATCTTCTGGAAGAAGTTGTGGTGGGATTTACTTTTTTTTGGCTTGTAAAGCTATCCGTCATTTAATGAACATTTTCCGATTATTCTATGATCATTTCAGTGGTTTTATTGCCATAACGTTGAGAAAAATCCCAGAACAAAGTAGGGAATCTGACCATAGTTCTCTTCCAAGAACAGTTTTAGAAATAGAAACTAACACTAAAGCTCGAGATGTCGCAATCTAAAATATAAACATTTGTAAGAAATCTGCTCGTCCTTTGTGAATACTTGGATTGGTGCCTGAACAAGCAAAGATGGTGGCCCTGAAATCCAGGCAATAGTACCGGCTGAAGTAGATGGGTAGTAGGTTCATGGAAGGTAAGTGGGAAAATTGATATAGGGATTGTACAAAACACACGTAACAATTTCACCATGCATGTTTCCAAAGGAACACATTTAACCTACTGCCATTGACACTAACATGCATGCTGACTTCCCTATCCTTGTACCCTTTACTAATGCTAATAGTTTGTCCCCCAGCACACGAATACAGTATGTGCCATTGCACTAGTGTATACTGTGCATCATGGGGCCTTAATATGCCAAGATGTTCTGTCTGCTGACTAGTTAGTCTATCAACTAGCCTAGCCACGAATTGGGTGTATTTAATCTTGCCATTTGTCGGCTTATTAAGCTACCTATACATAAATTACCCAAATTACCAATACTTGCATATTTTAAGGTTTTCCTTGCTGGCTTTGTCTTCTGTTCCTATCAACTGTAGTTTGTGGAGAAATACATCGTGTGATTGGGGCCCGGCATTGTAATTTGGGCCCTGGGCTTTTTTTTCTCCAAACTTTCATTTTTTGGGGTGCATGCCAAAGCCTTGGTCAGGCAAGAGGTTTGGTCAGGTCAGGTCAGGTCAGGTCAATGTTTTGCAAGTCAGGTCAGAGATGTCGGTCCTCTGCTACTGGTAACCATGTAAGCCAGTACTACCTGTGTCATGTGGGGAGACAACCCAACCCAAAAATCCGACCTGGAGCGGGATGGGCTCCCCCAGGTTGTTCTGCGCCCAGAACAGACCCGTTTGGTCTGTAATGAATGGTCTTTCTGTGGTGGGTTGTGGGAGGGGGGGGGGGGTTGATAGAAAGCTAAGTAAGCAAATGGCCAATTTTTTAGTTGTGGTTTTTCAATGTAAATATGTATATAGTTTTTGGACTGAAAAGCCACTTTTAGCTAGGTAAGCTTTTGGCCTTTTTATTTCTCTCATTTCTTAGTATTTGATTTATTTCTTTGTCCTGTTTGTTTGTTTGTCCTGTCCTGTCAGATAGCCGCCTTGCGCGTGGGGGTGGGGGTGGGGGTGCGTGTGGGGGTGGGGGTGCGCGAGGGGGTGGGGGTGCGCGTGGGTGCAAGTGTGCGCGTGTGTGCGTGCGTTTGTGTGTGTACATTCGAATTTCCTAAAACTGTTTGTCATTGATTGCTTGCGTGTGTAGGTTGAATACAAGCCCTTTTTGTTTTTGCAAGATAAAGCACTATATAAATTCTGTGTTGTTGTTGTTGTTATCATTATCATTATCATTATTATATCATTATATTATCATATTATCATATCATTATTATTTATTATGATTATTATAATTAGTATTATTGTTATTGTGATTGTTATTGTTATTTTCATAAATACATCATGGAAAATTGTTAGGCACTCGAAAATGTTTTGTGCAGTCATTGTGTGGTAAATTGAAGTAAAGGAAATAACTAATTATATTCTGCTTGTCATTTTTGTTTTCAAAACTTAATTTGTAGAAAATTGTTAGCCATTTGAAATAAGTTTAGTGTCGATAATGTTCAGTGGTTGTGTGGTGAATTGAAATAAGGAAATCAAATTAAACTCTACTCGTGCTTAAAAAATGTTGTATGAACACAATTGGCCATTATAATAAATTTTGTACAAAGTCATCAATTTCCTTTAAAAAAAACAACCCTGCCATCAAATTACAATTATGCAGTAATGGTAATTGTATCCAGTAATACCATTTGAAGTTGATTGGACATGCCCAGCATGCACCCAGCTACCTGCAGAGGGATGGGCTCCGCCAGGTTCAGCTTGCCCACCCCACACTGCCTGCAAAATGGGTGTGTTGTGTAGTGTAGTGCAGTACCCCAACCAGGCTCAGCGAGTTAAGGGATCAGTGAGGTAAGATGAAGGAACTGACCATTCATATAGATTACATTAAATGTGCTAGTTTACACATTGAATATTTTTACTGGGTGGGGTTTTTTTTTGGGGGAGGGGGTTCAGATAGTTTTTTCCCCTTAAGAAGTTAAGGTTCTGTCACTATTGAGTTGGATTGTAAACACTGTCTGAGAAAGTTCTTTTTAGGCTTTTGCTGTCAGTCATAATAGTGAATACTGCCTAAGAAGAGTAAATTTAAGTTAGGCTGCAGGTCTTTGTCAAGTTACAGTGAATACTGCTTCTGTTGGGTTCAGGAAACGCTGACTTCTGTCCATTTTTTTTCCATTGTGGCATTGTTTATTGGATCTGTTACATACTTCTGTCAAGTTACATTTAGCAATACTGCATTAACAATCTTTAGTTACAGGTTTTTATCAAGGGTCGCATTAGCCTTTCTCTATCGATGATTAGGGAGCACTTTTTTTCTCTAAATCCATATTCGGATTAAATACCTGTTAAAGTGAGGGCCTCCCTCTATCAATATTAGTGCTAGTGAATACCCTAGTCACTCTATTAGGTCAGGATATTGAATAATGGACCTTTTAAAGGTTGTTTTTATTTCCATCAGCTTTTAAGGTTTAGTTTTTATTTCCATCAGCTTTTAAGGTTTTAGTTATTTCCATCAGCTTTTAACGTTTTGGTTTTTATTTCCATCAGCTCTTATGTGTGGGTGTGTGAGATATGGTGTGTGGTGTGGGTGTTTGTGAGTGCGTGCATGCTTACACCCATTTGGATTTAGACAGGTAGGTAGGTAGATACATAGGTAGGTAGGTAAATAGGTAGGTAGATACATTGGTAGGTAGATACGTAGGTAGGTAGATACGTAGGTAGGTAGATACGTAGGTAGGTAGGTAGGTAGGTAGATACATAGGTATGTAGGTAGATAGGTAGTTGGATAGGTAGGTTTAAGTGCATGTGGGTGTGAGCATGCATGCACGTGTGTGTATGCGTGTGTGTATAGGTGTGTGTGCATATGTGTATGCGTGGGTGTGCTTGTGTGTGCATGCCTGGGTGTGCTTGTTTATGTGCGTGCATGTGTATGTGCGTGCGTGTCTGTGTGTGTGTGCGTGCGTGCGTGTCTGTGTTTGTGCATGTCTGTGTGTGTGCATGTGTCTGTGTGTGTGCATGTGTCTGTGTGTGTGCATGTGTTTGTGTGTGAATGTTTCTGTGTGTGCATGTTTCTGTGTGTGCATGTTTCTGTGTGTGCATGTGTCTGTGTGTGTGTGCTGGGTGTCTGTCTTGTGTTGTCTCGTCTGTTTCGTCTTGTATGTCCACACCACTGCTTGTCTTTTGTGGGAGGGGAAGGCCCCTGGCGTGGGCTGATACCCCGTAAGCTGGACCCTCCCACAAAAGGCAAGCAGCTTTTAATACTTGTGTGGTCTTGTGTGGCACTAGATTACTGCTTGTCTGGTTGGGAGGTGAAGGCCTCTGGCGTGGGCTAATACCCCGTAAGCTGGAGCCTTCTCCTCAGACATGCAGCATTCTAGTGTTTTGTGGGGGGGGGGGGGGGGGGGGGAGGGGGTGAGTGATGTGTGGGGGGAGGGGAGGGGGTGAGTGAGTGTGTGGATGAACGAGTAGTTGGTTTCATACCGTTTTATTCTGTATATAGCTGCCAGATTAAAAGGACTGGTTTAATACCCCGTTTTAATCTGTATATAGTTGCAGTTTGAAAGGTTTTATACCACGTTTTAATCTGTATATAGTAGCAGTTTAAAGGGTTTTTATACCCGGTTTTATACCCTGTTTTAACCTGTAGGCCTATATAGTTGCACAGTTTGAAAGCTTGTTTTATACCAGGTTTTAATCTGAATAAAGTAGCAGTTTAAAGGGTTTTATACCCTGTTTTAGACCTTGTTTTAGACCCCGTTTTAACCTGTATATAGTCGCACAGTTTGAAAGTAGTTCGTTTTATACCAGGTTTTAATCTGAATATAGTTGCAGTTTTACTGATTTAAAATGAGATTACAGCCCCCGTATGGCCTGTGGTCAGCAGGAATGTAAACAAGATTGGATTGGATTTACATAGACCATAGATTGAATTAGATCTACATAGAACATAGATTGGATGGATCTACATAGAACATAGATTGGATTGGATCTACATAGAACATAGATTGGATTGGATCTACATAGAACATAGAATGGATTGGATCTGCATAGAACATAGAATGGATTGGATTTGCATAGAACATAGAATGGATTGGATCTGCATAGAACATAGAATGGATTGGATCTGCATAGAACATAGAATGGATTGGATCTGCATAGAACATAGAATGGATTGGATTTGCATAGAACATAGAATGGATTGGATCTGCATAGAACATAGAATGGATTGGATCTGCATAGAACATAGAATGGATTGGATTTGCATAGAACATGGATTGATGATCGCATAGAACATGGATTGGATTGGATCTGCATAGAACATAGAATGGATTGGATCTGCATAGAACATAGATTGGATTGGATCTGCATAGAACATGGATTGGATTTGCATAGAACATGGATTGGATTGGATCTACATAGAACATAGAGGTGGCCTCCCATGGACTATCAGGAATTCAGTGGTCTTTAGTTGTCAGGAACTTTTTCTTCCAACTTACCTTTCTTTACCTTTTTCCTTTCTTCTGTCCCTTGTCATCCACACACCTTTTCTCCAAAACCACTTTTCTCATTTCCCCCTTACCTGACTTGTCAGTACTGTCCTCTTTCCAACTAGTTAGGGACATGGTCTGTTCTAGAAAGGGCTTTCGACAATGTCCAGACGCCAGCCTATTTTCATTCTATTGCTTTTCTGCCCTCATAAGATGCTAAGACTATTGCAGTTTTTCCTCGAATCTTGTAAAGTCCTTGGTGGGGTTGGGGAATAAGTGATTACTTTCCCTTTATTCCTTAAAGTAGCTGGGGAAAAAATGACTTAACTCTTTAAAGGGGTTGGGGAATAAATTACTTTTACCTTAAAGTGGTTGGGACATAACTTTTTCTTTAAAGTGGCTGGGGAATTTTTTTCTTTAAAGTAGTTTAGAAATAAATCCAATGACTTAGTCCTATTCCTTGAAGTGGCTGTGGAATAAGACTGACTTACCTGTATACTCCTTAAAGTAGTTGGAATTAATAATACAAGACTTTCTATTATTAATAACTCGTTAAAATGGTCAGGAAATAACTACCAGACTGATCCCTTTAACTCTCTGAGTGGTTGGGGCATGCACTGGCAATGTCAGGCAGTTTGTCTTGGGCTAGTTAATCTGTGGGAGCTCATCGTTCTCCAAGTTGCAAGGTGCATGCTGGGCAAAGCCTAGCTCATGTCCTCATATCGGTTCGAGGTTGCCTACTCTGCTTAAAAAAACCCCAGTATATGGACATTTAATGTGGGTAAAGTTGGATTGGTTTGTCTTCAATAGAATAATGCACGAGTCATTAACTGCTATAACTTGTCATTTGACAAAGAAATGATTTTATTTGGGGTGGCTAAAAATATCAAAACTGACAATACTAGATTTCATTATTTTGTTTGGCAAGTGTTTTCACATATATGTAGAATCAGTAAAACCGTTCCAAATGTTAAAAATTTGAGAGAACTAAATACAAAGTTTAACATCGAGTCTTGATTTTTTCCTTATGCTGCACATTGAAGTCTCTTGCTGTAATTGATTCTGCATCAGCGCAGACATGTACGTCTTATGGACACTCATGTATATGTTCATGGGGCTTGGTGTATGTAGCTGAAAGGTGTACATGTCCTGATATGTATGATTGATTCTGCGGTATGTATGTAGGATGTGTGATGGTGGGTGTATGTGTGATGGTGGGTGTATGTGTGATGGTGGGTGTATGTGTGATGGTGGGTTGTGATGTGGGTGTATGTGTGATGGTGGGTGTATGTATGTAGGGATGTGATGGTGGGTGTATGTGTGATGGTGGGTGTATGTATGTAGGGATGTGTGGTGGTGGGTGTATGTGTGATGGTGGGTGTATGTGTGGTGGTGGGTGTATGTGTGGTGGTGGGTGTATGTGTGGTGGTGGGTGTGGGTGTATGTGTGGTGGTGGGTGTATGTGTGGTGGTGGGTGTATGTGGTGGTGGGTGTATGTATGATGGTGGGTGTATCATGGATGTAGGATGGATGATGGTGGGTGTGTGGATGGAGGATGGATGATGGTGGGTGTGTGGAGGATGGATGATGGTGGGTGTGTGGAGGATGGATGGATGTGGGTGTGTGGATGTGGGAGTGTAGGATGATGGATGAGGATGATGGATGTAGGATGGATGATGGATGTAGGATGGATGATGGATGTAGGATGGATGTAGGATAGATGATGGATGGATGTAGGATGGATGGATGTAGGATGGATGGATGATGTATGGGCGATGTATGCATGTATGCGATGTTTTGGATGTAAATATTATTGGTATTAGAATAACCTGCTTGTATGTTAGGGGTTTTTGTTCCCCTTAGTGACCATACCTCTGTACACAATTGTAAGATTCATAAAGGGGGTTGTTGGCAACGATGATAGTGGTCTTGTTTTGTTACGACTTTCTAGGATGCTTATTTGGTTTCCTTGCTGTATGGCATTGTAATTTTGTGTATCGTGTTGTCAGAAAGTGAATAAATTTGTTACATCGATATGGCGTTAGTGTGGTTTTTGTGCGTGTATGTGCGTGCGTGCGCGGGTGTGTGTGTGTGTGTGTGTGTGTGTGTGTGTGTGTGTGCGCGTGTGCGTGCGTGTGTGTGTTTAATTCAGTCTATCAGCACTTGATGATAGACGTGAAATAACCAACGACCAAACGAACCCCCTACCATACATTTGCAGAGTACCTGCAAATAACGTAGCAACATCAGCAGTCTGGTTTTTCGCGGATCTGCTGACTGGTTCCATTTGAATTTCAAAACTAGATTATTGTAAATTGAATTTAAAACTGAATATTGAAAAAGAATGTGTTCACAAGATGCAGAGGCTCGGAACAGAAGCATATTACATTTTGAGAATTTTTAGCCTTCCAAGAATTTTATCGCAACTTAAAAAGATGTTGAAAATGTCCTGGATAACATAATTTCCATGAAAGCTACCAAAAGTGGAATTTCACGAAAATCATGTTTTAAATTTTGTTCTGGGAACTCTTAGAGCTGCTCGTTTTGCAAGACTATTTCATTCCAGTAGATCCCAGAGTGAGAAGGAATCCAGCAAAAATCTCTCGATACGTTTTGTCATGAAACGCTATCAAATATTTTATCTTTACATTACAAATCGTGCGCGCGCGCGCGTGTGTGTAAAAAGTCAAAACCACTTGGTTAGATATTCTTCGCAATTTATCTGATAGCAAAACTGTGACACCGAAGTATTTAAATGCCGGCGCACACACACACACACACACACACACACACACACACACACACACACACACACACACACACACACACACACACACACACACAGAAACACAAACACACGCCCGCGCAACTACACGCACCACACACACACACACACACACACACACACACACACACACACACACACACACACAACACACACACACACACACACACACACGGGACGGGGGTAGCCTAGTGGTCAGAACATTGCGCTCGCAATTTGACGACCTGGTTCGATTCCCGTTCGAGGAGATTTTTCTCCTAGAGTTAACATCAGTGCTGACTCCACTCTCCCCCAAAGTCCTTAGAATGAGACTATAAACCGAGGCCCCGTGTGAACGCACGCAGGACATCTTGCGCACATGTTAAATCCTGTTCCGCTTTTCGTACGAGTAGGCCATCGTGTGCCGGTGGGAACAGATAAGATTTTCAAAACTGCATAGGCCTACACACGGCGACTGGATGTAAAAAAGCACAAGAGTGCTTATCCCATTATCCTCGATAAAAAGAATATAAAAATATAATACAAATACTAAAATAAAACACACCCCACGTACCGCACGAACCACACACGCACACATAGGCTCGACACACCAGCAATGACTAGGAACAACAAAGCAAAACTTAAAGGGAGTGAAAATACCTTATTTTTGGCTGTAAAATTACCATGCAGATTTGCCCGTGTCAGCACTCTGCACACTGTGGAGGCTGAAACATCCACCTTCCACTCTAAAAACTGCCCTGGGGGAGAGAGATAAGGGGGGGGGGGGGGGTGACGGTCACCACTAGCTAGCGGACTACATGTGGAACTGAACTATGGCTGACACATACATGCACGCATGCATCTGCCCTCCCCACCTCTGGGTGGCGTTGATGCCAGTCTATCGGCTGTGTCCACGACAGTCGAAGCTCCCGACACTAACATGCAGCTCGGAGACAAAGAAAATGCGCACATGTTCATTTTTCTGCACCCTGCGTCACGCTTTACCCAAAATCGGCGACACGTTTTTTTCATTTCTCAGCTAGAGTTGTGAGGTTTACAACGGTGAGATTTTGCCTATGCGGCCGTTTGTGCCCACTGTGAAGGTAGCCCTATTCCGACTTCGGGAATGTGCTGGTGTGTACATGTTTCCCTAACCCACCGAACACCGACAGGAATAAATGACGAGATCTTTAATGTGCATACTGTTTGGTCTGCTAGATGGTACATTATGCATGGAGGGAACTAAGGCGCTGACAGGTCTGCACTTGAACTTGACCGGAGAGGTCGTAAAACTCCACCCTTAATTTACCAGACACCCCCGAGATTCGAACCCATAACTTCATGAACGTATGGGATTGAAGTCGAAAGGTCTTGACCACTCGGCTACAGCGTCCGTCAGCCACACTTTCAATATTGTCATCTGGCAAAATAAAAGACACTACACTGTTGCCTTCATTCTGCTACTAAAATTCATAAAAGTTCGCCCCTGTATGGGCCCTGTATGGGATGTTAACTGGAGACAGTAGTACGCTAACTGTTAACTGGAGACAGTAGTACGATCACTGTTAACTGGAGACAGTAGTACGATCACTGTTGTTAACTGGAGACAGTAGTACGATCACTGTTGTTAACTGGAGACAGTAGTACGATCACTGTTGTTAACTGGAGACAGTAGTATAATAACTGTTAACTGGAGACAGTAGTACGCTAACTGTTAACTGGAGACAGTAGTACAATAACTGTCCATCAACTCATTCTACCATCTTTAGGCTGCAGCAAAAATAACTTTTTCAAATCACGAGAATCCTCCATGAAAAAAAAAAAAGGGGGGGGGGGGTAGGGCCGTCAGTATAAATAGCATCCCACCTTCTGGAAATTCTGTGCTATGCACCCTTCCCCCATTTTTTTTAATCCCTCTTTGCTTTTTGTTCGTGTTGCATCTTCTTTGTCTATTTTGGGGGTCCATTCTCAAGCGGGATTTTTCTCCAGAAAGCCTAAAAAAAATTCAAGCAATTCTCTCCCACGCCTAAGTTGTATGGCTAGGCCTGACTTGTCAGGCCTTAAGTAACGTACTTTTGCTCATATGATAAACAATAGCTGCTGTCTGAGTGTTCAAAGAAGAAGAAGAAAGCAGGAGTATTAAGTAGAAGTAAAATATTATACAAAGACTTTTTTTATTCGCAAACCTACATAAAAAATAAAAATCAAACATTCCTGAGATTCATTTCGTTTCAAATTACAAGTGTACACACACCCGCACAAGCGTGCGCGCGCCACCACACACACACACACACACACACACACACACACACACACACACACACACACACACCCAGCAGAACATCTTGCGCACACATTAAATCCTGTTTCGCTTTTCATAAGAGTAGGCCATTGTGTGTCGGTAGGAACAGATAAGATTCACAAAAACTGCATACACGCAGGGATTGGATGTAAAAAAAGCACTCCTTCACTGTCACCCTGTTCACTAAGAGCTGATATAAACATAAGGCTTTTTCCGCAGTGGGAATGTGGCTACCTTCCTGGTGGACACTTTGAAACGGTGGCTTACACACAAATGTCTTCATTGCTGAACTTCGGACCCCTAGCCAGGAAAAGGTTTTTAAAATATAAAAAAAAGTAGAAAAAAAGACATGTGTTCATTCATATTTTTTAAAGGGCAAATGAATAAATGCCTTTCTTTTTTTTTTAACACGAGTTCACATTTTCTTTTAGTTTTATTTATGGGGGGAAAAGCGTTAGCAACTATTGATGACAGACCGCTGAGCCAAGTTAAAGAGGGTATTTTTCTCCTGGAGTTATAAAAAATATATATCTATATGTATGTCTCTAATGACATGTGCGTGGGTTTGTTTATATTTTTTAACAATTTTCTTAAGGGAAAATAGATATTTGAGAACAATATTATGATTTTATATTTTGAAAATGCACCAGATTCAGTTTGCCTGCCTCTCTCTCTCTCTCTCTCTCTCTCCTCTCTCTCTCTCTCTCTCTCTCTCTCTCTCTCTCTCTCTCTCTCTCATCTCATCCTCCATCACCACACACACACACACACACACACACACACACACACACACACACACACACACACACACACACACACACACACACACACACACAAACACACACACACACACACACAAATACACACACACACATACATGCATGTAGGAATGCACACGCGCGCACACGCGCACACACACATGTAGGCACGCACATGTGTGCGCACGTGCAACACACACACACATGCACGCACACACACAACACACACACAACACCACACACACACACACACACACACACACACACACACACACACACATTTTAACTGTTCAAACTCTGGATTCATTTTTGTAAGTACGACCATCCCTATTCAGGATGAGACAGGTATAAGATTAAAAAAAAAAATAAAAAATGTTGATTCGGCTGTTCCATATGAAAATAAAAGATCATCATCACTATCGTCGTTACCATTGCAATGTCCGTCTGTCTATCTGTCTGTCTGTCTATCTGCCTGCCTGCCTCTCTCTCTCTCTCTCTCTCTCTCCTCTCCTCTCTCTCTCTCTCTCTCTCTCTCTCTCTCTCTCTCTCTCTCTCTCTCTCTCTCTCTCTCTCTCTCTTCCTCCCTCTCTCTCTCTCTCTCTCTCTCTCTCTCTCTCCTCTCTCCTCTCTCTCTCTCTCTCTCCTCCCTGTCTCTCTCTCTCCCTCCCTCTTTCTCTCTGTGTACAAGTCACAGACTATAAATGGACACAGTGTACTTCATTCCTTCATAGTAAAATGCACGTCTTCTTTATCATACGTTATCATACTAAATACTCTCAGAAGACAATGGCAGAATATTTCCCCAAAGCTTCAAAATCTATGAAGAAGGATTCCCACTCCCCCCCCCCCCCCCCCCCCCCCAATGCAAATTGCTTAAAATATCCCAGTACTATAGAGAAAGCGACTTTTCTCGTGTTTCAGCTACAACTCCCAGGTTCACCCATGGTGAGATTTTTGTGTATGTGACCGTTATTTCTCAGTTCTTTTTTAAAAAAAAACTCAACTATGATGATGTCGTAAAATTATTTTCTTGTCATTAATAGCATTAAGGCTCCTTCATGTGTCCTGCGCAAATGGATGTCCTGGTAGTAATGCCTAAAAGACTATGGTCAGTTTATCTAATAATTATCTAATATGGTCAGTGTATCTAATAGTAATATCTAATATGGTCAGTGTGTTTAATATCTAATACGGTCCGTGCATCTGATATGGCCGGTGTATCTTACATCAAATATGGTTTGAATATCTCGTATCTAGGGCTTGATATAGTCAGTATATTTAATACCCATTTGGTCGGTGTATGTACTACTGAATCTCTTGCAGTAACACCTGGTTTTCAAGGCACGGATTCTTTCTCTCTACATGCACTGCCAATATCCATGTCTGGCATGCCTGCTGAGGGAGGAATGGACTACACCAGTTCCTGGTCCACCAAAATGCATGGACATAGCCTTCTCTTTCTTTGAACCATTCAAGAAGGAAAGTGGCGGGATAGTGAAGACCTTCACTTGCTTAACAAGTAAACTGCGGGGCTCTGGGTCCATGCGCACACGCAAAAATCTCACCCTAGGTGAACTTCGGAGTTCTGGCCGCGAAACAGGAAAAAAAATCGTTGAACTGCAGTCTCCACATAAACATGATATTATGCACTTTTAAGTTTTATCATTTATTTCTCAAAAATAAATATAGTTTTAATTGCTGCTCTCACGTGTGAACGTAACTAAACAGCACAAATCAGCCGTACACACCTGGTCTTAATGTTCTATCAACTAGACATAAGTTATACAAGACATTTATCTATTGAAAACTGACAAGGAGGGTCATTTCACTCTATCCATGAAATTATCAACAATCAAACAAAACCTGTCCACAACAGTTGTCACTTTAATCAGCCACCTACTATCATGGAGTCTTGGATTATTGGGAGTGAGGCCAATTCAATCCAATCCTGTTGTTTACAGCCCTGCTTACCACAGAGGCCATATCAGGGTTTTCACCTCGATAAAGTTCAAATCTCAGATCAAAACTGTGCAACAGTGTACGGATTAAAACAAGATTAAGACCAAGTCTTCTGTCGTGCCCCCAGTACCCCTTCAGTACCCCTAGCCCATCATAAGGGTCAAACCAAGATGGTCACTGCTATGTAGGAGGACGGGGGGGGGGGGGGGTGAAGACACATAAAATGGGACAAAACTAATAGGCTTCTGGGGCCTCAGAAACGACCAGATTCCTTTTAAAGAAGTAAGACATTTTGACACATAGTTATCTCCCAGGAATTTAGGAATAGTGTCTGGTGGAACACAGCAGGATCTGTGATAAATTATATGCAGTGATATGTTTGTGTCTAAGACCATGGATACCTCGACAATCCACAAGCAGATGTCTGATGATTAGTTACATGTTACATTCCACAAAAAGATGCCTAATAGTTATTCACATATCGTGTTCTACAAGCAGATGCCTGATAGTTATTCACATACTGTGTTCCAGAAGAAGATGCCTAATAGTTATTCACATATCGTGTTCTACAAGCAGATGCCTGATAGTTATCACATAGTGTGTTCCAAGAAGATGCCAGATAGTTATTCACATAGTGTGTTCCAGAAGAAGATGCCTGATAGTTATTCACATAGTGTGTTCCAGAAGAAGATGCCTGATAGTTATTCACATAGTGTGTTCCAGAGAAGATGCTGATAGTTATTCACATAGTGTGTTCCAGAAGAAGATGCCTGATAGTTATTCACATAGTGTGTTCCAGAAGAAGATGCCTGATAGCTATTCACATAGTGTGTTCCAGAAGAAGATGCCTGATAGCTATTCACATAGTGAGTTCCAGAAGAAGATGCCTGATATTATTCACATATTGTGTTCCAAAAAATGCCTGATAGCTATTCACATAGTGAGTTCCAGAAGAAGATGCCTGATAGTTATTCACATATTGTGTTCCAGAAGAAGATGCCCGATAGCTATTCACACACCACAAGCCCCACTCTCAGGGGGTTCCTCTCATTCAAGCCAATAACTGGGGGAAATCTGACAGACAGTGGCCTGTGTGTATTCTGCTGAGCACTGTGTCTCCCCTTCAGGGGGTTTTCGCCCCAAAATGGAGCAGGGTGAATATTATAAGGCCAGAAAACACACTTCATTCAAGACATAGTAATGTCATGTGGACATGTCTGCGAATTGAGAATTGATTAATTATTCTTCATTTTTCGGAGTTGTGGTGTTATTGGAAGCTGGTTGCAAAATCTTCAGTGGTGGTACCCCCAACGGTCTAACAGACTGTAGGATAGGTGAAGGTGAGGTGGTGAGAGGGTTAGGTTATCGGAAGAAGGGGAGGGGGCGTTACCCCATAAAGTCACCTACCTTAATGAAAGAACCTTATGATAAAGCTGCTGGGTTGTTTTCAGTGACCCCACGCTCTGTTTTAAAAAAAAAAAAAGGTATTTCTTCTGAACAGTCGCCTGTCCCTCTGTAACCCAAGCACCCCAACCTCACAGGATGCTAAATCTAGTAAGCTATGTTCTGCGGTAACTTGAAGCCTCCTTCAGTGTACCGTTCAGTGAAGGTGGTGAGAGCGGCGGCGTAAGGGGGGGGGGGGAGGGGGGCGGGGGCACTCCATAAATTCAACTATCTGAAAGAACTTTAATGTAAAGCTGCTGAGTTATTTTTAAGTAATCACACAGACTGTTGTTGTTGTTGTTGTTTGTTGTTGTTGTTGTTGTTGTTGTTGTTGTTTTTTAAAGATATGACTTCTTCCATTAAAAAAATCATAATTCCCTCTCTCTAAACCCAACCCAACCCAACCCAACCCTCCAGACTAACTAGTTCCTTCGTGACTGCCTGCCTGAACTCAAGCCATGTTCTGCGTCAGCTTGAAGCCCCCTCCGGTGAAGCGTTCGGGCAGGGTGCGCGGCATGATGGGCAGGACTCGGCCAGAGAACTTGCCGCGGTCCTGGCTGTCCTGCAGACGGCGGGCCTCCTGCAGGGTCTGGCGGAGCTTCTTCTCCTTGAAGTACTTCTTCTTCAGCTCCAGCAGCTGCAGCTTCAGCCGCTCCACGTCGTAGTCCCCCAGCTTGGTGTCCGATTCGAACATGTTGCGTTCTGCCACCAGCGACTTCAGCTGGCGGTTTTTGGATTTCAGCACCTGTGCAGGTCACACAGTGACCACAAAGCCAACATCACTCAGTAGGGCCTTGTCAAGAGTTAGCGCTAAATTTAGCACGCTCCTTCCTGTTACCTAGTTTATGTGTGGTCAGCTCCTGCTAAAAATAGCATCAGCAGGCCACAGCTGGTCTGGGATAATTAGCAGCTGAGAGGAGCTGAAAGTGGGGGAAACTGACAGCTGTGGTCAGTTCACAAGTTGATTAAAAAAAAAGCTTTCGT
>CM060324.1:23628373-23635873 GCA_030674155.1 Stramonita haemastoma | reverse complement strand
CATTGTGTGTTGGTGAGATCGGATGGCAAAATTTACACAACTGCATACACATGGGGACTAGATGAAAAAAAAAAAGCACATGATGCTTATCCCATTTATTCGGTAGATTGGTGGTCTGTAGCTAACGCTCCTGTCTAGAAAGCGAAAAGTCCGGGTCGGAGTGTGCGGTGGTTCGAATCCCGTTTGGGCCCAAAACTTTTCCCACATTCATTAGATCATGAGTGGTGGTCTGGGTGTTAGTCTTTCGGATGAGACGGTAAAACGAGGTCCCGTGTGTTACACATCACTATTTAGCGCACGTAAAAGAACCCACGGCAACAAGAGGGTTGTCCCTGGCAAAATTCTGCAGAAAAAAAGCCACTCTGATAGGGAAACAAATACAGTTGCAGACACGAAAAAGAAAACAATAATGGGTAGGCGCTGCACTTGTGGCGACACGCTCTCCCCCGGGGAGAGCAGCCTGAATTTCACGCAGAGAAATCTGCTGTGACATAAAAAGGTAAAAAGTATTTTTAAAAATAATAATAATAGTAAATAAATAATTTAAAAAAAACTATCTATTTATCTTTCTATCTATCCCTTAGTCTGGCGACTGTGGGGGCACCCCTGAAGTGAAGACTTGGCAACCAGTTCCCTCCATTTCTCTCTGTTCTGCCTTTCTCAAAATTTCGTTGAGTTCTAGGCCTGTCCATTCGCTGATGTTGTCCTCCCATCTCTTCATTGATCTTCCTCTTTTTCTTCCTCCTTGGACAGTGCCTTGCAGTATTGATTTTGCAAGTCCTTTTGATCTTGTGACATGCCCGTACTGTATTAAAGAAGCGTAAACTTAAATGGTACGGGCAAGTCACAAAAAGAAATCTATCTATCAATCTATCCCTTAGTCTGGCGACCGTGGGGGCACCCATGGAGACTTGACAACCAGTTCCCTCCATTCCTCTCTCTGTTCTGCCTTTCTCAGGGTTTTGTTGAGTTCTAGGCCTGTCCATTCGCTGATGTTGTCCTCCCATCTCTTCTTTGGTCTGCCTCTTTTTCTTCCTCCTTGGACAGTGCCTTGCAGTATTGTTTTTACTAGTCCTTTTGATCTGTCACATGCCCGTACCATTTAAGTTTACGCTTCTTTACGATTGATAGAAGATTTTCATAGGGACCAATGGTTTGCTGGATTCTGTTATACACGTCTTCGTTGCTTATGTGGTCTCTGTAGGAGATGCCAAGGAGTCTCCGGAAGCATCTCATCTCTACTGTCTGTGTTCAGAGCTGTAGGCTACAACAAGCCCACCAGTGCAGTGTACTACAACAGCAACATTGGAGAGTGGTTTCGAGCAACAGTTGCAGTCAGGCAGGGCTGTCTACTCTCGCCCACTCTTTTCAACATCTTCCTTGAGAGAATCATGGCTGATGCACTGGAACACCATAAAGGATCAGTCAGCATGGTTGGCAGAACAATCACAAACCTCCGCTTCGCAGATGACATTGACCGACTAGCAGGATCAGAACAGGAGCTTGCCAGCCTGACAGAACACCTGAACACGGCCTCTAAAACATACGGCATGGAAATCAGTGTAGAGAGGACCAAACTCATGACCAATTACACCAAGGGCATCAGCACTGATATCAGGGTCAATGACCAGAAGCTGGAAACAGTTCAAAGTTTCAAGTACTTGGGATCCGTCGTATCAGACAAAGGGTCCAAGCCAGAGGTAGTATGCAGGATTGCACAGACAATAACAGCACTGTCAAAACTGAACACTATTTGGAAAGATAAAAATAATAATAATAACAATAATGATACATGGAATTTGTACAGCGCTATATCTTGTAAAAACAAATCAAAGCGCTTGCATTCGACCCATACAACACATAAGTAATCAATAACAATTTACAGTTTCAGCAAATTCGAATGCACACACACAACACACACACACACACACACACACACACACACACACACACACACACACACACACACACACACACACACACACGCCACGCACGCACGCACGCGCGCGCGCACACACACACACACGCACACGCACACGCACACGCACACATTCACTAAAGTCCAGACTAATGCGCTCCCTTGTCATATCTATCCACATTCCTGTATGCCTGGGAATCATGGACCCTGACTGCAGATCTGGAGAGAAGAGTACAGGCAGTAAAAAAAAAAAAAAAAAAAAAGAAGAAAAAACAAAGAAATACTGGCAATAGAAGAGAGTCTCCACAGTCAGTCTTGACTCACTCACCATCTGCAGAGCCTCCACCACGCTGCTCTGCTTCTCCATCTCCGCCTGGGTTTTCTGCAGGCGGTTGGTGATGGTCTCGATCTCCTTGCTGCTCAGCTCGTTGTGCACGCGCAGCTCGCGGATGTGCAGTTCCTGCTGACCCAGGAGATGCCGCACAGTCTCCAGCTGCCTGCTGAGGTCACTGATCATCACCGACTGCTCCTCCAACTGCTTCGTTTTGTCGATCAGCTCCGTCTGTGGGGTGGGTTAGGTTTGGGGGTTTTTTGGTGGGTTTTGTTTTGGAAGAAATAAATACTATAGAGCATTCGTACATCTCTCTGTCTCTGTCTCTCTTCCCCCCCTCCCTTCTCTTTCTCTCTGTCTCTGTCCTCTCCCCCCCCCCCCCCCCCCCGACTTCTCCTCTCTCTCTCTCTCCCTCTCCTCTCTCTCCTCTCTTCTCTCTCTCTCTCTCTCCTCTCTTCTCTCTCTCTCTCTCTCTCTCATCTTCTTCCTCTCCCGCCCTATATTCTCTCATTCTCTCCCTCCCCCTCTCTCTCCCTTCCTCTCTCTCTCCGTCCCCTCTAGCATATCTCACTCCCCCTACCTCTCTCTCTCTCTCGACCCTGAAAAGGGCGGGGACTGGATGTAAAAAAAGCGCATGAGTGCTTATCTATTATCCTCGAATAAAAGAATTTTGCCTTGCCTTGCCTTGCCTTGCCTTGCCTTGCCTTGCCTTGCCTTGCCTTCCCTCTCTCTCTCTCTCTCTCTCTCCTCTCTCTCTCTCACTCTCTCTCTCTCTCTCTCTCTCTCTCTCTCTCCTCTCTCTCTCTCTCTCTCTCTCTCTCCTCTCTCTCTCTCTCATACTCAGTTAAATATTCTCCCCCTACAACAAAGACTAAAATATAACAAAGACATACTGATGTTTAAGATAATGGCAGGAGCTGTCCCCACGTCCTTAAGAGATAAGTTCCCAATGAATCATTCCAGAAATACTGAAAAGCCAAGTGTCCCAATCCCAAGAATAGACTTGTTTAAATCTAGTTTACTATACTCAGGCCCTGTGCTGTGGAACTCCCTTCCCGATTCAATTAAAGAGCACCAATCATTGACTACCTTCAAAAATCACCTCCTAATCCACTTGATGCACCAAAAATAATGAACCAATTATATTCCCTCTCCTTCTCCCCCTTCTCTTTCTCCCTCCCTCTGTGTGGTGTGTGTGTGTGTGTGTGTGTGTGTGTGTGTGTGTGTGTGTGTGTGTGTGTGTGTGTGTGTGTATGTGTGTGTGTGTGTGTGTGTGTGTGTGTGTGTGTGTGTGTGTGTGTGTGTGTGTGTGTGTGGTGTGTGAGTGTGTGTGTGTGTGTGAGTTGGGTTTTTTGTTGTTGTTGCTGTTTCTTTCTCCCCTTTTATCAAAACTTATGTTTTATGGAACTATTTTGATGATAGATGGTGGTGGATTGATGTTTTCAGTCATTCAACCTCATCCTATTCTCATGTTGCTCCTTAATTATTGCGCCCTCTTTTCTTTTCTTTTTGTTTTGTTTTTGATTTTGTTTGTTTGTTTGTTTGTTAGTTTGTTTGTTTGTTTGTTTGCTTGTTTTTTGTTTGTTTGCTTGCTTGTTTTTTGTTTTGTTGCTGTGTTTTCCTTTTGTTTGTTTATTTGTTTGTTTGTTTGTTTTTTTCTTCTTCAAATCAAAATCATCATTGATTCCTACTTCATATTTTTGTTTCTGAATGAGTGCATTTTTATAGCATTACCTTAATATTGTATTTCTGTCTTATTCCTTACCTGCTTTGTTGTGCTTCTCCCCTTTTATCAAAACTTATGTTTTATGGGACTATCTTGATGATAGATGGTGGTGATTTCAGTCATTTAACCTCATGGTATTCCCATGTTTGCTCCTTAATTATTGCGCGCCCCCCCCCCCCTTTTTTTGTTTGTTTTTGTTTGTTTGTTTGTTGTTTTGTTTTGTTGTTGTTGTTGTTGTTGCTTTGTTTTGTTTGCTTATTTGTTTTTTGTGTGTGTGTGTGTGTATGTGTGTGTGTGTGTGTGGTGGTGGTGCGTGCGTGCGTGCGTGCGTGCGTGCGTGCGTGCGTGCGTGCGTGCGTGGTGTGTTGTGTGTGTGTGTGTGTGTTTTCCAAATCGAAATCATTGATTCTTACTTCATATTCTTGTTTCAGAATGAGTGCCTTTTTGTAACATTACCTCAATATTGTATCTCTGTCTTATTCCTTACCTGTTGTTGTTTTTTCTCCCCTTTTATCAAAATCTTATGTTTTATGGGACTTATTTTGAGATAGATGGTGGTGGATTGATGTCTTCAGTCATTTAACCTCATCATATTCTGATGTTTGCTCTTTAATTATTGCGCTTTTTTTGTTGTTTTGTTTTTTTGTTTTTTTTTTGTTGTTTTGTTTTTGTTTATTTTCCTTTATTCAAATCAAAATTATCATTGATTCTTACTTCTTTTTCGTTTCTGAATGAGTGACTTTTTATAACATTACCTTAATATTGTATCTCTGTGTTATTTCTTGCCTGTTTGATACTTGGTATGGTTCCTTACTTTTGGTATTTGGATCATTATAATTGTTGTTGTGTAGTTGTGGCTATTATCTTTATTTTTTTCTATCTTAATGTTATCCCTGAAAAGGGCGGGGACTGGATGTAAAAAAGCACACGAGTGCTTATCTATTATCCTCGAATAAAAGAATTTTGCCTTGCCTTGCCTTGCCTTGCTCTTTCTCTCTCTCTCTCTCTCTCTCTCTCTCTCTCATCTCCTCTCTCTCTCTCTCTCTCTCTCTCTCTCTCTCTCTCTCCCCCTCCCTCCCTCCCTCCCTCCCTTCCCCACTCTCTCTCCCCCTCTCTCTTTCTCTCTCCTACCCCCCCCCCCCCATTATCAAAAGCCTCCCTCCACCCCACCCACCCCCACCCCCTAAGGACTCACTCACTCACCCTCTCACTCACTCCCTCTCTTCCTCCCTCCCTCGCTAGATGGCTTGATGCCAAAAAGCAAATTTATGGCTATTCAATGTACCATTTGGAATAACATTTTGATTTGATTTGATTTGGTCCCGCACCTCGGCATTCACTCGGCGGTTCCTCTCACGCTGGAGGTCGACTGTTTTCTTGCGGATGTCGTTCATGGTGGCGTGCACCATCTCCTCCAGCTTGCTCTTCTCGGCCTCCAGGTCCGCCACGTTCTTCTTCAGGCTCTCGATGTACCCTTCCTTGCGTTCCAACTCCCCGTCCCTCTGGCTCGTCCCTGACCGCACCTCGACCGTCTCCCGCTTGGACATGGGCTTATGTCTTGTCAGGAGAAAGAGAAGAGCAAGAAGGTTTCTCAGCCGAAGAGACAGTCAAACACAGCCACCCACCCAGCCACCCGGCCAAACAGCCAAACAGCCACCCCACCAGATGACGACGACGACAAAGATGATAATTATGACGACGACGACGATGATTACAACAACAACAATTATTATCATCATCATCATCATCATCATCATCATCATCGTCGTCGTCGTCGTCGTCGTCGTCGTCGTCATAGTTATTATCATCTTTCAGAGAAGTCAACCATTCGTGTCAGTAAGAACGAATCACTAAAACTATATATAAAAAAGTTATTTTACAACAAAAAAAAGCACAAAAAAACCCGCATGCACATTTTCGTCGTGTTAGGACATCTCCTGGAATCAAATACAGCAACCTTTATTAATTAATGGCAGGCACCCCCCAAAAACAAACAAACAAACGGACACATACAGGTGCCTGCGGTGGTGTGTGTGTGTGTGTGTGTGTGTGTGTGTGTGTGTGTGTGTGTGTGTGTGTGTGTGTGTGTGTGTACGCGCGCGCATGCGTGTATGCGTGCGCCTGTGGGCGAGTGTGGTGTGTGTGTATGTGTGTGTGTACGCGTGCGTGTGGTGTGTGTGTGTGTATATTACTTTGTGTGTTACTTGTGTGTTACTTTGTGTGTGTGTTTGGTTAGATCCGATGTTTCGCTGCCTTACCCGCTGGGCTCGGTACTGTGAAACTCTTGCGCCAGTTCTGCCCCCCTCTTGACCAGCACATTGAGGTTTTCTATCTCCTCGTGCAGGGAAGAGATGGTCTCCTTGGACGTCTGCTCTCTTTGCTGGGGGGGTGGACAGAGGTCAGCACAGACATGACTGATGAGAGAAGGAGGGAGGGAGGGAGAGGCCGAGGGATGATGTTGGGATAGAAGTGTTTGTGTTTGGGGAGCTGGGATGGGGGAGGTGAGTTCGGGGTTAATAGACACATACACGCACCCGCACGCATGCACGCAGCACACACACACACACACAACACAACACACACCACCACACAACACACACAACACACAACACCCCACAACACACACAACACACCACCACACACACACACACACACACACACACACACACACACACACCACACACACACACACACACACACACACACACACACACACACACACACACACACACACACACACACACACACACACACACACACACACACACACACACTCACACACACACACACACACACACACACACACACACACACACACACACACACACCCACCACCACCACCATCACCACCACCTCCCCAACACACACACACACCCACCACCACCACCACCATCACCACCACCTCCCCCAACACACACACACACACACACACACCACACACACACACACACACCACAAACACAAACACACACACCCCACCACCACACACCACCCCCAACACACCACACCACACCACCACCCACCACCACACACCTCCCCCCAACACACACCCACACACACACACACACACACACACACACACACACACACACACACACACATAACTAAAACAACCTACTTTCAAATATTCCACTTTTTTCCAAGCTCCCTCCAGCTCGGCTGTGAGACTGGTGATGCGGACTTCATCGTCTTTGGACAGTTGCAGAGCTGTAGCTACCTTCTCCGCATTGAGGGTCACCTCTTTGTTCAGCTCCCGCACTTTGTCCATCAGCTGTTTCTCGCTGGCATGCGAGTTGACCAGTGCTGTGTGCAGCCTCTCATAGGCTCTGGTGAACTCGTGCAAGCTTTCATCGTCCAACAGGTCATTGAGAACCGTTTCGAATTCCTTTTCCAGTTCCTCGAAATTTTCCGGTTTTCGGATAGCCTGTTTCTTTTTCTTGGATTCCGCCATGTTTGGTTTTGGGTTGTAGATGATATTAGGAAGGGTATTTTTGTTGTTGGGTTTTGTTTGGTGTTTTTTTTCCT
>CM060324.1:23603373-23623373 GCA_030674155.1 Stramonita haemastoma | reverse complement strand
GCAGATCTAAACCCACCACTTCTGAAGCGGGTTCGGCCTTTACAGGTGCAAAATCCCTCACAGGTGAAAGACTGTTGTGTACAGTTTCAGCAGCATGATCATCCCCAGGGACTGGGCTGACAGCAGTTTGAGCAGAGTCTGGGCACAGGCTGTCAGTGTCTGTGGAAGAATCGTCCTCCTTCTTGCCTCTTCTGGCCCTTGTCCTGTTAGGTAATAATGATAAATAAAAACTGATAAATGGAATATATACAGTGCTATTTCTTGTCAAGTCAAGTCAAGTCAAGTCAAGTCAAAGTCAAAAACACTTTAATCATCCCTGAAGGGCAATTACAATACTGACAGGCATATTGATACAAATCATAATCAAACACACGAAGGAGCTACATTTCTTATTTGTTCAAACATTATATAACTACAAATAAAATGTCACAAACACTCACACTCTACGCGCGCGCGCACTTGCACACACGCAAACACACGCATACACACACACCAATGTTTAGATACAATGTTCTTAAAAAACCACTGACTAGAAAAGACATATGATCACCATTATTTACACATTATACGCACGTGTTCACACCCGCACATATACATGCATGCATGCACACGCCGCACACACACACACACACACACACACACACACACACACACACACACACACACACACACACACACCTTCCCCCCTCCCCATACAATCCACACCCACCCGCCCCCACACTCACACACACGCTCCCCCCCCCCCCCCCCCCCCTATCCATACACACCATCCACACCCACCCGTCCCCCCCCCCCCCCCCCCCCCCCCCCACACGCACATAATCGGTAAAAAGACATGTGAATTTACAAGCAATTCAAAGAAAATCAACAAAGCCAAAAATAAGACACACTTATTTTATGGGTACATATGCATGTATGTGCACCCCTGTATGCATTGGCTACATACATAACAGTGGCAGGTAAGTAATTCAGAGAAGCTCACACACACACACACACACACACACACACACACACACACACACACACACACACACACACACACACACACACACACACACACACACACAAAAGAGCAAACAAACAAACAAAAACAAAAACAAACAACCTCAGTCAGTGTTATTTCTTGTTAAAAAAACCCAAAAAAAACAAATCAAAGTACTTACATTTAACCTATTCTTACACATGTAACCAAGAACAATTAATAAAAGGTAAAAAATAAAGGTGTCCCATAACCTATAAAAGGTAAATGTGTCCCATAACTTATGTTACAGGGGAGCGAGGCGTCAAAGACCTCAACTTCTCCAAGGGCCAGCATATTAAGGGCGGTACCCATCTCCTCTCCCTTGCTGCTTTACCTTCCCTAACCCTAAAGAGGGTAGGTACCC
This sequence comes from Stramonita haemastoma, assembly GCA_030674155.1. Lineage (NCBI taxonomy): Eukaryota > Metazoa > Mollusca > Gastropoda > Neogastropoda > Muricidae > Stramonita > Stramonita haemastoma. The sequence goes on along the minus strand of CM060324.1, from coordinate 23,621,988 downwards.
ATTTACAGCTGGGTGAACTGGGGGACTGTATTGAAACCAAGGTGCGCAAATGGTCACCCATCCTATTGGTAACCACACTCAATGCTACTTAACCTTAGCGTGGGGAAAGTGAGCACTCTGGCCACTGAGCTATCCCATCCACTTAATAAAAATTGAATTAATAGTTTTAACAAATTCAAATGAAAACAAACAAACAAACACACACACACACACACACACACACACACATACACACACACACCACACACACACACACACACAGAGCCTGGTGGTCAGAGTGATACGCTCGTGATCTGCTGACCCGGGTTTGAATCTCATTCAAGAGGATTTTTCCTCTGGAGTTAACATCTGTGCCCACTTCACTCCCCCCAAAAGTCCTTCCAATGAGACTACAAACTGAGATCCCATGTGTGAACACACGCACAACATCTTGAGCACAAGTTAATACCCGTTACACTTTTCAAAAGAGTAGGCCTTTGTGTGCTGGTGGGAACGTATGACAAAATTTACAAAACTCCATACACACTGAGACTGGATGTAAAGAAGCACATGAGTGCTTATTCCATTATCCACGAAATAAAAGAATAAATAAACACATACACACGCACGCACGCAATCTCCAGAATGTTAGGGTCGAGGTTGTGCTTTTTGAGTAGAGCTGTAACTATTACAGTTTTGAGAGCTTGTGAGAAAATTCCTGAAAGAAGGCATGAAATTACTATTTTTGTGATAGTAGGTATAAGCTGTGGAAGGCACTGAGTGAAAAGAGGCGCAGAGATCGCATGATTTTATTGTCATTTCTTTCAGAATTGTCTTTATTTCTTTCTCGCTTTTTGGATGAAAGGAAAAGAGAGGAATGCCAGCGAATACAGGGAAAACTTTTATGTCGAGAACAACCTTGTGTCTTGTTTTGATGGTGATTTCACAATGGAGTGGGTGAAGGGGGCTGTGTCGTCTTCTTTGAGTTGGTGGATGGACTCCCAGTCGACATCAGACAATGCCTCATCCAGGAGTTGGCGTGAGGGTGGGCCGAGGACTTCCCTCGTTTCAGCGGTGCAACGACAATCTGCAGGATTGAAAAAACAAACAAACAAGACTTTAATCCGACAGAAATTACCATACAACAATCACAAAACACCTGGCTTTCATAGATTTTATACGCGCAGAAACACAGATATAGACAAGACAGACAGACAAGACAGGTAGACACAAAAGCCGACACAGTCAGACAAACACAGACACAGACACACACAACACACACACACACACACACACACACACACACACACAAACCTAACCGTTTCTTTTCACCCTTCCCCACCAAATGATTTGAATTATCATCATTCATTCTTTCTTCATTCTCCCAATTTCTCAGTGATCTACAATTACCTACAAAGAACAAAAAAACCAAACACCCCACAAACCTTGGCCCAGCAGGATGGCAGCTACAGTGGCCCTGGAGATGAGCAGCTGATCAGAGGGGGAAGGCCGGTCACCATTGGCCACCACCTTCCCCACAAACTGATACTCTGGCCACCAGTCACTTCTGGGTGACCAGCAGTTTCTCACAGCAGAAAGAAATGTCGTTTTCTCCTCCTCACTTCTCTCCCTGCCCATCAGAAACAAAAAGTTTTAATTCTCTGTGTGCGTGCTGGTGATGGGTGCAGAAAAAAAAGTTTGAATAATTGGAGTATATAAGCGCTTTGATTTGCTTTTACAAGATGTAGCGCTATATAAATTCCATCTATTATCATTATTATTATTATTATTATTATTATTATTGGTATCATTATTATTGTTACTATTATTATTCACTGCCACTCCTGCATTGGACTGACCAGCCACAGCCGGCAATGTCGCTGAAAAATGACCATCTTCTGGCAAAAATTCTGTAGTCAACACAGACTGAAAGAGGACTACTACTACTACTACTACTACTACTACTACTACTACTACTACTATTATTATTATTATCATTATTATTATTATTATCATTATTATATGTAGGGGTGCACAGATGGGCAAAGTAAATACATAATGTGATGCATAGCTGTGAGTTTCCCCCACTCTTAACTACTCTCAGCAGCCAGCTATTCCATCCCATCCCAGACCAGATGGGGCCAGCTGGTGCTATTTATAGCAGGGACTGACCGCACTTGGACTTGGTAAAAGGAAGGGGCCCGCTAATTATAGCACTGGGCCATGGACCCTTGACTAAGTTATGCTAGCTTTGCACGCTGTGGATGGACTTTAAATCTCCATGGTTCTAAAGTCACAGGTTCAAGTCTTGGCAATGCCTGGCTGACTAAGAGTCAGGAATGTTCTCAGTTGTTGTTTTTTTGGTCAAAGAGTCATACAATTTCATACAAACACTTATTCATACTTCTCTCTCTCTCTCTCTCTCTCCTCTCTCTCTCTCTTCTCTTCTCTCTCTCTCTCTCTCACTCACACACACACACACACACACACATGCACACATGCACACACTACACACACACACACACACACACACACACACACACACACACACACACCACACACACACACACTTTATTAAACTTACTTTGAAAACCCCTTGCAGAGGGATTTAGCCAGACAACGCCAGCCCTCCTGTTTCTCCTGCCATATCTCAAAATCTTGCAAGTCAAACACATACCTCAGAGCCCGACTGTGCTGCCCATCATCTGAAAACACACACACACACACACACACACACACACACACACACACACACACACACACACACACACACAGAGGTTTACAAATACAAAAAAAAAAGTTCAGGGGGATATACCACAATCTTCTTTACAAATTATGCCCATTTTTAGACTTTTTGAATCATTTGTATCAATTGTCACCTGTACATTTGGAAACAGGGCAAAAAGAGTAATGATTGGAAACAAATTACTATGAAACTGTGATTACTGCATTTACAACAGAGACAAATGAGTTGTGTATGACCAATTTAACTTTCGAGAGGACACAATTTTTTTTAATTCAAAAGAAAGAAAGAAAGAAGAAGAATGCATAAACCAACCAAAAAAAACACTATTAAAAAAAAAGAAAACAACTTACTTTCTTTCATTTTCACAGAAGGAGGGTATTACAAAATGAAGTTGCACAGTTATACTCCTTTTTCTTCAGTTCTTGTGAAAACATTTTTTTAGTTCGTTTCTCATCATTTTTAATTGTACATTTTTTTGTTCTCTGATTTTTCAAACCTTTTCATCAAAGTACTTCTTTGAAGAGAGAGAGAGAGAGAGAGAGAGAGAGAGAGAGAGAGAGAGAGAGAGAGAGAGAGAGAGAGAGAGAGAGAGAGAGAGAGAGAGAGAGAGAGAGAGAGAGGCAGGCAGGGCAGGCAGGCAGGCAGGCAGGCAGGCAGGCAGGCAGGCAGGCAGGCAGGCAGGCAGGCAGATAGGCAAGCAGACCGACAGGCAGATAGGCAAGCAGACAGACAGACAGACAGAGACAGAGAGAGAAAAAAAAATACAGGATATCCTTTTGCAAATGCCTTACTGTACTAACATTCGGATGAGACTATAAACCGAGGACCCATGTGCAAATGCAGGCAGAACATCTTCCGCACACATTAAAAAAAACGTTCTGCCTTTCAGAAGAGCAGGCCATTCTGCATGAGTGTTTGTGTGTGTGCACAGGTGTGCTTTTTCGGTGTGTGTGTGTGTGTGTGTATGTGCATGCATGCTTGCGTATGTATGCATGTGTGTGTGCAAGCTCAGTGATACTTCACAGCGGTTCTTTACTATGAGCAGAAGAAAACCAAACTACACACCTGTCAACTTCTGCCACAACGTCAGCATTAAAGGATTGGCAGGGTCCAGTTTTGCCAGGCCCTGAAAATAAACACAGAAACCACAATTACGTTATTCAAAATAAGCTTGTATCATTATGGGCACCGCTCTCAACATGCTGGCCCCTAGAGAAGCTGAGGTCTCTGATGCCTCGCTCCCCTACGACCACACGGGTTATGGGACATCTTTACCTTTTTTATTTTAATACAAATACTACGAATGTTGCATTCAAGCAGTTAAGACTGTTTGACTTCAATCCCATGGGTCTATGAAGTCATGGGTTCATATCTCAGCAGCATCTGGTGAATTGAGGGTGGAGATTTTAATGATCTCCCAGGTCAACTTCAAGTCCAGACCTGCCTGTGCCTTTAATTCTTTTCATATATATCAACATGAAGAAGATCAAAATGCATGTTAAAGATCCTGTCATGTCAGAAATGAGATGTCTTGCTATATATGCAGTTATAGTGTGATCTTGACAAACTCGTTTTCCCCTTTTTAAAGAGCAATTATGGTGGTTATGCTCAGAGCTTACCATGGATCAAATCAATCTAGGATTCCACACATAATATTCAAGATTATCACATTCTAATATGGGCCTTGGTATTTTGATTAAAGATATCAACAACTGACCAAGCTGATATTTACCTTCCTGCCGCCACCCCCCCCCCCCCCCCCCCCCCCCAAATGATCGATTATCTCTGAATCTCTACATTAGGCATTTACGAAATAGAAAAAGGCACACACACACACACACACACACACACAAAAACTGTTCTTATTTTCTTTTCGTAATTTAAACCCATCTCAATTACTGTACAATAAACAGCGCGTGCACACTGTCACGAATCGACCCAGGATCGAATCCTCACACCCCTTCACCACCCCACTTACACCTCTCCTGACCGCCAGGGTGAAGGACTAGCGCCCTGGACACGGAGGGAGAGGTGTGGTTTTAAGGGGACTGACGGGAGGTCCTTTACCTCCACACCATTTTTTTTTTCTTCCACCCTCCCCACTTTAGTTTTTTTTTTTTTATTGTTATCCACAACCCTGAGCGCAGGCTAGCGTGCGCATGGGAATTTAAATGTAATATGTCCATGTGTAGCGATGCGTAAAACTCCCTGAGTGGCCGCGTACGAGGTGCCCGTGCGTGGCGGGGTTTTCCGCCGAAACCGGGGTGAGAGCTCACCTGAGTTCAGGTGATAGCAGGCATATATTGCCTGTCGTGATGCCACCCCGGCGACACCTTGTGCTCGGTAGCCAAGGTGCGGAGACAGAACTCCTTGCCGACGCAGGAGTGGTGGTGCCGCGATCGGCACAAGACGGATGTTATCCACACGAGCTGTCCGAGGTATGTAGCGTGTGGCAGAAATCGAATTTATTTTATTTGGTTTAGACACTCGGAAGTGTCCAACATTTTTTCGGATGCATGCAACTTATTTGTTTGAATTATTTACTCATTTCCGCCGACTGGAGTGAGTGGGTGTTGCACCGGGGTTTCGAACCCACGACTTCACCACTTTATGTTTTGGTTCCAATAGTTTCTTCTCTCGAACTCTGCCTTGGTGGGGGAAGAGAGAAGATAGGTTTTCCGAACACGCAGATTCCATTTGGTTCCAAGACTTTATTTTCAGCGCTTCATTCTTTTGTTTCTTTTTATGATTCTGGGGTTTTCGGGCCGTCGCGGTGGATTGAAACTGGAGGGGACCGCAGGTTCACCGGCGTCGTCTGATTGAAGCACTACCCCAGTAATCCGTCCTGTTCCTCTGACTGTGGGAATATATGTTGCAGTCAGAGGTTTTGTCGTGTTTATTTGTATGTCTGTGTGACAGCTTATTTGAACTTGCAGTTGTAACCTCATGGAGGAGTTTTGATGGAGATTGTATCAGTTGTTAAGGTGGGGGAAGGCAAGGGATGGAGGGGGGTTGACACTCATTATGTGACCAAATAATAATTCCTGGCCACAGCTTGTTGTTTGTGTGTGGGCAGGCGGCAGCAGGGGCCGTTTGTGTTTTGGGCAGACGGGACTGAATGTCGGGTGGGACAGACCTCGGGTCTGGACAGCGTGTCGGGCAGAACACCGCACCCGGCGTTCCAGCAGACCTCTCCGGGCCATCGTAGCAGAGAGGATGAGAGTGGAGCGGGGACCTTTCACAGCATGCTGCGAGCCTGAACTGGACACTGGCGTCCAACGCATCCAGCGCCTCAACGTCAGCATTGTGACATTTTCAAAAGTTGAGTGTCCCCCCCACGTTTCCCGTCCTGATGCCTTTTCCCCCATTGTGAACAGTCTTTGAGAGTGTGTGTGTGAGAGAGTATTTTTTTTTTTTTTTTTTCTTCTTTACATATATTTGTGTAGAGGGTTAGGGGTGTTAGGAAGGGCGGAGGGGGGGGAAAGGGGCATGTTAGCTTAGAATTGTTTAAGTGTGTATGAAAGTGAAATAAAGCGTCTTGTTTGTATATGTTTATTTTTGCCTTTTGAGTTGTGCTTTGGGAGATTGCTGTGACTGCCACCCCCTTTTCCGGACGAATTTTTAACGAGCTAGTTGCAGCAGAAAATCTAACCTCGTCCTTTCTGGACACTGGGGATTTTGTGTTGTGACAATTTTGGGGGCTCGTCCGGGATCGGAATTAAAAGTGCAGTGTGGCATTGCAGCTTTCTCTCCGGCACACCAATAGGTTGTTTTGTCTTTGCCCCTTTCTACTAGTCTTTTCTTCTTAGTGTCTTAGGTTGTTGTCATTGTGAATACTTGTAGTTATTATTTGGTTGTGGGGAAGTTAGCGGTGGTAGGGTTACAGAAGTAAGTAATTAAGCAATTACTGGGTGATCGAGTGCTTGCACGCGCGGGTTGGTTGCGGTCCCATCTTTTCCGATCCGTCGCGTCGCGTTCGTTGCCTAACTTCTGTTCCTTGGTTTTGAGTCCTACTCGTGTGCGTGGTGCGCGGATAAAGCCATTTGTTTCCCTTGGTTGGGGTCATTTGGTGCGTAGCCCGAGTAGGATTGGATTCGAACCCATTTCTTGTGGTACTGGTCGGCTAGGGAGAGAGAATTGCGATGGCTGAGAAACAGGAGGGCGTGGGCAATGTTAGGGATCAGCGGGTCCTGAAGGACTCCCAGGGTCCAGTGACCAGAGCAGTGTCACGCAGGACAGGGGGCATGCTCCCTGGGATAGGGGGTGTTAGTTCTCCTCGGAATGTTGCCCTCGCGTTTGTCACCACCGGCACTCCCACCACTACCACCGTTACGACTTCGATGTCAGGAATACAGGGTATGACATCCGCTTCCGTGACTTCGGTTTCCACTTCCAGAGGGAAGAGTGCAGGGGCACATCCCCTGAGTACTCCTAGTAGGTCTAGACTAGGTGGAGGGTTTGCTCAGCATCCCTCTGAGGTGAGAGAGCCTGCCTCACCTCCGTATGTTGCCTTTACTCCGTCTCAACCTGCGGGAATGGAAGCTTTGCTTCTGTGGTTGAGGGAGCGTAGCGAAGAAGAGGAGAAAGAGCGCGTCCGTCGCGAGGAAGAAAAGAAAGAGCGCGTCCGTCGCGAGGAAGAAGAGCGGAAAGAGCGCGTCCGTCGCGAGGAAGAAAAGAAAGAGCGCGTCCGTCGCGAGGAAGAAGAGCGGAAAGAGCGCGTCCGTCGCGAGGAAGAAGAGCGGAAAGAGCGCGTATGTCGCGAGGAAGAAAGAGAGCGCGTCCATCGCGAGGAAGAAAGAGAGCGCGTCCATCGCGAGGAACTGGAGGCTCGGGAATGCCTCCATCGCGAGGAACTGCGGCAAAGGAAGGAGGCAGAAGAGAGACGGGATCGTCTCCGTCGCCAGGAGTTAGAGTCTCGGGAGCGCCTCCATCAGGAGGAATTACGAGAGAGGAAAGAGGCTGAAGAGAGAAGGGAGCGCATTTGGCAGGAAGAGTTTGAGCTTCTTAGGGAGCAGATTGCTCAGAGCTCCAAAGCACTACAGCAGACCAGTCAGGTTTCAGGGACTGGTATTAAGCTTCCATCTCTGAAACTCCCTCAGCTGCAGGATGGGGATGACATAGATCAATTCATAGATCATTTTGTCTCTGCAGCTGAGGTAGGTGGGCTCACTGATCAGCAGAAGAAGGCCTACATGGCAAATTCCTTGACTGGTAAGGCCAGGGAGGCTTTCAATGCCCTCCATTCAGGGGCATCTTTTCAGGAACTTTTAGACGCTCTCAGGCGGAAGTTCCATCTCACACCTGAGGCATATCGGCGAAAGTTCCGCGAAGCTTGCAGGGAGGACGATGAGTCTTTCTTTGACTTTGGCGAGCACCTGAGACGTGTCCTCGAGTTATGGGTGAAGCTTTCTGGAAAGGATCTAAGAGAGCTGATCCTCACAGAGCAATTCTTCTGTGGGATCACTGATCAGTTGGCAACGGAAGTCCGGTGCCACAATCCAGACGGCTTTGACGGCATCATGAAAAAGGCCCAAGTTATCTGGGAGGCCAGAGAGGTCGAGCCAGTCAAGTCAGGTGGCCTTAATCCACCCAGATCCACCCAATTCCCTACAGCTGAGGTTTCGACAGATGAGGGGGAGCCTTCTAGGGCCCCAAGTGTGTCATTGTCCCCAACAAATGAAGTCAGGGCACGTGCCTTGAAGGAAAGGGGCTGTTTCAAGTGTGGTAAGATGGGCCACCGAGCCAAACATTGTCCAGCTACCACTGAATCCAGGAGAAGGCCGAGTTCTGTCACTAGTGGGTATTCGAGCATATCTGCTGAGGGCTCTGCCTGCGATGTGGTTTCTGAGCTTCCGACCTTTTCAGCGGGAGTGGCCACAACCACGGCAGCAGCTAAGAAGGCTGGAGCCCCACTCAAACCACCCAGAGTGCTGAATCAGGAGGGGGTCGACCTCAAAGTCGACAGGAAGACCCTTATTAATCTTCAGAAAGGGGACCCCTCGCTGAAGACTCTGTGGGCCAGGGTACAGGCAACTGAGGATCAGAAGGCGGGCCCTGGGGTACAATATGTTGTATCCAAGGGAGTCCTTACCCGCATCTTCTGCAAGGGACTCCTCAGAGGCAAATTCTGGTGCCTCAGTGCTTGAGAGAAACAGCACTCAGAGCAACACATGTCACCCCCACAGCAGGACACCTGGGTGCAAGGCGCACTCTGAAGCGCCTATGGCAGCAGTTTGCCTGGCCAGGTATGACCAGGGACGTCGGGGAGTATTGCCGATCTTGTGTGGTCTGCCAGAAGACTGCACTCAAGGGTAAAGGCAGCAAGATTTCTTTGGGGTCAGTACCCCAGCAACTATCCCACGTGAGATGTTGAGTGCTTGCCTGATGGGTCCCATCCTATCCTCTGTTGAGAAAGGTGCGGCTGGCATCTCTGGATATAATTAAAATATTAAAAGATTAAAATATTCGAGTTTCGAGTTTCGAATATTCGAGTTTCTGGATGGCGAACACAATCAACTCCAGTGTTCCCATCGTTTCTGCCCAGTAGGCCGCCAATACCTGGGATGGAACATCAGGCTTTGACCTCACTTGTCCAGCCTCCGATCCATCAACGGAGAGGACAATGTGGGAGGGGACTTTCTTAGTGGGATGTCTGCTGGAGATGACTCCTCGAAATGTGACGCAGGTAGGCATAGTGAGCCATAGGGAGTGTGAGCTCTCCTGCTTACTCACACAATAGACTTAGGGGGTTGCTATAGTGAAGCATAGGGAACTGGACCCTCCCCATTACCAGTAAGAGACGTTAAACCGAATATGACCATTCCCCTCAAATTGAGACACTCCCTTTAGGAGGGCTTTGCCGCACCCTCCGACCTTTGACCTCACAAAAGGGTACTAGTCCACCCTGGGGTCAGTTCTATTGCAGGCGGGCCCATGGGAGAGCCGGTAGCTTCCCTTGGTAGGCCTGTATCTTTTCCCAGTTCCCTATCTCCCCGGAAGCTCCACGCCAGGTGGCGTCATTCATTAAGAGGGCTGAAAATCCGGGAAAGGTATGGGAGGGATTCGGCTGTCATGGCTTTGCCTACACAACTGGCATAGACCCTCAGGTAGGTGAGATGCCGGTGCTGGGCCTGGTAGTGACGGTCACTCCTATGGGAAGCGGCGGAGGATCGACCTGGGGTGAGGTTCCGGCGACCCTCACTTTTGGTGGGGTATGTGTCACGAATCGACCCAGGATCGAATCCTCACACCCCTTCACCACCCCACTTACACCTCTCCTGACCGCCAGGGTGAAGGACTAGCGCCCTGGACACGGAGGGAGAGGTGTGGTTTTAAGGGGACTGACGGGAGGTCCTTTACCTCCACACCATTTTTTTTTTCTTCCACCCTCCCCACTTTAGTTTTTTTTTTTTTATTGTTATCCACAACCCTGAGCGCAGGCTAGCGTGCGCATGGGAATTTAAATGTAATATGTCCATGTGTAGCGATGCGTAAAACTCCCTGAGTGGCCGTGTACGAGGTGCCCGTGCGTGGCGGGGTTTTCCGCCGAAACCGGGGTGAGAGCTCACCTGAGTTCAGGTGATAGCAGGCATATATGTTGCCTGTCGTGATGCCACCCCGGCGACACCTTGTGCTCGGTAGCCAAGGTGCGGAGACAGAACTCCTTGCCGACGCAGGAGTGGTGGTGCCGCGATCGGCACAAGACGGATGTTATCCACACGAGCTGTCCGAGGTATGTAGTGTGTGGCAGAAATCGAATTTATTTTATTTGGTTTAGACACTCGGAAGTGTCCAACATTTTTTCGGATGCATGCAACTTATTTGTTTGAATTATTTACTCATTTCCGCCGACTGGAGTGAGTGGGTGTTGCACCGGGGTTTCGAACCCACGACTTCACCACTTTATGTTTTGGTTCCAATAGTTTCTTCTCTCGAACTCTGCCTTGGTGGGGGAAGAGAGAAGATAGGTTTTCCGAACACGCAGATTCCATTTGGTTCCAAGACTTTATTTTCAGCGCTTCATTCTTTTGTTTCTTTTTATGATTCTGGGGTTTTCGGGCCGTCGCGGTGGATTGAAACTGGAGGGGACCGCAGGTTCACCGGCGTCGTCTGATTGAAGCACTACCCCAGTAATCCGTCCTGTTCCTCTGACTGTGGGAATATATGTTGCAGTCAGAGGTTTTGTCGTGTTTATTTGTATGTCTGTGTGACAGCTTATTTGAACTTGCAGTTGTAACCTCATGGAGGAGTTTTGATGGAGATTGTATCAGTTGTTAAGGTGGGGGAAGGCAAGGGATGGAGGGGGGTTGACACTCATTATGTGACCAAATAATAATTCCTGGCCACAGCTTGTTGTTTGTGTGTGGGCAGGCGGCAGCAGGGGCCGTTTGTGTTTTGGGCAGACGGGACTGAATGTCGGGTGGGACAGACCTCGGGTCTGGACAGCGTGTCGGGCAGAACACCGCACCCGGCGTTCCAGCAGACCTCTCCGGGCCATCATAGCAGAGAGGATGAGAGTGGAGCGGGGACCTTTCACAGCATGCTGCGAGCCTGAACTGGACACTGGCGTCCAACGCATCCAGCGCCTCAACGTCAGCATTGTGACATTTTCAAAAGTTGAGTGTCCCCCCCACGTTTCCCGTCCTGATGCCTTTTCCCCCATTGTGAACAGTCTTTGAGAGTGTGTGTGTGAGAGAGTATTATTTTTTTTTTTTTTTTCTTCTTTACATATATTTGTGTAGAGGGTTAGGGGTGTTAGGAAGGGCGGAGGGGGGGAAAGGGGCATGTTAGCTTAGAATTGTTTAAGTGTGTATGAAAGTGAAATAAAGCGTCTTGTTTGTATATGTTTATTTTTGCCTTTTGAGTTGTGCTTTGGGAGATTGCTGTGACTGCCACCCCTTTTCCGGACGAATTTTTAACGAGCTAGTTGCAGCAGAAAATCTAACCTCGTCCTTTCTGGACGCTGGGGATTTTGTGTTGTGACACACACAAACACAGACACACACACAAACACACACACACACACACACACACACACACACACACACACACTCACCCCCCCCCCCCACACACACACACACACACCCCACTCACCTTCAAACAGCTCACAGACTCTTCATGAACGTATCCCTCATTATAATGATTGTGGTTTCTGGTGAGGTATTCATACATGAATCTGTGAGCATTGGGGTTGTCAGGGTTCTTCTCTCGGTACAGGCACAGCAGGGCCTTGGCTTTGTCATAGTCCCCATAGTACTCATGAATCTGAAAAGCACCAACGCAGGCGATGAGTGATGGTTCTATTCAATTTTTTCCCCACGTTCCTCGGCAAAAGCTCCAAGCTTTACCAATGGTGAGATTTAATGTATGCAACCCTTTTTGCCCACCATTAAGGTAGCCACATTCCAACTTTGGGGACATGTCTAAACATGACATCAGTGTGCATAAGTTTTTTTTTGTTTTGTTTTTTTCTAAATTTGTCTTCTGTTCTTACCAGCATGAATGGCCTACTCTTCTGAAAAGGTGGAACAGGCCTAAATGCAAGTGCAAGATGTTCTGCGTGTGTTTGTATATAGGGCCTTGGCTTATAATTTCATCTGGACTTTCAGAAGAGTGGAGTCAGCACTGATGTTAACAACAAATAGAAAAAAATCCCCTTGAACAGTCACCTCAGTGGTGGCTCGAACCTAGGCTCAATCCCAATGATTAGATAAAAAACCCAATACCTGTGACTTAGGATATAACAGGTTTCATTCTTTAAGGAAAAAAAAAAGAGCTGATATTCAAATGTGTCAACTTACCTCTATAGATTTAGTCAGGAATATGTCCCAAATGCCCATCTCTTTTACAACCGAATCCAGCCCCAGACTGGCTCGCTTGGCAAGGTTTTTAACTGCATCTTCAGTCACCCCTGAGTACGCTGTTTGACCTGTAGGCAAACCATCCTACTCAGTGAATGAGGCTTGTTTGACCCAACAAGACAGAAGTGTCAACTAGTGCTCTGACCATGTGAAATACCTAAAAATGTATACTGTTCTTTTTCGTCCTGACTACTCAAAATGGGCACTCAAGACATTTAAATCCATTTTAATCTGGCCTTTTAGTAAAGCAAACGATGTATCCCATTAAACAGTTCTTGTCAGGAAGGTCCCATCACTTGTGTGTGTGTGTGTGTGTGTGTGTGTGTGTGTGTGTGTGTGTGTTGTGTGTGTGTGTGTGTGTGTGTGTGTGTGTGTGTGTGTGTGTGTGTGTGTGTGTGTGTGTGTGTGTGTGTGTGTGTGTGTGTGTGTGCGTGTGCATGCGTGCGTGCGTGTGTGTTTCAAGTCAAGTCAAAGTCAAAATTTTATTTCCAGATGGTACATTGAGTACGCAAAAAATCTGCTTTGTTTGTTTGTGTGTGTGTGTGTGTGTGTGTGTATGTGTGTGTGTGTGTGTGTGTGTGTCTCACGGCACTGCATGCACAGCAGGACAAAAGCAAAGTTTACTTATAATACAAGTTGAGTGTGTGAGTGCCCATACACATGCACACGCATACACACACAAACACACATGCAAGCATGCATGCACGCACACACACACAAACACACACACGAGTGCGCATATACACACACGCACACAAACACACACATGCACAAACATATATCAGGGGTAAAAAATACAAGGTAAATGCTGGATGTCTTAGGAAAAAGGAAATAAAGCAAAAAAACTGTTAACGCTGGGCTGGCTAAGCTTTAATAAATGCAAGATGATATCAAATTCAATAATTCAGTTCTGTATCAGTTCACACTTCACACATGATATTGCCCTAAACTATGCCAGCTGATCTCATTTCACTATTTCAATCCCAAGATCAAAAACTAATTCTTCTTTCTACAGCTCAGGATTCCAAATTATACTATTTCAAGCTGTCCCATGGCAGGCAAAACTGCCAAGTGGCTTGAGCGTTAAGCTTGCAATCTGATGGCCTGGGTTTGAGCCACCACAAAGGCACCTGTTCAAGGGGATTTTTCCCCTGGAGTTAACATCAGTACTGACTCAACTCCCCCAATAGTCCTTTGGATAAGACTATATAAACCAAAGTCCCCTGTGCAAATGCACGGAGAACATCTTGTGCACATGTAAAAACCTTTTCCGTCTTTCAGAATGGTAGGACAATGTATGCCGGCAAGAATGGATCACAAAATTAAAAAAAACAAACAACTTATGTGCACTAACACTGGTGTCATGTTTAGACATTATCGCCTACATTGCGATACGGCTTCCTCAATCCTGGGCAAAAACGGTCGCATACACAAAAATCTTACCATTGGTGAACCTCAGAGCTCTAGCCAAGAAACACACACACACACACACACAAAACCCAAAACAAAAATAATAGCTGCCACTTATAATAATAATACATGGAATTTATATAGCGCTATATCTTGTAAAAACAAAGCAAAGTGGTTGCATTTGACATATACAACACACAAGCAATCAATAACAATTTATAGTTTTAGCAAATTCGAATGTATGCACACACACAGGCGCACACACATACACCCACTCTTGCCAACTTACTGCCAAAGGACTGAGAAGGGGTGTTGAGGGCAGGGTCCCTCTGTCTGCTGAGGGCAGCCTTCCAGTCGACATACAAGGCCAGGCCCTGATAGCCGTCCATCAGCTTCTGGGTGTGGTCACTCAGCTTCCTCTGGTGCTCACTCCTCGATCCAGGCTTCACTTTGCGAGCAGCCTGTCGTCATATACGCACCACAAACCACCGTGAAATTATAGACTATCCAATCCAATCATGTTTATAGCCCTGCCGACCACACAGGAAATTATAGACAGAAAACATTCATACTAGCAGACAAATGACTATACAATATTGACTGAAAGTGTTCATACCACCACAAAAAAGATCATGAAATAGAGACAGAAAATATTCATACAACCACACAACTGACCACAGAATTCTGACAGAAAATATTCATACATGCACACAAGTGACCATACAATACTGACAGAAAATATCCATACAAGCACACAACTGACCATAGAATATTGACAGAAAGTATCCATACAAGCACACAACTGACAATAGAATATTGACAGAAAATATCCATACAAGCACACAACTGACCATAGAATATTGACAGAAAATATCCATACAAGCACACAACTGACCATAGAATATTGACAGAAAATATCCATACAAGCACACAACTGACCATAGAATATTGACAGAAAATATTCATACAAGCACACAACTGACCATAGAATAGTGACAGAAACTTTTCATACAAGCACAACAAAAAACCCATAAAATGAGGACAGAAATTACAAGCACACAAATGATCATGAAATAGAAAATAATTATGAATACAAGCACACAAATGACCATTAAATATTGGCAGAAAATATTCATACTAACACATAAATGACTATATTCATAAAAGCACACAAATAAAAATAAAACATAGACAGAAAAAATTTAATAAGCAAACAAATGACCATAGAATATCAACTGAAAACATTCATGAATTATACAAGCATGCAAATGACCATAAAATATAGACCAAATAACCACAAAAATGAAAATCATGCATGCACGCACACACGCACGTGCACACACACACATACACACACACACACACACACACACATTCACAAACAACCTAAAAAAAAAACGATTACACTAATAAAGACCTACACACATTTCAGCAACACCCATCCACCTACCCACCCACACGCATTTCAGCTCCATACCACTACACAAGAGCCCATTCAGAAAGTCTACTTGCTGACTGTAGACAGACAGACATAATGCTCTGCTTCCCTACATCATCCCCTTACCTCCAACACCTTGGAGGCTTCCTCAGTGAGGTCCTGGCTGATAAGGTACTGCACAAACTCCAGAGCAACGTCATGGGCATTGCACTCCCTCAGCAGGAAAGAACACCTTCCATAGACAGAAGTCACATGTGAAGTTAGTTCGGTCACTGGGCATTAAGAAGGAAGGTAGAAGGACAATTAAGACGATCACCTGATAGTCACATTTGAAATTAGTTAGGTCACTGAGCATTAATTAAGAAGGAAGGTAGAAGGACAATTAAGACGATCGCCTCATAGTCACATTTGAAATTAGTTAGGTCACTGAGCATTAATTAAGAAGGAAGGTAGAAGGACAATTAAGACGATCACCTGATAGTCACATTTGAAATTAGTTAGGTCACTGAGCATTAATTAAGAAGGAAGGTAGAAGGACAATTAAGATGATCACCTGATAGTCACATTTGAAATTAGTTAGGTCACTGAGCATTAATTAAGAAGGAAGGTAGAAGGACAATTAAGACGATCACCTGATAGTCACATTTAAAATTAGGTCACTGAGCATTAATTAAGAAGGAAGGTAGCAGGACAATTAAGACGATCACCTGATAGTCACATTTGAAGTTAGTTAGGTCACTGAGCATTAATTAAGAAGGAAGGTGGCAGGATGGTTAAGACAATCACCTGATTGACCTAAATGGTCGCATACGCAAAAATCTCACCATTGGTGAGCCTGAGAGCTCTAACCAAGGAATGAAAACACACACACACACACACACACACACACACACACACACACACACACACACACACACACACACACACATACACGCACAAAAACAAAAACAAAAACAAAAACAAATAGAAAACAAGAAACAAACAAAAAAATAACCAAACAAAACCCCTTGCTTCTCCCCCAAAGCCTCACAAAACTGCTACCAACAACAACTACAACAAAAACAATAACACATAATAATGTCAAAGCTTACTTGAAAAGGTCTTTGATGAGACTGCTGTTGCTCTCAGGCTCTGTGTACAAAGCAGCCAGTGAGGTCTGAAACAGAATCATCATTTTACTTTCCTGTCAAAATGTACATTTCATAAGTTTTGAAAGACCCCGAAGTCGGAATGTGGCTATCTTCATGGTGGGGTGAAAAAACCAGTTGCATATGCAAAACCTCACCATTGATAAAACTCAGAGTTCTAACCAACCAAAAAAGAGATTTTTATAGCACTTGTAGGTTACTGGGCTATGAGATGGCAAGTTGAAATACAGATGTACACCAGCTTAACTGCTTCTTGTATATCAAACTAACTTCTTTCATATGATGTGTACTGTAACAATTCCATTTGTTTACACACACACACACACACACACACACACACACACACACACACACACACACACACACACACACACACACACACACACACAACAACAACAACAACAACAACAACATCAACAACAACCACCCCATCCCCTCCCAAACACACACAATGTACCATCTAAAAATAAAAATTTGACTTTGACACATTTGACTGATACACACTGCAGATACCATCACACACACAGACACACACAAACATGCAAATGGATATATTATGTATGCATATGTGCATATTTACACAAATGCTTAACCCACACACATGCATGCATCCACATACTGATTCCCCCCCCCCCCCCCCCCCCCCCCCCCCCCCCCAACACACACCTCCTCCCTCACCCATACATTTTTCTACCCTGCCCTCATCCCCTCCTCACACACACACACACCTACACCTACACCTACACACACACACACACACACACACACACACACACACACACACACACACACACACACACACACAGATAGATGGCTTAATGAAAAAAAGCAAATCGATGCTTACTCAATGTACCATCTGAAAATAAAATTTTGACTTGACTTGACTTGACTTGACTTGACTTCACACACACACACCACACACACACACACACACACACACACACACACACACACTCACACACAAACAAATCATAACTCTTGACTAAAACCCTTTCTCCCTCCACTCTTTCTCTCACTGTATGGTGACTGTACCTTCCAGGTGAGCCAGTCGGCCCCATAGGGAATGTGAGTGATGCATTTCAGCATGGAGAGGACCTGCGTCCAATGGTGGGACAGGACACACTCCCGCAACAGGCGCAGGAACTGTGGCAACAAGGACATCCACTCTCCCCGTCCCTTCTCGTGGGTGTCCCAGGGGTTTTCTGCTGTCAGCATAAGGAATGTACAATATTGTATTGTATTGTATTGTATTGTATTGTATTGTACTGTACTGTATTGTATTGTATTGTACTGTAATGCATTGTATTGTTTGTATTGTATTGTATACCAGTTACCACTTGATTGTATTGTATTGGTTTGTGTTGTATAGTATTGTATTGTTTTGTACTGTATACGACTTCTAAGTCACAACAGATCTGTCAGCGTAAAATTTGGGCTACTCTCCCCAGGGAAAACATGTCGCTACAAGAGCAGCACCACCCATTATTTGTTTCTTTTCCGATCTGCATATGTATTTGGTTTCCTTTCAAAATGGCTTTTTCCTACAGAATTTTGCCAGGGACAACTCTCTTGTTACCGTGGGTTCTTTTATGTGCACTAAGAAATATTGTACACTGGACCTTAGCTTATTTTGTCTGATCCAAAACACTAGTGCCCAGACCATCACTTACGGTCTAGTGGATGGGGGAAAAGTTTCAGGCACAAACTGGGATCAAACCACCACACACTTGAAACCCAGACTTTTCGCTTTCTACACAGGTGCGTTACCTCTAGACCACTGATAACTAACCACTAGGTGTTAATGGGATGGATAAGATGTTTAGAATTTGGAATGTAAAGTAACTGTGATGATGGTGCAGTGGTGAGTGTGGGGCTGGGGTGGGGTGGGGTTGGGATGAACAGTGTTTTGTGTGTGTGTGTGTGTGTGTGTGTGTGTGTGTGTGTGTGTGTGTGTGTGTGTGTGTGTGTGTGTGTGTGTGTGTGTGTGTGTGTGTGTGTGTGTGTGTGTGTGGTGTGTGTGTGTGCGTGTGCGCA
>CM060324.1:23590873-23598373 GCA_030674155.1 Stramonita haemastoma | reverse complement strand
CCGGTTAGAGCAGCGTGCAGTCTGCTAAGGACACATCATACATAGGCCTACGTCTTGCTCTTCTCGGTTGTACGGAGGCGTTTCGCTGTCTTCTGTTTGTTAGCTGGGTTTGTTGACTAGTTACATTTTGCTTTTCTTGATATTTTCTTACAAAGTTTCATATGCACAGACAAATATACTTAGAATTTTATGTGGCGATTAGATCTGCTTTAATTCTTATTTTTACACTTGTCACCGCCACTACGGTACTCAAGTAATTTGCCGACATGCCATATGGCACTTCAGTAAGTACTAGGCCTACTAGCCTAGCTAGCAAGTTTTATCGTAGGCAGCGTGCCGTTTACTGTGTATTTCAGCAGACGAAATTCATGAGTTTGATTACGCTCATCAACCCACACTAGAGCAAATTCGTGGAAAATAATATGAGGGCATAAGAGTTTTGCTTGGCAGATTTCACTTCTAAAGTTAATATTTTTCAGTAAGTGTGGCAAACAAAACTGGCACAAGTTTGGTTGATCATCTTGATAGCATAGACATGGCTGGCATTGATGTAGGCCTAACCTGTTCTTGTCTGTTTTGGTTAAAAACTCCTACCTCTTATTAAAATTTTGTTCTCCTGAAATACTACAAATAGAGACACCAGGTCACAGTGTTATTGCTAAGCATAACCTGATAAGTGATAAGTTGATAAACAACTTCGATATCTATAAACTATCTAAATGATTGATTTCATATCAGATATATTTAAGCGGTAGTTTATTGATTAGTTACTAGGATCTTTGTATAAGTATTAACACGTGAAAACAAAGTTTTTTGTAGGAAAAGGGATCATCTGTGTAATTTGTGATCTAGTTCTATTTGTTAATACTGTACCTATATAAAATATTATGGGATGTCTTTTATAAACTTTATCCACTGATGTTATTTGATATCTCTATTATACCACAATGTATTCTGTATTCTACAGTCCCAAAATATCCTTGTGTAAAATCTGGGGTGCTCTCTCATTAGAGAGGGTGTGGCCGCAGTGTAGGCTGTGGGTGTGTGGCACTGTCCATTTTATTTTTCTTGTTATACTATTTAACTATATATATAACTTATATATTATATTTATTTATATAACATACATATTCCTCTGTAACAGTTTAAGACAGATTTTTTTTTCTATACAGAAGTTTGCCAGGGACAACTCTTGCATTGAGTTCTTCTGTTTGCCCTAAATGTATTGTTGCTAACAAGATTTTGGTTTATCATCACATCCAAGGCAAAAGACTTGCACTCAGGAGTAGCCTGGCCTCCACTTGTGATCTAGTGGATAGGGGTTGGGGGAGTATGACTTTGGATTGGATAGAACACACTAGCTCTAGCTCAGCTGCTGTTCAATTTACCATCCAGACAGGTGTTTTAACTCTTGATCATCTCTCCCTATCAAAGTATGTGCGTGTGTCTTTTTTTATTTCTTTATTCTTTTATATCGAGGATAATGGAATAAGCACTCATGTGCCTTTTTACATCCAGTCCCCATGTGTATATATAGTTTTGGAAATCTTGTCATCTGTTTCCACTCGCATACAATGGCCTACTCTTATGAAAAGCGGAACAGGATTTAAGGTGTGCACAAGATTTTTGCGTGCGTTCGTACACAGGGCCTAGGTTTATAGTTTCACCTGAAAGATGTGTCACATTGTGTGTGTCGCTGTTCGTCACTCTATGTTCGTATGCACATTTGTGCCTGTGCATTCACACGCTCATGTGGTACATTCATGTGTGGCATACAAGAACGCATATTTTACAATCTGATATGAATTTAGAATTCTACTGAATCCAAGAGTTGCATAATGATAGATCTGTATGGTGTGTATCATGCTTCATTGAAGTTAACATTAACTTTAACAATATTTATTGAAATTATTCTGACAGTTTTGATGTTAACTTTAACAACATTTATTCTGATGGCAGTTTTCCTAAGTACTCCATCCCCATCAACAATGCTGCTGCTACCAAGCGTGACACTGATGCTGCTGGCCACGGTCACAGCACACAATGCACCAGGAGTGCCTCCCAGACAGCAGCAGCAGCAACATCAGCAGCAGCAGTTCAACGCACAGCAGCAGCAGTTCAATGCACAGCAGATGAACGTGCAGGAAGGTCAGCCTCCAGCTCAGGGTCATGGCCATGGTCATGGAAGTCCCCCTGGTGGCAACAAGATGAGATTCCAGTCGGAAATTCACAATGCGGAGTGAGTATAAATAATGCGTTTTTCATTTTTTGTTCACACCATACTACATCACTCATCTCATCTTCAGAATCTGTGTTGTGCTATATTGATATTATTTTTATGTGGTTATTGTTCTTATTATATATTTATGGCTTATAACCCACCTGAATATCTCTGTTTTAGAGATAATAAAGTTTTGAATCTTTCTCTCTTCAGACACGCACAGTCATGCGTAACAGACTCTCCATTTGCTCAGGCATTCCCAGCATCTGCAACATCAAAACTGCCTTATTGACAGGTACAATGGCACACCCAGACTCCCTTCTTCAGACACAGACACACCCTCATTCTGGTATTCATACACTGGCACACACAGGTAGTGGCTCACACTTAGGCTCAAACAAAGCCATCAGATTGCAAGTGCAACATGCAACACTCTAACGGCTAGGTTATCTGACCCCCCCCCCCCCTTCTCCCTAGGTGGATCTTGTACAAAAAAATAGCAACAATTCGTTCCCCAGAACAAGTCATTAAAAATCTGTTTCTAAAATGCCTAAAATCAATAACACCCCCTGCCCCCCGTCATGTTTTGAAGTTGAAATGCAGCAAGTAAAGGTGGGGTAACAGATGCTGGCATCTTGTACCAAGTGTTGCAGAATATAATATCAATTTTTCAGTTTGCAATCCTAACAACCTCTTACAATTTGTCACAGATGGTTATTTTCCCCTGTTTTGATCTGAATTAGATGCTCTTTAGATGGCCAGACATGTTTAAATTTAAAAAATACAAAATACAAAAATACAAAATACATATATGCAGGAACTGAGGAAGGTATGCATGCACACATTTCATGCAGGCATGTTATAGATACGCATGCATGCTCTCTCTGTCTGTGTCTTTGTCTCTCTGTGTCACACACACAGACACACACAGGCCACACACACACACAGAACACAAGCACACATGCACATATGCATGTGCTCATGCACACGCACACACACACAGCACACATGCATGAGTCAAAAGGCTGAGAAAGCGCAGTGCAAATCCATAAGCAACACAGAGGGGAGGAGAAAACTGTAATAAATGTAGTGAAAAGTGATATTGATTTTTTGTTTCTTCGTCGCAGCTGTTTCCCTAAGGTAAACTTGCCACAGGTGGTCCCCTCTCTTCAGGTTATGATTATCTAGCACAGGTGATAGAAGACTGTGGCAGTAGCTTCACTAAAGATGTTTACTATACATCTAGATTGATCTGGATGACAGGAGGTGGGACATGCCAACAGCTGCACTTTTCTATTCTGTAGGTGTTTCACCACATAGCAAGGTGCACATTATTACTGTTTCGATCAGTTAGTGCTGCTGGCTGTTGAGACTCTGTTTGTCCAATGCAAAAATGTAATAAGAATGTGTTTGTGCTGCAGGGAAAGATAAGAGGGAGAGATGGGGGTAGGGAGAGAGAAGGACAGACAGACAGAGAGAGGGGGGGGGGGGGGGGGGGGTTCTGTATGTGTGTGTGTGTTATTGATTTTTTTTATTCATTCATTCATTCTTTTATATCAAGAATAATGGAATAAGCTCTCGTGTACTTTTTTTTTTATGTCCAGTCCTCGTGTGTATGTGGTTTTGTAAATTTTGTCATCTGTCCCAATGGGACACAATGGCCTACTCTTCTGAAAAGCAGAACAGGATTTAACATGTGTGCAAGATGTTCTGCATGCATTCACACATGGGGCCTCAGTTTGTAGTCTCATCCGGAGCGTGTGTTCATGTGTGTGTGTGTGTGCTATAGATTTTTTTTTTTTAGTCTATTGAAAAAATTCTTTTTACAATATGAAATGTTAAAAAGATTAAGGAAAAAAAATGGTACTGTGGTTAAACTAATAAAAATGAACATCATGATGATGATTATTGATAATGAGAGAGAGAGAGAGAGGGTGGGGTGGAGAAAGGGATCTGTGTGTGTGTCCGTGTCTGCCTTCTGTCTGTCTGTCTCAGTGTCTATCTGTCTGTCTGTTTAGGTGGATTTGTTTTTTAGTGACTTGAAAATAATTTGATTAGTTCAGGGTTCGCGATAACCGGTAATTGTCGGTATTTTACCGATTGTAAACAGGGAATACTGAAAATTTTCGAAGCAGCCGGTACCGCGTACCGGTTCTGTTTGCCTGTGACCGATTAGTTTCGTCTCAAAAAAATGTTAAGTGAGTTTTCTGACAGTCAGTCATGGCCGTACATCTTACGCACTACCCTTCCACCCTCGACGAACATGGTTAGCGCCAGCTCATTAGCTATCAGCAGAACAGCAAGCTATGTGAAAGAAGGTCGCGCTCTTTCGGCATGACAGCGACTTCATTCAATTGATAAATGGAGCCTAGATTTATTTATTCTGTATTCTTCATCTTTTATATCGAGGATAATGGAATAAGCACTCCTGTGCTTTTTTACATCCAGTCCCCGTGTGTATGCAGTTTTGTAAAATGTAATCCTCTCCACCGGACCAGTGACGGCCTGCATCTTACGAAAAGCGAAAAGCGAGGGTTTATGATAAGAATTTGCGGTTGCTTTCAGAGAGGAGTCGAAAACCAAATCTAAAATGAACAAGATCTAGATGAGCGCTAAGCATAGAAACAAGAAAGAAGAATATAAGTCACACGAATGATGATGCAAAAACAGATGACACGGAAGTGGCACAGGCGCTAGAAAAAAAATCCTATTCCTTCGTGGCTTCATGCCCAAGAAGCGGTGGCAGCAAGCAGCACGGCAGTCAAGTCTGAGAGATTCGCTTCATTTGATTTGTTTTGCTGCCCAACAATCCCCTCCCCCCCCCTACTGATTAGTTTCGTTTTGTTCACAGTATGTACCGGATTTTATTTTCTGGACCGATTTTGGGGAGTTGTCAGATGTCTCTGAATGCACTCGCAGTACGTTTTAAAAAATCCTAGCGCAACCTGTTAGTTCCAGTGAAATTTTATTAAAATAAAAGTTGTAGTCATAAAAATAATAATAGGAATATGATGAAGATATTAGTAAATTTGTAATTTAGTTCCTTGCTAGAGTTCTGAGGTTTTACTGATGGTGAGTTTTGTGTATGTACGCATGTCCACCATAAGGCAGCTGTTTCCAACTTCGGGAGGTGTCTAAACATGCCACTAGAGTGCTTGTATTTTTTGTTTTGTCCTCCATTTCTCTAACAAGTCATGGCCTATTCTTTTAGAAGGCAGAACAAGTTTTAATGTGTGAGCAAGCTGTTCTGTATGTATTCGTACACAGGACCATGGTAATAGGCTCATTGGAAGGACTTTTGGGTGAAGGGTGTCAGTACCCTGTTAACTCACCTACCCCCCCCAAATTTTTTTTTAATTAAAAAAAAAAAAAGATAATTATAGTAATAAAAACTCACCTACTCCACAAGTCCTTTGAATGAGACTTGGTGGTGGCACAAACCCACAGATCACAACCTCAAAGTTCTAATCACACACGCACCCCCTTATAAGTAAGTTAGTAATAGACTTGTACAAGTTTATAAAAGCAATGAAAATAAAGGGTAAAACAGAAAGTGACCCAGTCCTCACATGCGATACCTTGCCCTGTGACAGCCACATCATGGAGCATCTCCAGAACGTCATCAAGACCAAGCCCAAAGACCAGATGTCGGAAGAGGAGCTGGAGTTCCACTACTTCAAGATGCATGACTACGACAACAACAACAAACTGGACGGGGTGGAGATCGGCAAGGCTTTGACCCACTTCCATGATGGTGAGTATCCTTGGGCTTTTTTTCTTTGATCAAGTCTCCAGCTCTGCATGGCTTGAAAGTGTGTCTGCCTCGGTGAAGGGACTGGAGCTGTTTTGCATGAAAGTGTCGACAGTGTGGGGGGTTTCCCTCTTTCCACTACAGAATGGGTCATCTCAATTTGGGATACTTTCTGTGTATATATGTTTATACAGAAGTGTAAATATGTATCTGGGGACATGTATATATATATATATATATATATATATATATATATATATATATATATATATATATATATATATATATATATATATATATATATGTATGGAGACAGGTGTGTTTGTGAAGAATGTTGTGATGATAAAAAAATATGGACTGTTCTGGGTTCATGAGATGAAAAATTTCATACTGTTTTGTTTGTTTGTTGATTTTCTTTCTTTCATTTGTGTGTGTGTGTGTGTGTGTGTGTGTGTGTGTGTGTGTGAAGCTCAGAATTCTAATGAAAGATTTCTGCAGCTATAGCATTGTTGTTCTAAAGTGTGATTGGTGTGGTTCTAGCTCACTGTCTGAAGGTTTCTCAATGATCAATAGAGAACTTCAATTGCCTGTTAAAGGGGGAAAAGCCTGTTGTGAGGGATCTGACAAAAAAAAAACCCTTGTTGTTGCCCTTGCATCGAATCACTATGCTCTCTCTCTCTCTGAAATACTTTTGTGATTTTTTTTTTTGTAATGTTAGAACTGCTGTGTGGAAAACAGAAGTTGTATTTTGAACTAAACATAGGTTTGTTTATATTGTTTATTTACATGGGCAATTCATGAACATCTGAAAAGAGGCTCTCGTCTCACGTGCATTTATATGCACAATTGCACATATACATGGTCACTGGCTTGCATGCATTTTGAATTTATGTTCATTTGCTTGCAGGCATGCACATACTCTTGTACACATAAGTACATGCACGTAAGATTGAGACATACACAGAGAAACAAACATGTATTTTCTCCTGACACTAGTGCATATGCAGCCATACAATCCCCCCTTTCTTCTATATTCCCCCACTCCAGCAGATGCATGCGCACACAACACACACACACACACAGACATGCACACACGCACGCACACACGCGCACACACACACACACACACACACACACACACACACACACACACACACCACACACACACACACACACACACACACACACACACACACTTTCTTTTAGCTTTATGATACTAAACACGTATTTTAAGTCTAAGAAGCTAAAGGAAAATGAAAGTAGAGAGAAGGCTTACTGGTACATACTTAAATCTGGCATAACCTCATGGTCAGAGCACTCACTCTCCCCAAGCAAAGGTTAATTAAGAAGCATTGAGCATGGTTGCCCAGTGGATGGGTGACTGCTTGTGTGCCTTGGTTTCAGTACAGTCCCCCAGTTCACACAGCTGTAAATGGGTACCTGCTCTCTTTATGGACAGGGAAGTAAAGCAGCAAGGTAGAGGAGATAGGCACTGCCCTCAATATGCTGGTTCCTGGAGAAGCTGAGG
>CM060324.1:23578373-23585873 GCA_030674155.1 Stramonita haemastoma | reverse complement strand
GATAAGCATCATGAAAGGAAGTATGAAATGGAATGTATGGTAAGCAACAGGAAAGGAAGTATGAAATGGAATGTATGTGATAAGCATCATGAAAGGAAGTATGAAATGGAATGTATGTGATAAGCATCATGAAAGGAAGTATGAAATGGAATGTATGTGATAAGCATCATGAAAGGAAGTATGAAATGGAATGTTTTCTGAAATGAGCTCTCCATTCAAGCCATAATAATTATGCAATGTTTCTGAAATGAAAATTGCAGATGTAGCAAAATGAATTATTAGGTAAACAGCTACTATAGTATGATATTTTTCATTATTATTTGATCTTTTATTTATTTTAGTTATAATATGTAGCAATAAGAAAATACTGTCATATGGGCATTTGGCTTCTGGGTATTCCCTTTGCTTTCCCTCTGTAAGAAGTCCTGTTTCAAAGTTGAAACGCTTCCATTCCACCGTTTGTCCATTGTATGCTTCTTAAGATCGTTCCCTGCATGTTGTGTATCAGTTGATTCTGAACCCGTCTGGCGTGATCAGTAAGTAATTGGCATATGGATGGCTTCCATAGCAGTCAGCAGAAGTGATGAGCAAAGAGGAGCCTTTAGTTTAGGGTTCCTCTGACTGTATGAGGTTTATCTGAAGAGTATTTTATCCATTAGGTAAAAACGGAATGAGTAAATGATAGATGGACAGACAGACATATAAAAAAAAAAAGCAAACAATAACAGTGAAAAGTTCAAGTAGATTTTTTTTTAAAGTAGATTTTTTGTTGTTATTTTGGAACCGACTATTTAATCAATGAGTTGCTGAGCAGAACATAAAATTTTATGCAGGTTACAGATAAGACATCAATAATCTAAGCCACAAAGCACAAATCTCAAGCCTGATTTCTTGTTCATCTACAGCTATAACAGCCTCTGATTTTAAATGAGTGATATGTGCCACCAACATATGACAAAATTCATACTTAAGGTCACAAGTATATACAAGGATTTATGTTTTTAACATCCTCAGAACAGGCTTGAACAAAATCGTCTCTCAAAATGAACCGAATCTTTACATCTTTACCAAATCTTTACATTTTTACTAAATATCAAATATCATATATGCCAACATATAAAAATAGCTTGGAGAGAGAGAGAGAGAGAGAGAGAGGAGAGAGAGAGAGAGAGAGAGAGGAGACAGGCGGGTGTAAACACCATCTTTTCAGCCATTAGTTGAAGTTAATTTTTATGAGAGGGAAAAGATGGAAGCACATTTTTGTTATCGGAAGTCTATGAAAATAAAATACAAAGAAAATACAAAAATAGATTGAAAGTGTAGATGATTAAGTAAACTTATTGACTGATATTTAGTAAAAATGTAAAGATTTGGTAAAGATGTAAAGATTCGGTTCATTTTGAGAGAACGATTTTTGTTCAAGCCTGTTCTGAGGATGTTAAAAACATAAATCCTTGTATAATACTTGTGACCTTAAGTATGAATTTTGTCATATGTTGGTGGCACATATCACTCATTTAAAATCAGAGGCTGTTATAGCTGTAGATGAACAAGAAATCAGGCTTGAGACTTGTGCTTTGTGGCTTAGATTATTGATGTCTTATCTGTAACCTGCATAAAATTTTATGTTCTGCTCAGCAACTCATTGATTAAATAGTCGGTTCCAAAATAACAACAAAAAATCTACTTTAAAAAAAAATCTACTTGAACTTTTCACTGTTATTGTTTGCTTTTTTTTTTTTTCAAATGACCAGACAAGATCCAGTTTTCCAGAAGTTTGAAACTAGCGCAGAAAAAGTGACAGGAAGATAATAAAAAGGGAAATAAAGGAAACTGCTGCTTTCAGATCCTGATGATACAACGCAGTCGAAATCAGGGGACTCTGTTCCCAATCCGACTCCGGCTGCTGGCGACCCGAATTCTGTCAATGCGCCTCCCAAGTCTGGCTCAGACAGTGAGATACACACCATCAGGCTTATTCTGATGACGTTATCGGCAACCTAGTGGATGTCGTTCTTTCCAACTATGACAAGAATGATGATGGCTATGTGGAATATTTTGAATACAAAAAGTACAAAGCTGAAAATGAACGTCAACCATAGGGTGGATTCCCCCCCCCCCCCCCCCCCCCCCTTAAGTATTGGGGAGTTTGTTTTTGTGGGGTTTTGGGTTGTTGTTTTTTTACATGTATTGTGAAATCCTTTTGATCTTTGTGATCAGTTTTAAGTCACAAAATGACAGATAATAATCAAAGTGGAATGGTCCACCATAATTGTTTTGTTTTTTCTTTGTTCATTCATGTTGTACAATTTTACACCCAGGTGGTAATTTGCTCATGTTGATTAATTTTGTAACTATATCTTGAGATAAATCACAGTCATTATGTTTACAAAGTGGGTATTAATGTTTTATTTGTCTGTTTATAGGCTTTTACACACATTCTGGTTTGGAACTGTGTTATTTAAAAAAAATACACAATAAATATGTAATCTTATCATACCACTTCAAAGGATTGGGGGGAGGGGGGAGATATAACAGAAGACCTGATAGGAGAATACTGAAAAAGGTACTCAAAATAACAACAGCATTCAGACTCTCCCTCTGTATAAATCAGAAACAAGCAACCTTCACTGTGTAATATCTTCCTACACTGAAGTATGGATTATCTGCTCTTTTCTTGTGTTTGAAACAGAGAGGGAAGACCTGGCAAAAGGGAGAGAAGAAAAGTAGTGGCACAGGTTGGCAACAAAATTATGTCCCTATGGAGGGAATGGTGGGAGTGTAGGAGGGGAAGCATACATGAATCTGTAATTTTTATTTTAAATTATAGGTCTATATCTATCTTCCAAGGCATGTAACATCAATCACCAGATTTACCGGGAAATTTTATTGTAATTAAATGTGAAACGGCATGATATCACATCTTAGTCGCCACACTGCTTACAAGAAGAACAGATGTCATAGCACTGGACAGAACCTGACTTTTGTGATCAACTTTAATCTAGGAAAGGGATTTAAATAGCTTCCCTTGGATTGAACTTTTCTCAGTATCTTACCCTAAAAAAACCCCACAAAATCAAACTTTTGATGATGCCTAAGTTTCAGCTCATTGTACAACTGAACTGACAGTACACCAAAGCTTGCATTGATGAGTTATACTGTAGAACCAATGGGTCAGTCAGCCAAAGTAAAGAGTTAGATTGTTGCCCTGTGTAAGAATGGAATCATTTTTTTATTCTCACAACTTACCCCTAAACAAGCTGCATCTCAGCAGGGAGTGGTGGTTGATTTTATTTGGCAGTACCTTTTCTCACAAACCACCCCATGCTACAGAGGGATAACTTTTTATTTTGTCTTCTTATTTCTTTGATTTTACTTTCATTTCATTTGATTTTTTATTCCTTCCCGTTCCCCGCACAAGCAAGCTCAAAGCTGAACTGCACACTTGAGGGACACCATTTGGTTTGGGTATGTTTGAAAAGAAAAAACCTGGTCATTCAAAACATTGTGTCTGTGACCCTCAACTGGCTCACCTGGGACCCTGGATGAGAAGATGCAGACAGCCCCTCTGACAGCCATTCGGGGGAGAAGAGGAAGGTGAAGAAGAGGCGCTGGAGAAGAAACAAGAAAGTGGGGATGAGGGCAGGGGTGAGGACAGTGCCCGCCACATGGATTTGCAACACCTGCACCCGGCCATCTCCCAAGGCCGAGAGATGAAGGAGTTCACGGATTATTCCATGGCCAACCTTGTGGATGACTTTCTGCACACCTTCGATAAGAACATGATGGTTATGTGGATTATACTGAATTTAGGTTAGGGAGAAGAAACTTGTCAAAATCTAGTGACAAAAATGCTGTGTAGTTGGCAGTTACAGTCAGAGTACTGTCAGTAAACAGTTTACGTTGTGGTTTCATATTTGGTGTGTTTGTGTGGTTTGGTTTTCTTTTGATCTGTGTCATCTATGGAAGTTAACCATTGTTAAGCTGTCTGCCAGTATTGCTCTTCATCATAGATCATGGTTTTCTTCTTCAGTAGTCATATAATATGTCCAAAACTATTTGTTGGCCACAGATTTACTGTTACTAAAATCAGAACTCGGGGACAGGATAGCTCCCTGGTCAGAGCACTCGCTTTCCCCACGCTAAGGTTAAACACCATTGAGCATGGTTACCAGGTGGATGGGTGACCGTTTGGTGCCCTGACTTCAGTACAGCTCCCCAGTTCACCCAGCTGTAAATGGGTACCTGCCCTCTTTAGGGTCAGGGAAGGTAAAGAAGGGAGGGAGAGGAGATGGGCGCCGCCCACAACATGCTAGCCCCTAGAGAAGCTGAGGTCTCTTATGCCTTACTCTCCTATGACCACATAGGTTATGGGACACCCTTTACTTTTACCTTTTTTGTAAAATCAGAAATTGACTGTCTTCAGTCTTAAAACCAATCCATTTATTATCAGTGGGACTATCATGTACAATTTTTATGAAGATGTGTGTCATTTCTTTTTTGGTGTATGCTTTGAGTTAAACATTGGCTTGTTACCACATTCAGATCTGCTAGTTTTCAATCAGATTTTTTTCTGGACTTTTTGTACTTATGGATTCCTGGTTACATTATGTCAAACTTGATTATAATTATACAATTTTCATCACTTTGAAGCCTAGCCAGTATTGTCCGTATTCCAATTCCCAGATCTTGGCCACTTTATTGTTGATTTTACAATCCAGTTTTTTATCTCAGAATTTACTTGATCTTAAAAGGGGAAAACTTGTCAACTTGTTTTTAAATGTTGTGATGCAAAACACATGCAATACAAAAAAATTTGTACTATTCACCGTTCAGATTTTTTTTCTTTTTTTTCTTGTCAAGTTAAATCATCAAGCTATTTTCTGTATCATTATTAAATTAATGAATCAAATCCTATCATTTTTATGGGGGTCTTTTGATGTATGACCAGCCATGAGTGATTTTAATTGACATGACCGTTATTATTTTTACAGAAATAGAGGATGCATCAACCGGTAAGAGGATGAAATATCAGATGAACCAAAATGAAACTGTTATTGAAGAGTGATAAATATGTTAAGGAGATGAAGGGGGAAATTTGTACCCCACCCACAACACACACAGACAACACACACACACACACACACACACACGCACACACACACACACACACACACACACCTGAAACAGTATATGTATATGTTTGTGAGTATACATACTTTTTTGGTTACTTCACACACACACACACACACTCAACAACCACACTCACACAAAACTGAAACAGTGTATGTATATGTTTGTGAGTAGACATACTTTTTTGGTTACTTCACACACACACACACACCACACACACACACACACACACACACACACACACACACACACACACACACACACACACACACACACACACACACACTGAAACAGTACGTATATAAATATATGTTTGTGAACATACAAAAATGATACATACTTTTTTGGTTACTTTAACCTCAACTCTCCTTTTTTACATTAATTATTGGTCACATCAATCAACACTTTTCTGTGTTGTAATGTTGTTTGTTGTTGTTTTTGGGGGAGGGGGGGGGTTGTTTTGGGGGTTTTAGTTGTTGTTTTTGGGGGGATGGGGGTCTTCATACATAGGTATTTGAACAGTTTCATTTTGGTTCACTGGTATATTGTTGTATGGCAGTGTTTTTTTCACTTACCAGTGTCTACCTACCTGTGATTACTAACCCCTTTTTTTCCTCCATGATACAATCAGCCTCTCCAGCAGTATACAATTTTTTTTTTTATATATGTGATGCTCCACCACATAATGAGACGGAGTGCACCTGAGGTCAATTTTAAGTTATTGACATGCTATTAATGTGTAATAAAGTGGCTATCAAATACAGAAAACAGATTGAAAATCGGACAGTTCTGTGTAAAGTTATTACAAATTGAAATGATAGACTGCAGGATGGGACAAAATGAGAAACGGGCAAGTTTATCTTAGTAACAGGTTGTCAGAATGAGTGCTTTGGTATTTTCAAAACACATTTAAAAGCAAAGGTAATAAAAATTTCCTGATATTTTTATGGTCCTGTCTAGTTTTTATCTTACAATCTCAAATACCACTGTGATTACCCACCCCTTTTTTCCTCCATACGATAAATTAGACTCTGCTAGCAGATCATTTTTTTATAATATGTTGATTTCCATATATACAAAATATTTGTTGTCTGAAGTATTCAGAACTAAGA
This sequence comes from Stramonita haemastoma, assembly GCA_030674155.1. NCBI lineage: Eukaryota > Metazoa > Mollusca > Gastropoda > Neogastropoda > Muricidae > Stramonita > Stramonita haemastoma. The sequence continues at coordinate 23,579,628 of CM060324.1, read as the reverse complement.
TATTTTTTGTTGCTATTGTTATTAAAACCTGATTGAAAGAGAAAAAAAGCATTTACGTTGTTATCGTAGTGCTATTCAATAAACTATTGAAAATGCAGGGCAAAGGAAGATTTTGATCTGTAAATTACTAAACCCAAAAACGAGCTGACAGTTGCCTATTTTTTTCTCGGATCATTTATGCTTTTCTTATGTTATCTGCTTATCAGTCTATCTCTTCTTTTCTACTGTTTATTTCTCTCATTTTTTTTTCGTTCCCAATAATTCTCACAAAAATTACTTGAATAAGTCAGAAATGCAGTCGTTTGGATTTGTGACTTTGTGAGAAAATAATGAACAGGTTAACAGATACAGACAAGTATTAGTTCAGGGTGGGGGATGGGGGGTGATTTTGGTTAGGCTTTTTTTGTGATTTATAAATGAAAAATCAAAGAAAATCTGATTTCCTGACTTTTGCCAAAAGTAGAGATATGGGATTAACATCTTTTGTTCAAAAGTCATGACTATGTGTATATGAATATATATATATATATATATATATATATATATATATATATATAGCTTCACACTAATTGTCTGACTCTTATCTCTCTTTCTGGTGTAAGTTCAAAACTAGTTACAGTGTTCTTTCTGTTGTCTTAACTTTCTTTGCCTGATCCATTTCTTTCATTCACTGGTGTATAGTTTGAACCTGGTTACTATGTTCATTAATTCTTTCTATGTCATATTTTCTTCTTTTTGTTCTTACTCTTTTCTCTTTGACTGGTGTATAATACGTTAAAACTTGGATTATTGTATCAATTCATTTTTCACCTTGCTCTCTTTCTGGTTTCTCTCACCATTTTTTCTCTTATTTTGATGTAACTAGGTATTGTGTTCACTCTTTCTTTACTTCAGCATGCAGTCTCGTTGTCACTTTGTCAAACCTTTTTCTCTCTTACTAATTAGCATAAGGATTCTTTCTTTTTCACACCGTTTTCTCTGTCAGTCTTTGTAAATCTCTTTCATTCTCCCCTCTCCCTCTATCTCTTGTTTCACTCATTCCCTCTGTCTCTCTCTCTCTCTCTCTCTCTCTCTCTCTCTCTCTCTCTCTCTCTCTCTCTCTCTCTCTCTCTCTCTCTCTCATCTCTCTCTCTTTCTCTTCATAAACTAAACCTTAGTAAATCAACTATGCTAATTTTTTTTGTATCTTCCTTGGTCAGCATTTTGGCAACTTAATATAGTGAATTTAACCCTTTAATCAAATAACCAGCATTCT
>CM060324.1:23565873-23573373 GCA_030674155.1 Stramonita haemastoma | reverse complement strand
TTTCTCTCTCTAGAGGTTTTTTCTTATCTTGATGTATCCCTGATAAGGGGGGGGGGGGGGGGGGGGGGGGGGGGGGGGGGGGGAGAGTGGATGTAAAAAAGCACACAAGTGCTTATTCATTATCCTCAAATAAAAGAATTTGCCTTGCCTTCTCTCTCTCTCTCTCTCTCTCTCTCTCTCTCTCTCTCTCTCTCTCTCTCTCTCTCCTCTCTCTCTCTCTCTCCAACCATCACAGTGGTACACACAAACTCATTACGGCTACCCAGAATAGATCTTTTTAAAACAAGTTTGACATACTCTGATGGTTCTTTAAGGAAGGTCTGAGTCTGTCTCACACACACACACACACACACACACACACACACACACAGCGACTCACACACACGCACACACACATGCCTTCACATCGCACAAAATGGTGCCTGGAGAGGCCCCCAAATTGCCTTTAAAATGCGAAAAATCATTTTCGGCCGGGGACTTCGCCCCCCTGGGCTCCCCAGCGGGGCTTTGCCCCTGCACCCCGCCAGGACCTAAGCGGCCCCTGGACCCCGACACACACATGCCTTCACATTGCACAAAATGGTGCCTGGAGAGGCCCCCAAATTGCCTTTGAAATGCGAAAAATCGTTTTCGGGCCGGGGGGCTTCGCCCCCCTGGGCCCCCCAGCGGGACTTTGCCCCTGCACCCCACCGGGGCCTAAGCGGCCCCTGGACCCCGGCTTAGTTTCCTCTTTTTTTCTCTCTACCAATTCTACGCTCTGAATTATACTGACAGGCCCCCAGCATCCCCATGGGGGGCAGCTTTGATGTTGAAATGGATGACTTTTATATAATCCCTCTGTCCTCATGAACATTTTGTTTTTTCCTTTCTTTACGCAGACTTGAATTTACTTTCTATCTCTTACCCTCCTCAGTCTTTCTGGTTATGGGTTTGCTTACATTTCTCACTTCTAAGCAGTATTATGGAGCATGGGTTAGCTTTTTTTTTTTTTTTTTTAGCTTTGAGAGGAAAAAAGGAAAATAATTAAATAATGGTTTTGGTCCCCAATGTGGTGATGGGGTTGACTGGTTTGTGATTTGTTTGTTTCAGGTTTCTTTGTTTTGTTTTGTTTTGTTTTTGCTTATTTTAAGTAGTAATAGTAGAAGTAGGACTTTCATTTGATTTTTTTCACAAGTCAATACATCTTTACACACAGAAATACAAGCATTCTTTTACATACACACTACATACAGACATGTGCTCTCTCTCTCTCTCTCTCTCTCTCTCTCTCTCTCTCTCTCTCTCTCTCTCTCTCTCTCTCTCTCTCTCTCTCTCTCTGCTTCTCTCTCTCTCTCTCTCTCTTATTCATTCTCACAATCACACTTAACAGAGTTTCAAATCCTACAAGTCATCAGAGTTGACAGGGAGGGGAGGGGGGGGTTCTTTTCTCCAGCCCAGCTAATACCAGTCTGACTTCTTCTTTGAAGTCATTGGGACCCTGCACTGAATAGTTGGAGAAGGGGGATTTTTTAATTCTTTTATTTCAAGGATAATGGAATAAGCACTCGTTTTGTTTTTTTTACATCCAGTCCCTGTGTGTATGCAGTTTTGTAAATTTTTGTCATCCGTTCCCACCGGCAGTGTGTCATGGGTAAATTGAACCTGGTGGAGCCCATCCCTCTCCAGGTAGGGAAGATGAGTGCATGCAGGGTATGAAGGTGTCATCCATGCCACTGGCCATAGCTGCTTGGCTCCTGTGGCAGAAGGAGAGGGGGGGGGGGGTAATGTGTGGTCAAGACATGCTTGCATTTGTACACAGAGAATTTTGCTTTACAGTCGTGGCCATGAAACTCAATGGAGTGAAGTAATCACCCAGTCAGTTTAAACTGCGGATAAATCCCCTTAACTGCACATTTCAGCAGAGATTCGAACTCACTCTCTGTTGTCACCAGATCAGGAGTGTATCCCCAAAGTCAGGATGCAGCTACCTTCATGGTGGGCAAAAATGGCCGCATACGCAACATCTCAGCATTGGTGAACCTCAGAGCTCTAGCGTGGGGGGGGGGGGGGGGGGGGGGGGGGATCAGGAGTTGGATGCTCTATCCAGTGAGCTTCTACCAATATAATCTCATATATTATTCAAAAACAACTGAAATACAAATCTTAAAAAACTACAGGGAGCACCCAATAAGCTTCTACCAATAAACCATATATATTATTCAAAAACAACTGAAATATAAACAAACATCCAATAAGCTAATACCAATATAACCTCATATATTATTAAAAAAACAAACTGAAATACAAACAAACAAAAAAAACTACAACAACAAAACCTGTGAGGTGGTTGGTCTTGTTTTGTTTGATTGTGTTGTGCTAAGTTTGGTTTGGGGTTGTGTTTGTTTTGTTTTTGTAATTTTTCTGTATCCCGTGTTGGTGGTGTGTGTGTACCCTGTGAGCACCCCCCGGTCCCTGACGTGCACTCTCCTCCCCCTGTGCAGATCACCAGGAGGACCCCACCCAGCAGGCCACCAAGCCCCCGGCCAAGGTCTTCTCTGACGAAGAGATCTCCAACATCGTCGATGTGGTCATTCGCGACAACGATGAAGACAACGACGGCTACGTGGAGTATTTTGAGTTTAAGCGAAAACAGGACCAGCAGAGGCAACAGAATCCTCCTCCCCCCAACACTCCTTAGATGGATGGTTGTTGCATGGATTCTTCGATTTTTCTCCGAGAGAATCACAATTATAACAGGAGAGATGCATCCATTTTAAGCTGAAATTACATGAAATGATGTTATTTGGGAGGGGGGGGCGGGGGTACAGGGTAGGGAAACAATAAGGCATGGTGCTAGTCATCATAGGTGGGGATCTATGGAAATAGCCAGATGGTGAGCATTGTTGCAGGTTGAAGCAAGTTTTTGTTTTAGGTTACAGGGTAGGGATGCTGTGAGGTGTGATGCTAGTAGGGGTAGGCAGGGGGTTGATGATGGCTAGGTAGTGAAAGTTGGTGTGACAAGTTGTTTTGGGGTATATAATAGGTGTATGAGATGTGATGTCAGTTGGGGTAGGTAGGTAATGACGGCCAAGTAGTGAGAATTGTTGTGGGTTAGAACAAGCTGTTTTGGGGTACAATAAAGGTATATGATGAGATGTGTTGTCAGTTGGGGTAGGTAGGGAGTTAGTGGCAGCCAAGTAGTGAGAATTGTGGGTTAGGACCAGTTGATGTTTTGAGGTACAGGGTAGGTGTATGGGCAGATGTTAGGTCATTAGGGGTAGGTATGGAGTTGATGACTGCCAAGTAGTAACAGTAGTTGTGGGCTATTGTGAGAGTTGTTGTGAGCTAGAACAAGTTGATGTTTTGGGGTACAGGGTAGACCTGTACATGAGGAGATGTAATGTCAGTAGGGGTAGGTAGGGAGTTAGAAAGATGGCTAGGCTAGGTAGTGAGAACATGAAAATTGTTTGAAACTTCACAAGCTGCTGATTATCATAAGTTGAGGAGTGGAGCAAAATTTCTGTTTGTGTTTTTATTGATATAGGATAGGGGAGGGAGTGGAGATGTTTATTGTGGCTGTATCAATATAGACTGGAATGGTCATAGCATAGTTATCATTGATTGAAATAGTGATGCCAGATATCTTTAACATGAGGAGAAGTAAACTGTGAATTGTACCATTCTTTTTTTGCAATAAGAGAGTGGGATGGGCATAAGATAGTTTAATGGAATGTGATAGTCAAATTGTGCAAGAAATCTTTGCTAACAGAATTTATCATGAATTGTACAAATTCTGCCATTTGATGATTCATTCATGAAGATGAACAAATGAAAAAATAAAAATGAATGTATGGCATTATTGCACTGATGAAAATGCAGAAATCCATGGCATGGGAAGGGAGAAGGATAATCACTTTTTTTTTTTTTAAAGATGCATGTTTATTGATATTGTACAGTGACGCAATCTGGAAGATATTTTGATTTATCATTGAGAATTATAAGCTGATTTTTTTCTTTTTCTTTTTATTTGAAATGGTTTACTCAAAAGTGTCTTATTTTCACTGCTCTTTAAACAACTTCTTTGACAGAAAAGGATGATTTCAAAACAAGTTATCTTGTTTCTTAGACATCAGTATCACCTGGTATATTTTCTTCCTATTTTGTTTTGGTCATAAGATTTGTATTCAGAACCGTGTGGTCTTGTACTCATTCATAGATAGATGATTTTACAGGGGGGAAGAAGTGTGGTAGCAAGGTGCTTGAAGTGATGTGCCTTTAAAGATTGGTGTTCAAAATGTAGAAGTTTCCCTACATATTATCATTATCTATATACGCATTTTTTTAATTTTGTGCAAGCACCCCCATACATGGGTACACTCTCTCCCTTCTAGTTGGTCTTTGGGAGCTTAATAAGTGGAAAGTTTGTTTTAAGAAATGGGATATATATTACTGTGTTGTATTACTGGAATATTATTGCTGTGAAGAGTCTCAAACTGATAGGCATTGACATGTTCTTTGCCTTGTTTTGCTGTTATATATATATATATATGCTCATCGTAAAACATATGTATGTTGGTTGTAATTTGAAGCATTGTATTCTTATAACTGCTAATCCTTTCTTGAAGTTTTGGGTTCAACAGTATGAATGGAAATCTTGCGACAGAAGGCAAAGTGTTGGTGAATGAGGGTTCAAGTGAGATAGGTTTTTGTGTGACTGGTGTCAGTTCTAGGGAATGAAGTTGGGTCTACGTGTATCTGGTCAGACTTCAGCATTGTGGGGTTGAGCTTTAGAAGTGGGAGATCCACTGTGTATTTATTTCCAAACATGTCACATTCATGTGAGAAATTTTCTTGGGTTGCAGTTCCTCACCTTTCCCCCCACCCCCTTTCCCAAACTTACACTGACATATAAACCTCCCAACCCCCCTCCTGCCTTTAAACTTTGCACCACTTTTCTTATTTGCATCATCTTGTGGAAGCATCTGAGTGGTGTAATCCCCCTCTTTCTTACTGTTTTATGTCATCTGCAGGGTGTGGCCATAGATAACTTTACAGCTGATGTTTGTCTTTGTTGTTTTGTTGATGTTGTAGTGTGAGGTTTTGGTGATACTATTCTGTAGCTGATAGGTATAGGACTGCCATTGTCCATGCTGAATACAGCTGTGTGTTTTGTTGTCCTTCTGTTCTTTCTTTCTTTTAATATTTGTTTATTCGTTTTTATTCATCTGTTAGATTTTTTTTAAGGGTGGCGGTAATATTCCAAGCAATTTTTTTTGTTATAGAGCGTAACAGAATGTGTTTTTTCTGCTATTTGCCTTTAGTACTTTTTATGTTGCATTTGTTGTTGTGTTCTTCATTTTTTGAGCCAAACTTTTTGGAAAATTTGAGGAGCTTTTAACGTTTTACAGTTGTTGTTTTTTAAGCTCTGATAATCTCAGCATGTGAGCTTTAACTGCATCACTCTTTAACTTACTCACGTGAATCAAAAACTCAAGAAAGTTTACTCTACACAGAATACCTTTTGTGCCCTCTTTTACTTACTTCCCTTTTTCTCCTGCCCAAGAAAACTTTAGCGCATGATGAAAAATAGTTTACTGTTGAGATGTCTCTTACTAATCACTTATGGACTATCAAACCAGCAGAATCATGGTAATTATGAAAAAAGAAAACCTTTCTGCAACAGAGAATACCTTCTTACCCTCTTTCACTTACCTCCCTTTTTTTTCCTTGCCAAAAGACTTGGCACACAACAGGAAAAAATACGAACTGTCAAGTTAATGCGTTTTCAGGTGGGGGGGGCGTCTTTAGTGCTGTTAAATCCTCCTCAGGAAGACATATAATGAGTCTTCTTCTTTGTCAAACGCTCAGACAGCAACTATTGTTGTTTGTCATATGAGTGAAAATGTGTTCCGCTGCTGCTAAGCACCTGACAAGTCAGGCCCAGCATGTCCAACTTTGGCATGACATAGTGAATCTGAGTTACATTCGAAAAAGATGTTTGTTCCCAAAGAAAGAAAATTTTGAAGTTTGAGCCAATAACAAATGATACTGGCTGAGAAGGCTTAACATTGGGCTGACTGACATCTGGTAAGAATGATCAGAAGTTTTGTAAGGAAAACTGTTTTTTACTGTTAATGGAAAATTATTGTCACTTTGGGGATTGTTGATTTATTGCTTGCATCAGTGAGCTGTCAGACTTGACAAGTCTGCATGTAACAGACTGACAGATGGAGATAAGAGATTTGTTATGGGAAGAGAGAGAAGAGGAGGAGGAGGGGGGGGGGGGGGGTAATTCAATAGCAGAAAACAAGAATTGAATGGCAGATCGGGAAGCAAATCTCCATTCAGTGCAGCAGATGTTTTATCTGTTGATGTTGATTGTTGTTTGATTTTCTTCAAGCCTGCAGGTTTGTTGCAAACCCTTTCCTGTAGCGTTGTGGTTGTAGCAACTTACTGTTCGTTCTTGTTGTTACGTTGGTTTTTATTCGTGATATGTGATTATCAACACCGGTTTTACCATTGTTTATGATTTTTCACTATAATTCAAGTGATGATTGTGGTTACAGTAGTATAGTACAAGACATGTTGTAACAATGCAAGTCATATTAATGCGATTTTTTTTTCACCAGAAAGTAATTTTGATTGAAGATAACAGTTTTGCACTGTCACAGTAGGTTTTGTAGCAACAGTAGTTCTGATATGTTATACTCTGAATATATCACATAAAAGTTGATACCATAGTCCAACTATGTTACAGTCTTTGTGTCACAGTCAGTGCCACAGTTGATGTCACATTAGAACAATGTTAGTGTGTCACAGTTGATATCACAGTTCAACAGTGTCATCACAGTTCAACAATGTCACAGTCTGTCACAGTTCAATGTCACAGTCTGTGTCACAGGGTCACAGTCAGTGTCACAGTTGATATCACAGTTCAACAATATCACAGTCTTTGTTTTTCTCCTTTCTTTCCTAGGACTAAACAAAAAACAAGACTGATTCACACTTAGAAGCCAAAAGCCACTTATTCCTTCATTTAGAAACGATATGCCCACCCAAGAATTGAAAAAAATATGTGGTAAGTAAAAAAATTTTATGTGAATACAAATTCCTAAAATAAAGAAATAAACCATAATATGGTTATCTTACTCTCTCTGTCTCTCGCACTCTGTCTTTCTCTCTCACTCTCTATCTCTTTGTATATATATCTACCACACGTATGATAACATATTAAAATATGTTCAAAATGATTGAGAAGTTGGTACCTGCACTTTTCTTTCCTCACTACTTTTTCCTCAATAAAAATATGTGGTTCGATAACATGTGTAAAGTGAGAAATTGTGGTGATGATATTATGGTTAACTTCAGCAAGACTGTAAGATTTTTTTCCCAGTTAAATATATGTGCTGCCTTTTACTGTTTGGTTGTCGTTAACTTTGTTGATTTGAGTTTGAGCACAGGCGTTCAAAAGAAGTCTGCAGAGGAAATGTAAGCACATGAATATTAGAGTAATACATCCAC
>CM060324.1:23558373-23560873 GCA_030674155.1 Stramonita haemastoma | reverse complement strand
ACAGGGGTCAGCTGTATTCGGGGCCTCATCCCAGAGAAAATGACACACGGTCAAGCTGGACTGCACACACAAGTACTGCCCGAATCCGAATGGAACAAAAGCAGACATCCAAGAATCAAGCAATTCATCGTCATCGTCATCATCATCATCACCACCACCATCATAATCGTCGTCGTCATCATCATCACCACTACCATTATATCATCATCATCATCTTCATCACCATCGTAATCATCACATCATCATCGTCATCATCATCACAATCATCATCTTCATCATTATTCGATCCATCTTGAGACTGCAGAGATGAGATAATAGTGAAAACTAATAGACTTATTTCAGTCGTAAACCAGACTGTCAAGAACAAAGAAATCGATGATACACAAAAAAGTGACTTCACGGGGTTAAAAAAAAATGGGAGAAAAGAAAGTTCGTGAACGGTCAAGTAGGTACATGATCAATAATGATAATAATATGATATTAATAATAATGATAATAATAATACCAATAATAATAATAATAACCGGGAATATTAATAATAAAAAGTCCTACAATGTACACACTTCAGATGTGAAAACAAAATGAATACATTTGCAAACTTTTTTTTCGTTGTTTTGTTGGGAGGGGGGGGGGGCGGGTTCTTGGGTTTTTTATGTTTTGTTTTCTTTTATTTTATGTGGGTGGCGCTGCTCTTGTGGCTAAGCGCTTTTCCCGAGAAGAGCATCTGGCACAGAAACATCTGCTGTGACCAAAAGTGGTACACAATACCATAAAATACAAAACCAACACACACACCCACCCGACACGACCAACGACACGACACACACGACACTACACTACACTACACTACACTTCACTACACTACACTACACTACACTACACTACACTACACTACACTACACTCACTACACTACACTACACTACACTGCACTGCACTGCACTGACACTATCACACTACACTACACCACACCACACCACACTACACCACTACACTACAATACAATACAATACAATATGATACAATACAATACAATGTCATAATATTATGGTCGACTGTCGTGGTCGATTAAGTCCAAACCTAGCACAGAGAACGGAATGTGTGCAGAGGAGTGTATGTGTGTGCGTGAGCGCGCGTGCGCGCGGCGGCGCGCGCGCGCGCGCGTGTGTGTGGGGTGTGTGTGTGTGTGGTGTGTGTGTGTGTGTGCCCGCGCGCATGCACCCTACCTACTCTCATGTGTGTTATCTCAGGCCGAAGTCCTATGCACCCAGACGGCTGTATTCTGGACACTGCAAGGCAGGGTAGCTCTACAGTGTTGGCTCTGCTCGTTAATGCTGCATGCTTTCCCACCTGGCTGCTGTGTAGTCAGTCTCTCCTGTTCCTAATCCACTACTTTTCCCTTGCAAAGATGTAGATTGCCAGGCTTCAGACCTGTTTATACGCGATTTTCCATCGTTTGTCACCAGTGTCCTGTATCTTGAGGTTCTTTTTTTTCTTCTTTTTATTGGGGGGGTCTAGGTGGGAGATAGTCGTTATCTTATCAATTAAGTCTCTCTAGATTAAATAATATTAATAATAATAATATATAATAATTAATAATAATAATAATAATAATATATAATATAATAATAATAATAATAAATAACAATAATAATAATAATAATAAGGAGAGTGGACTTAAGAAGCAGAAAATAAGTAAAGGAGGGGGTGACAGGAAATAAAGGAACAAGACAGAAACAAAGAGAGGGATAGAAAAGAGGAAGTCGCTTGCACAGATTTTCCAGGACGTGGGGAATGTTATTTAACCTTTACTGATATCCCCCGGCATCCCCACGGGGGGGGGGGCAGTATGATACAGTACAAACAACACAAACACACACAACACAACACACACTTCACGATACAACAACAACAACAACAAAACCAACAACCCCCTCTTCTTCTTTTTTTTCCAGATAAACATGGAGCAGCCCAGAAACCAGAGACCGGTGCTGCAACTCCCCAGGGCACTGTGCACCACCACCAACAACAGCACAACAACACCAACACCAGCAACAACAAAACAGCACAGCAACAGCAGCAACAACCTGGAGGAGGAGGAGGAGAAGACGAACATAGGATGGACGAGGAGGAGCTAGAGGGCATGATAGAGGAAATCCTGGAGGACGAGGATCTGGACAAGGATGGCTACGTGGATTACATCGAGTTCAAGAAAGCGCAGAAACAGCGCGGGGACTTCGGCGATGGGCAGAAGCCTTACAACCCGGAACACTACATGACCATGTGATTGATGGATTGATTGATGGAGTCATTCAGTCATTCAGTCATTAATCCATTTGTTTTTTTGTGTAGTTGTGGGTAGGGGTGGTGGGGGTTGGTTGTTGTAAGTTGAGGGTGAGAGAGCGGGGGTGGGGGGGTGGGGTGGGGTGGGGATAGAAAGATAGGGTAAGAGAGAGGGGAGGAGAAAGGGTTAGTGAGAGAGAGGGGGGTTGAGAGAGAGGG
>CM060324.1:23551472-23555773 GCA_030674155.1 Stramonita haemastoma | reverse complement strand
TCTAACCAACTTGAAGTCGCGGGTTCGAATCTTGGCGATAGATTTATGAAGTGTAGGTTTTTAGGTGGTGGTTGTTGTTGTTTTTTTACTCTCTGCTAGGTCGGCTGCTATGCAGACCTGCCACTGCCTTCCTGCTATTTGTGTGTGATTTTCACGCATGTCGAAGTTCGAGTTACTTAGTTTATCCTGTTCTTTATCTCACTAAGGGGTCTGTGGAGAAACTGACTATGCCCTGAATTTTCCAGGCAGTATCTCATGGGCAGGTTGAACATGGCGGAGCCCATCTTTCTCCAGGATGCATGCTGGGTATGTTCGTGTCATCCATACCACCGATCTTAGATTATGTACTCTTGCGTGAAAAGGGTGGATGGAATTCTAACATGCACGACAAATGTTTTGGAAGAACAAAGGATGCGCGTTAAAGATCCTGTACTTTATGTCAGGTTCTATGGGGTAAGGAAATACAACAATATTCAGCATGCACCCATGGCTTGGTATCGTACTGGGTAATGCAGTTGCTCAAATATGTCTAAGAGGATTTTTATTTTTAAGACGATTGTGGTGTGTAGAGAATGTTTGGAATGTGATGATACAATCTTGAAACAGAAAAGGAATGCAGAACCCCAGTGTGCAATCGTTGTGTATCGCCGATGTCGAAGACGTTGTTACAGATGTTAATGCTGTTGCTATATATTTTCGTTGTTGTTACTGTCGTCAATGTTTATGACTATGATTGATGATGGTGTTGGTGGCGGGTTGGGGTGACGGTGGTAGTGGTGGTGGTGAAGTTATTGATATTGTTATTGCCTTTTATGGACCAATTTGTTATGCCACTTTTCAAAATCATCAGAAAGCAATCGTTCAAAGAATTATTCACGCGCGCGCGCGCGCGCGCGCGCGGTGTGTGTGTGTATATATATGGTGTGTGTGTGTATATATATGTGGTGTGTGTGTGTGTGTGTGTGTGGGTGTGTGTGTGTGTGTGTGTGTGTGTTGTGTGTGTGTGTGTGTGTCTTCTTTTTTCCCCTTTTGTGTGTATTTGATTTAGATTGCCTCTTGGAATTACATAATATATTAAAATCTATCTGGGTACACTTTTACCCCTCAAAATTTACACGGTTTGGCATCTACTATATCCTCTTTTGCAGTTACTTTTTTATTGTAATTTTTTCTATCATTGAAATTATTAAGAAGTTGTATCTATCGTTCTTTTGTTGTTGTTGCTGTTTTCATTGATACTGATGTTGTGTACTTCAACTTTTGCTACACTGGTCACTATCATGTTAATTAGAGCAGGGAAACTAATTTTCATGCAGTCAAACTTCAGTGGTGTGTTTGAGATGTTATGACGATTATATATATATATTATATATATATATATATATATATATTATATATATATATATATATATATATATATATATATATATATATATATATATATATATATAAACTGTGGGGTTTTATCAAGTCAACTATATATATATATATATATATATATATATATATATATATATATATATATATATATATATATATATATATATATATATATATATATATATATATATATATATATATATATACATACCATTGTATGAAAGTATTGTAGAAGTACAATCCCAGTTTATTTTGATGAAGTTATTGTTACCTGTCTCACAATACAGTATTGCGTTTTTCGGAATGTTTGCATAATAGTAGGCCTGTTATTGCAATATATTGGATGATTTCAACAACCATTTATATTAAACTCCCCATTGATACCATTGTGTATTTTTCACTCAGTTTATCATAGAACCAGTGTTAAGCTGATTGCAGTTTAATTTCTAATATGAATATCCAGGTTAAACTGTTAATTTCTCTAAAAGTTTAATGATATAATCACAGTACAAATAAAATTACTGAGATGTAATTTTATACATAGATCTAGTACCCTATGACAAGTCTGATGGTGGCAAAAAATGAATACATTAGATGAACCTTAAAAGTTTTAAAAGCACTCATGAAACACAAGAATTGTGTTCTAACCCCATTTTATTGCATGACAATATAATAGATAGATAGATAGATAGATAGATAGATAGATAGATAGATAGATAGAAAAGATAGATAGATTATATAGAGAGAGACTATATATATAGACTATATAATAGAGAGAGAGACTATATATAGACATTATATCTCTGGTTGTGTGTGTGTGTGTGTGTGTGTGTGTGTGTGTGTGTGTGTGTGTGTGTGTGTGTGTGTGTGTGTGTGTGTGTGTGTGTGTGTGTGTGTGTGTGTGTGTGTGTAATATTTAGCCTTCCTTTATGAGATTTTTTTTCTGTCACAGAATTGAGAAAGATATAGTCCCTGAGAAAAGGTCAATGATTCTCTATATATTTAGCTGTCTGTCTATCTGTCTGTCTCTGTCCGTTTTGTTTTTTGTGTAATCCCATCTTACCTTATGTCAATGATACATTTGTTATCAGAAATCCGCACTGTAAGTGCATATGAGCAGCAAAAAACAAAACAAACAAACAAAAACCCCTGAAGGTTTACCTTGCCAGATTGTTTATTATGCAGTTTAATCAAGTGTTCTTGCTTTCATTTTTTGGATTAAAACATATTTTTGTGACATAGTAATTCCAAAATGCAACAGTTATTGTGCCTGCAGTTATTTAGGTTTCCAGTATAGATCATTGTGTGTGCGTGCTTTGGCTTACAAAATAATGGTGAGAATTTTTGTGTGGGACTGATTGCCCGCCATTAAGGTAGCTGCATTCTGAATTCAGGGATACGGTTAGTAAGAACTCCACATGAGGAGAAAGTGCCTGAAACTTTATGTAGCCATATTGTTTGAATGTAGTTTACTCAAGTATTTTTGCATAATTCTAATTTTCATGGTTTGATAATTCCACAATGCAGCAGTTATTGTGCATGTAATTATTTACGTTTGCAATATATGATAACTCCACATGAATAAAAGCAAAAAAAGAAACAAAAATGTCTGAAGGTTTAAATAGCCATAATTATTGTTGTTATGCAGTCTACTCAAGTCTTCTCGCACAATGATTTTCACTTTTGTGACACAGTTACTCAAAAGATGCTACAGTCATTGTAGCATGGTTATTTACTTTTGCCTTTTGCAATATCATAAGAACTCCACAAAAACAAGAATGTCTGAAGGTTTACGTGTCGATATTGTTTGTATGCAGTCAACTCAAATGTGTTCTTGCATCATTTTATTTCAAGTTGTGCTTTGTAAAGCAGTAACTCCAAGATGCTATACTGATTGTGCCTGTAGTGATTTGTTTACCTCTTCAATACTGCTTCCAAGTATACCAGTTATTGTATGTAGAGTTATTCACCTTTTTGTAATATTTTATTGAAGCCTCTGCTCTTGCCATTAGAATCGTAATGGGGGAAAAGAGCCCTATATATATATTGGCTTATACTGGCCACGCGCCTGTTCATCTTCTTGCCTGCACTCAGAGAAGGATTAGGAATCCTGTTTCAGCAGCAATACGTTGTGTGTGTGTGTGGTGTGTTATATGTGTGTGTGTGTGTGTGTGTGTGTGTGTGTGTGTGTGTGTGTGTGTGTGTGTGTGTGTGTGTGTGTGTGTGTGTGTGTGTGTGTGTGTTTTAGCTCAGAATGAAAACTTTTTGGAATTTGAGGGCGTAAAAGACCACTGTTTTGAGGACCATTTCCCTTTTATATGTTGAAAAAAAGCCATTTTGAACAACAGATATATATATATACCTTTGTGCCTTGAGGGAAGGCTGAACCATTACTCTTGCCTTATTGGGGTGAACCATCCACGTTTTTGCAATAGTCCTCCCTTTGCTTGCCAGTTTTTTTCTTGTTTTTCTTTCTTTTTGGGGTTTGTTTGTTTTTTTTTTGGGGGGAGGGGGTAAAGTAGTGTTTGTACCTTTGAACCTAGAAGACTGATATTGCTCTGTTTGAAGAAGGGGTAGGGACGAGGGGGAGAGGGGGGGGGGAGGGCTCAATATATCAATGTTTGAACTACAGATTTATCTCGGTGCCTAAAATGGACAATGCTTTTACAGACTTCTCTTTCCTTGGCATGGGACCCATAACCTATGTGGTCGTAGGGGAGCGAGGCGTCAGAGACCTCAGCTTCTCTAGGGGCCAGCATTTTGAGGGCGGCGCCCATCTCCTCTCCCTCGCTGCTTTACCTTCCCTGACCCTAAAGAGGGCAGGTATCCATTTACAGCTGGGTGAACTGGCAGGACTGTACTAAAGCCAAGGCGCGCAAACGGCCACCCATCCAATTGGTAACCACGTCCGATGCTACTTA
>CM060324.1:23533972-23541472 GCA_030674155.1 Stramonita haemastoma | reverse complement strand
CTAGGTCACACACATGGAAAAAAATCATAGTGACATAGCTTATGTTTAATTATAGAGAAAAAAACCCAACTGAATAATGACTTATGCTTTGGTTTAATATCTTTAGAACATCTCTCTCTCTCTCTCCTCTCTCTCTCTCTCTCCTTCTCTCTCTCCTCTCTCTCTAGTCCTCTCTCTCTCTCATGAACAACAATTCCACACACACACACACACACACACACACACACACACACACACACACACACACACACACCACACACACACACACACACAACGTGCACATGTGCACGTACAGCCAGAGAGAGAGAAAATGAACAAACGAACGAACGAACGATCGAGAGACAGACAGACAGACAGACAGACAGAGACAGAGAGGGACAGACAGACAGACAAAGAAACAGACAGAGACAAAGGCAGAGCGACAGAGACAGCTAGACAAAGAAACTAAGAAAATAGACAAGAGACAGAGAGAGACAAACAGACAAAGACGGAAACATAAAGACACGAAGAAGGATGCAAAGAGTATACTTTATAAAGTTGTTTAAAAAAAAAAAAAAAAACACTGAGAAAACCCACACACACCCCTTCCCCACCACCACAAAATGTGTGCTTAAATATATCGTGTCAAGACCATAGCTTCATACACCTTTACTGACAAGTTTAACCCCAAAAAAAAGTTCACTTATAGGTTCACAAAATCCCATGGATCCCCACTCCCCTACCCTCAATAAAGGGAAAAAACTGTCATTCTGAGAGTAGAAAATGAATCTGTCCACACCTTGTGTTGTATTTCCATAGACCCACACTTTCTCCTACTCAAACCTGATGACGATAATTCAGCTTTTCTACAAGGTTTTATCTTTTTTTTTTCATCTTCTCACCGCGGTTAATTATTTTTTGAGAAAGTTAACACAATTATTAAGACGGTCTCACATAACGCAGACGTTTCAGCAAGGCTGATGGCTATTGGTCGAAAGGTGAAATCTGTGTATCCAAGCTGTTCATTGGTCAGAGTCAAACCTGCGTTTGGTACGGTAAAATCTGATTGGTCAGAGAGCCAGGATGCGTGTTGTTCATTCGCAGCGCTGTCAAACTTTTGTTGTACCAGTCGTCTTCTGGGCTCTCCTGCAAACAAAAGAGAAGCAAAACGTTGTTAGATTATCGAGTATTGTTGGAGAAACTACGTGTATGGATGTCATCTCTTATTAGGTAGTTTGTAAGCCTTATGCCTTCAGTGCCTGGGCTTTATCACAGTTCTTGATTAATTAAACCATTGACACTGAGAGCAACAGCAAAGTGAGAGGCTGTATGATCAGTGGCTTTCCCACTCATGGAATTCCACTTTACAGCTTACTCTTTAGTGATCGACTATGACTCTGACTAGGAGGCTTGACTTGCACAGTCCTTATGTGCTGCAGCCATGGGGACTAGTTGGCCTTTGGAGAACATCTCCAACGCTGACTGTACTTATGCCCTCTTGGCCGAGAGAGAGGGATGTACTGTGGGCAAGGCATCTACACTATAATCTAATTTCTGCCCAGTTTCAAAATTAGATCTAGCAGCTGCCTCCTCTGCTGTTTTGGAGGTCATTGTGGAACACGAGGGACAAACAAATGCTGTTTGGTTTTTTGTAGTCGAGTACCTGTGGATCTCTCTCTCTCTCTCTCTCTCTCTCTCTCTCTCTCTCTCTCTCTCTCTCTCTCCTTTTTATTTCTCACTGGAATATATGATTTTCGTAGAGATCAAGTAAGAACTTTCTGTCTCTGTTCCATTTCAAGAGTCTGTTTTCTTTGTTCTCATTCAGCATTTTGGTGTGACAAGCCCCCTGGGCTTGATGGTTGATTGTTGCTGTTTTGTTTTCAGTTGTGGTAAACAGATCATCGTAGGATGGGACTGTATTGGCAGAGGTATAAAAAGGGTGGGGACGGACTAGCTCAGTGGTCAGAGTGCTGGCTTTCCCCAAGTCAAAGTTAAGCAGCATCGGGCGTGGTTACCAGTTGGATGGGTGGCCGTTTGCGCGCCTTGGCTTCAGTACAGTCCCCCCCCCAGTTCACCCAACTGCAAATGGGTACATGCCCTCTTTAGGGCCAGGGAAGGTCAAGCAGCGAGGGAGAGGAGATGGGCGCCGCCTTCAATATGCTGGCCCCTAGAGAAGCTGAGGTCTCTGATGCCTCGCTCGCCTACGACCGGATGGGTTATAGGACACCTTTCCCTTTTTTGTATAAAAAGGATTTGGATTAAAGGTCTTGGCTACAAGCTCTACAATTTTAAATAGATATGCTGACACACTGGCCGTTCCAAACAAACGGCTGGAAAAGATTGTTTCAGCCTGTACAGTCAGACCTGTGAGATAAAGACAGACTAATGAATAATACAAAGGCCTCCACAGAGAAACAGCTAGAAATCGAGGCAGACTGAGAGGCAGACAGACTGGGATTAGGAGGAGAGAGAGAGAGAGAGAGAGAGAGAGAGAGAGAGAGAGAGAGAGAGAGAGAGAGAGAGAGAGAGAGAGAGAGAGAGAGAGAGACAATGACAATGACAATGACAATGACAATTTTTTAATGAATTTAGGCCTCTGCCCATTTTCATGGGGTACATCAATGTCTACAAACACACGAATGCATATAAATATTATCAAGAAAGAATGAAAATAGTGAAAGGTGAAAAAGCAAAGCAAACACAAAACCATAAAAAATTAATGATTCACATCAAGAGTTGTCACATTCTAGGTAGACAGGAGACTGAGTTTACTGTCTCTCAGTGTGAAGGCTTTGTACAGAAACCATGCTAGCTGTCTGATTAGTGAAATGTTCTGAGTGGCCATAAGGCTCACAAACTTTTCTTTCTGAAAATGAGTGGGAATCTCCTTTAGCATGTCTGGTCTCAAAGCAGAGTATGTAACACACTGAAAACACATATGGAGTTCATTTTCTTCTGGTGCTTGACAAAATGGACATTCATTGTTTGTGCCTTCTACACTCAAATAACGATTTTTATGAATCCGGAGGTCACTAATTCCGAAACGCACTCGAATAAGGATGTCTCTAAAACACTTTTGCTGCACACAGTCTAGATAAGTTTCTGGAATAAGGGAAGACTTGAAACACGAGTAAAGATTAAACCTGTTACTGTTACAAATACTTGTCATCCATTCTTGCATGTACACGTCCAGAAGTTTTTGCTTCAAGGATAGCAAGAAATGCCCCTCGTTATCAACTCCTTGATTTATCCAGACATACCCAAATCCCAAACTTTGCAACATATGTTTAAGTTTAGAAACCCAGTTTATTTTACCAGACTCATCTAAGTTTATCATCATTTGATAGGCTTGTTTTGGTAATCGTGTATTATCCATTTTAAGTAAACGAAACCAATATTTAACTGCACGCATACGGCAGTTGATTTGTAGAGGATGTCTCCCGAGGTCACCATATACCATTTTATTCGGGGTTCGGCTGGAAACATTCAAAAATCTTTTGCACGCAAATAAATGTACTGACTCAACTAGATGATTTTCAGACAAAATGCCCCAAACTTCAGACGCATAGAGAAGAATTGGTTGAATTTTAGTGTCAAATATTTTGAAAAAACGTTTTCCTGGACATACTATTATACTGGTTATATATTTTGATAATATTGAATAATGCTCTTTTGCCCCTTTTCGCAAGCTCTTTAGCACTTTCATTAGAACTCATGGTGGTTGTAAAAGTAAAGCCTAGATACACATATTTGTTCACCACTTCAAGAGGAACACCATTGAGAAACCACTTCTCATTCCTACCTAGAAATCCCCCTTTTCTGAAAGTCATAACTTTTGTCTTATCTCTGTTGATTTTTAGTCCTAGATCAGTACATACTTTAAGCATACAGTCAATCTGGTTTTGTAATCCATTGGGTGTGTTAGACAATAGCACAAGATCGTCTGCAAAAAGTAGAATGAACAATTCAGATAAACCTGGTAGAAGTTGTATTCCATGCTTTCCTTGATCTTCTAGATATTTTACTAAATTATTTATTACTACAGAAAACAGAGTGGGACTTAAAACACAGCCCTGGCGCAGACCCCGTGGACATTTAAACAAGTTTGTATAGCTGTTGTTTACTCTGACACATGACATCACTTCTCTGTAAATTGCTTTAATAGAATTTAAAAATACAGATGACGTGCCAGCTTCGCTCAAAGCTTTTAGCATTATGCTTCGTTGAACGGAATCAAAAGCCTTGGCCAGATCTACAAATGCAACATACAGTTTTCCTTTCTTTTTAGATAAGCTTTTCTGAATAGTTGAGTACAAAGTAAATATATGGTCTGTTGTTGAGTAACCCCTTCTAAAACCAGCCTGGTTTTCTGGAATTTTTTCATGGTCTTCTAGCCAATTATAAAGTCTCTTATTTAGAATAGCAGTATAACATTTACCCATAACACTAAGCAGTGAGACTCCTCTATAGTTATCAGCTACATCTATTGATCCCTTTTTATGTATTGGTACTACAATAGCTGTGGTCCAGATAGCTGGATACTTGCCATACAAAAATATTTCATTGAAAAATTCAGTAATAAACTCTAACAGTAATTTGTCTGCTGACTTCAACATTTCTGCGAAAACATCGTCAAAACCACAAGCTTTTCCTGTTTTTAATTTCTTTATTGATGATAAGACTTCCTCCTTGGAGATGGGCTTATCAAGCTCCTCAACCGAAAGGAAAGTGTCATTTGGAAATGTTTCTTCCTCTGAGCTATAACCAGCATTAAAAATCTCACTAAAGTGATTGAACCAGTCTTCTTGAGTAATCTGATTACGTGCCTGTTTCTTTTTACCAAGACCTAGAGTTATGTTAACTTCTTTCCAAAAGTGTTTTGGGTCTTTTATGTTGTCAGCTAGATTTTGTGTTGTACCTGACTTAAAACTTTGTTTCTTAGCTCTCAAAACTTTACGATATTCAGTTCTAGCCTGTACAGCATTTTGACGATCTGCTGCAAGTTGTGTTTTCTTGAATTTGCGCATTTTTGCCCTTGCTTCCTTTCTCAAGTCAAAACACTCTTTATCAAACCAGCGAGCTTCTCTTTTAGTATTGTTAGTCTTAACCCTCTTAATCATACATTTGCTTGCAGTTTTTTAGACATTCATTAAATTTCTCTAATGCCTTGTTAATGTCAAACTTAATAAGTGTCCGTGCCTTTTCAATTTTACCTTGTCTGATGTTTGAAGTTAACGACTCTAAGAATACCCCAACCTTTTCCTCATCCCACATAAGCTTCTCATACGATTGAACATTTTGCTCTGTGTTGCTGTCAGAATGTATATTGATAACACTCTTCAACATCAAAATAACAGGTAAATGATCTGACTCAACATATGTAGTGTCCACAACAAGAGAGACCAAAAACCCTTTGTGACACAAATTGTTTGATACAATAAAATAATCGACAATACTCGATCCAGTATTTGAAATGTAAGTTTCACAGTCATCAAAACCAAACATCTTTACTCCATTAAGTATAGAGCAATCTAAGATATCGCACAATGATAACAACTGAGTTCCAAATCCATTAAACCCCTCATCTCGCGAATTACGCGCAAATACATTTTCTTCTATACTGCTGGTGTTTAAACAGTCAGTCACAACCTTACTATTTTCCTGCCCAGTACGGGCGTTTAAAGTCTCCAGTCATGAGTATGTATATGTCAGACTCTGCATTCAATACATCAGCAACACAATGTTCAAGGATTTCTATTCCTACCCCATCATTTGTCAGGGCATACACAGGTGAATCACGTGGAGGGATGTAAACAAAAAAACATAAGACAGGTTTGTCTAAATTAAATAAATCCTGAGACATTTTCAGAACAATCACATTTGAATAATTTACAGAAATCTCTTCAAAATACTTGGCAAAAAGTTTCTTCACGAGGACAAGAACACCCCCACTTCTTCTTCCCTGCTTACTTAGCTTTTTGGCTGGGGAGTTAAATACATTAAAGTCCTTAAATAGATGAAAATCAAAATTCTTGATCTACATAGGTTTCCGTAAGGCACACCACATCAAAAGAATTAATGTAATTAATAAAGTCACTGCTTACTAGTTTGGCAGCCAGTCCTGCTACATTAAGGTTGAGCAGTTTAAAAGGTACCTGAACATTTGACTTGGGCAGGCCTCTCCATCATCCCCACTCAGTTCTGGCGATGTCAGTGCTTTCATTATCATTCAGGTCATCCACATCACTGTACCCAAAGCCTGTGTGGTCCATTTCTTCATTGTCTGATGCATGTGGGGAATCATTTTGATTCATCCCCTCCATCCTTTGGCGTGGTGTATAGGTTGAGGACAGTTCGGTGATCCTCGTCCTCTGCCACGACCAAATCCACGACCTGCATGCTGCTGTGTGTGTGTGTGCAGTGGATGTCTGTTTCTTGAAACTGATGGAATGTATGCTTGTCTATTGTTTGTTGTCTGGTGTATGTGTTGTCTGTGGTTTTGAGAGCTGCGGATGTTGGTATGGGTTTTTGTCTGAGTGTGTGGGCTGACTGATGGGTGGCTGCCTTCATATCTGGATGCTGCTGCTGCCTGTCCTGGACCCTTGGGCCTCTGCTGTCGCTGACCCTCCATCTGGTGACCGCCTGTGCCTCTGCTTGTCCGCCAAACCCTCGTCTGATGTCCCTGCTGCGTTGGTCTGCTCTCCAGCTTCTGGTACTCCTGCTTCTCCAGGTCGAATACGTAGGTTCCACGTTCTGTGACCAGCTTGTCGTTACGTAGTCTGGCTCTTAGTCCATCCTGGCGCATTTGTTTCATTAAAGGTACCAAACCAGCTCGTTTCTGGCGTATTGTGGTGGAGAAATCCTCTCGTACGTACACAGAGGATCGGACATCCTTCAGTATTCTGGCATGTTGCAGTACCCTCTGTCGCTGTTTCACCGACTGGAAACGAACCAGAATGGCTGACCCGACTGGACGAGCTTGTTCTATTCCCACTGGTTCCTTCAGCTTCATATCATAGTAAATCAAGTCTTTCACTTTGGCTTCACAAGATTCCCATGAGTCACCCCGATGGGATAGACCAAAGAAGAGCAGGTTGTATTGCCGATGCAAGCTGTCAGAGATCTGATGTTCCTTCTCCATCTTCACAGTTCTGTTTTCAAGGTGTGAGATGTAAGATTCTAGTTCATCACACCTGTTTGCAAGAGCATCAACGTCCAAATGTAGGATATTCTGTTCCTCCTCTATTTCAGTGAACTTGCTGTGCACAAAGCTTGACATGTCATCCAGACGTTTATCCAAGTGAATTTTCATTTCTTTTTGCATCTGTTCAAGATCAGAAATCTTACTTGTCATGTGTGAAACAGTTCGGGAAAATTCGTTTATAGCAGTAAACACACGATCGAATTGCAGTTGAAAATTGCTGCTACCTGTATGCGATGTACACTCATCATCACCATGCTTGCTGCTTGCTTCTGTCTCACCAGGTGATGGACCAGGATTGGGTTCGACTCCTGCCATCA
>CM060324.1:23526472-23528972 GCA_030674155.1 Stramonita haemastoma | reverse complement strand
TTCCGGGGAGGCCCCCGGGGTTTTTTTTTCCCACAAATTTGAAAAGGGGGGGAAGGGGGCCCCTTTTCCCCCTTTTTTGGGGGCCCCTTTTTTTAACCAATGTTATTTTTTTTTTTGGGGGGGGGTTGTGGGTTTGGGGATGTTTGGGGGGGGGGGAAAAAAGGGGGGATGGGGGGGCCGGGGGGGGGGGGTTTTTTGGGGGGGCCAGGAGGGGGGGGTGGTGGGGGGCGTGGGGGGGGGGGGGGGGGGTTGGGGGAGTTTGGAGGTAAGAGGGGTGGTAGGAGCGGTAGGGTTTTTTTTTTGGAGAAAGGAAGGAAAAATGCCCTTTGGGGGAAGAAAGGGGGGTCCGGGGAAAAAAAAAAAAAACCCCTTTTTTGAAAATTTTTTTGGGGTAAAAAATTTTTTTTGGGGAAAAAAATGGGGGGGAAAAATTTCGGGGGTTTTTGGGGAAAAGTTGTGGGTTTATTTTTTTTTGTGTTTTAAAATCGGGGCCCTTTTGGGTAAGTGAAAATTTTTTAAAATTTAAAAAAAAAATTAAAAAATTTTTTTTTTTTGGGGGAAAATTTTTGGTTTTAAAAAAATTTTTTTTTCAAAATTAAAAACGTTTGGGGAGAAGTTTTTTAAAAAGGGGGTAAGGGGGGGGGCAGGAAAAAACCCAAAACCGTAACGAAGAAAAAAGAAGACGAAAAAAAGGGCCCCCACTACAACCAAAAAAAAACCCCCAAAAAACCCAAAACCCCCCCCCCGGGCCCCCCGGGCGGGGGCCGGGGGGCGGGGTTTTTCAAGAAGCCAAAGCAAAAAAAAAAAAAAAAGGGGCCCCCCAAAAACCCGGGTTTTTTTCCCCCAAAAAAATCAATAAAAAACAAAAAAATTTGGAAAAAAAAAAAAAAGAAAAAAAACCCCGGGGCCCCCTTTTTTGGCCCCCCCAAAAGTGGCAACGGCGTGGGGCAATGAAAAGGGTTTTCAAAAACAAAAAAAAATAAATGGGGCCAAAAATTTTAAAGGGTTTTTCCCCCCCCCAAATAAAATTTTTTAAAAAACCCCCCTTTTTAAAATTAAATTAAAAAAATAACCCCATTTTTTAAATATTGGGATAAAATTTTTTGGTTTTTTTAAAGGGCCAAATTTCCCCCTTTGGGTAAAAAAAAAGGGGTTTCCCCCAGCTTTTTTTTTTCCCCGTTGCTGGGGTTTTCACAGTCGCCCCCTTCTTAAAAAATGTCATTTTTTCCAAAATAGGAATCCCCGTTACCTTCGTGGTAGGAAAAAAAAAGGTCCCCCTTCCCCAAAATATCATCATTGGTAAAACCTCTGGATCTAGCTGAAAAAAAAAAAAAAAAGAAGAGAAAAAAAAAAGGGGGGGAAAAAAAAAAAAAAAAAAAAAAAAAACACAGAAAAAAACTGGCAACAGCTTTGGTAAAGGGAAAAAAAAATTTCCAAAAACCAAAAAAAAAACAAAACAAAGACCAAAATGAAACAAAACTAAAAGGGGAAAAATTTTTAAAAAAAAATTTTAAAAAAAAAAAAAAAAAAGGTGAAGGGGTTTTCAAGATTCTGGACAGACGGAAAAAAAAAATTTCCCCAAAATGGGGGAATGTGACCTGGGGGGGACCCCTTTTTCTTTTCCATGAAAAAAAACCCAATTTTGTATGGGAACCACCTTCTATCTCCACCTTCCCCCTCTCCCCCCCCCCCCCCCCCCCCTTTTTCCCCCCCCCTCCCCACTGGGGCCTTTCTTTCCCCGGGGGGAAATGGGGGAGATGGCGGGGAACAAAAAATTACTGCAATCCCCCCGCATTGATTTCCCCCCAAACAGATATCCGTCCCCTTAAAACCCCCCCACCCCTTGGCCCCCCCCAATTTCTCTCTCCCCCCCCCCTCTCTTTTCCTCTTTTCCCCCCCCCCCTTTTTCCCCCCCCCTCTCTTTTTCTCTCTCTCTCCCCCCTCTCCTTCTCCATAGTAGTCAACTTGTTGATTCTGCTCCCCCTTTTACGGGGTTTCCCCTCCTCCTCCTCCCCCTTTTTTTTCTTTTTCCCTTCTTCCTCTCCTGCCCCTTGGTTTTCCCTTTTTCTTTTTTTATACTCGGTTTTTAGCTCCGATGTTTTCCAATGGTGGGGGTCTTTTTTATGAAAAAAGTTTTCCCCCCTTTTAAGGACTGTGTTTTTCCTTTTTAAAAGGGAAGGGGGTTTATTTTTAAATTTTTTTTTTTCCCAAAACCCTCTCTTCTCTCTTTTCCCCTTTTTTCTCCTCATTTTCCCCCCCTCTTTTTTCTCCTTTCCCCCCCTCTCTCTCTTCTCTCTCTCCCCTTTTGATTATGTTGTTATTGGTTTTTTTTGGGGGGTTTTTTTTTTTTTTTTTTTTTGTTTTTTTTTAGGTTTTTTGTTTTTGAGAGAGTGATGGATGTAAACCCCAAAGTAAGAAGCCATTTGAGTTTTAAAAAAAAAACCCGTTACATTTTGTAAAGTGTGTGGGGAACCCCTAAAGTTTTTAAGTTTTTGAGGGG
>CM060324.1:23514775-23519775 GCA_030674155.1 Stramonita haemastoma | reverse complement strand
ACGACCGGATAGGTTATAGGACACCTTTCCCTTTTTGGTATAAAAAGGATTTGGATTAAAGGTCTTGGCTACAAGCTCTACAATTTTAAATAGATATGCTGACACACTGGCCGTTCCAAACAAACGGCTGGAAAAGATTGTTTCAGCCTGTACAGTCAGACCTGTGAGAGAAAGACAGACTAATGAATAATACAAAGGCCTCCACAGAGAAACAGCTAGAAATAGAGGCAGACTGAGAGGCAGACAGACTGGGATTAGGAGAGAGAGAGAGAGAGAGAGAGAGAGAGAGAGAGAGGAGAGAGAGAGAGAGAGAGAGAGAGAGAGAGAGAGAGAAGGGAGGCAGACAGACGTAGTAGTTTATTCAAAAGGGCCATAGCCCCTTAGGAGGGGGTTAGATAGCACAGAATGCCTTAGAACAATAAACAGTTCACATTCATTATGTACTTCTTATCGCAAATGCTTTCTGTAGATACAATGCTAAATGTCTTATAGTTGTATTTTGAGAGAGACAGAGGCGGGGGGGCAGAAGCAGAGACAGACGCAGACGCAGATGATTTATTCATATAGGCTTTAGCCCCTTATGAAGGGGAATGTGAACAAAACAAGACATGGTATGATAAATTCAGTGAAAAGTTATTTGATCATTAAGCACACTGTCTCATGAAGTGACTATTTCTCTAAGCTTGAAAGCCTTGCACAGAAATAAAGAAAAGGTCTGTGTAACTTCAGAATTTGTACAAGACATCAATAAATTCAATTTAAATAAGCAAGGTTCCCTATAACACTTTGATTGAATAGATTTTTCTCTAAGGTGATGTAATTGTTGGCAACAAAGAACAAAGTGGAGGACTTCATCATCTTTTGACACATTGCATAATGGACATAACAGATCATGATCAGTATGGGTTCTATAGTCTTAAACGATGTACATTCAGATCATAGATAACAAGTCTAAATTTTGCTGTGATTGTTTCAACTGCCGATTCATATCAAGTTCTAAATAGCATGTTAAATCATTACCACTACAGTATGTTCTATAAAAGTCAAACCTTTGGCTAGAGTTAATAATATGATTGTTCCAGTTCTGCTACCTGTAGTCAATCAATCGTTGACGAAAGATTTTAATAAACACACCAACACCACAGACAGAGACACAGAGACAGACAGGCAGAGATGTGAGAGGGACGGAGAAAGAAAAGATAGAGGAGGGGGAGAAAAAGACATACGAAACAAAGAAAAAGTAGAGGAAGTGTACATTAAAAAAAATGTATATGTACAAGAAAATAAAACCCATAAAAATTGGCACAACCTCTTCGTGTCATTTTTCTAGGCCACTACAGCATCAGGGGGTGAGAGAGGGGGGAGGG
Organism: Stramonita haemastoma; assembly: GCA_030674155.1. NCBI lineage: Eukaryota > Metazoa > Mollusca > Gastropoda > Neogastropoda > Muricidae > Stramonita > Stramonita haemastoma. The sequence goes on along the minus strand of CM060324.1, from coordinate 23,518,408 downwards.
GGAGGGGAGAGAGTGTCATCCCCGACACATTTTCTCCTTCAACTGCAAGGTTTCCTTAGTTACGACAGAAGGGGAATAGGTATTTTTGTGCCTACTTCATGATCTTTGTCTTTCTTCCGGGTGCTTTTTTCTCTCTCAGTTTCTGCCTCTGTCTCTCTCTGTCTCTCTGTCTCTTACACACACACACACACACACACACACACACACACACACACACACACACACACACACACACACACACACACACACACACACACAGATTCAAGATTCAAGATTCAAGATTTAATTCGCCTTTGACCCCTCTTGGGGCATGGAGGATTTCAGTAAAAAATAAAAAATTAAAAAAAATTAAAAAATCAACTGATCATATATCATTTGCATTAACAAAATATGTTTACAAGACAAAATTTCACCAAAATAGAAATATGGTCAACCTTTTTATCAGTGTCATGCAACCTTACTCTTAACTAGAAATTTGCTAAGTTTTAATAAAGTCTGTTTGTCAGAAGAGAACTAATTACCAAAATGTGAAGAAACCAAACAATAAAACAAGAACAACAACAAGGAGCATACTTTCTTCAATAAACATTCTGTTTCAACCAAACAACAAAACGTAAGCAGGAGACAGACAATAGCAGACGACAGTTGAGAATGAAAATGACCACTGACCAGGGTGTAGTCGGTTGTCATGGGAAACTGCTGCACCTGTCTGGTCATTCCCATACTAGCCGCCATGTTGGAGGCGGCGCCAGACATGCCGGACATGTGGGAGAACTGGGACATGCTGCCCACCCCCACCCCCACCTGCAGGCAACAGCACCGAGAAGAAGAAGACACAATGACACCGGTCAATACCATGGATTGCATGTGGTCGAGGTAAAAGGTAATGGTAAAAGGTAAAGGTGTCACATAACCTGTGTGGTTGTAGGGGAGAAGAGAAAAAGACACAACGACCGGTCAATACCATTGATTGCATGTGACAAGGTAAAAGGTAAAGATAAAAGGTAAAGTTGTCCCATAACCTAGGCCGTGGTAGGGGAGCGAGGCATCATAGACCTCAGCTTCTCTAGGGGTTAGGATATTGAGGGCGGCGCCCATCTCCTCTCCCTCGCTGCTTTACACCTTCCCTGACCCTAAAGAGGGCAGGTACCCATTTACAGCTGGGTGAACGGGGGGGACTTTACTGTAGCCAAGGCGTGTAAACGGTCACCCAGATTACATGTTTGTGACACTGTGTAAAGGCTCGGGAGGGGTACTATAATTCAGTCAATATGTTGACAATTTTACACTCTGTGTGTGTGTGTGTGTGTGGTGTGTGTGTGTGTGTTGTGTGTGTGTGTGTGTGTGTGTGTGTTGTGCATGTTGTGTGTGTGTGAATGTGTGTGTTTGAGAGAGAGAGACAGAGACAGAGAGAGAGAGAGAAAGAGAGAGAGACAGACAGAGAAAGAGAGAGACAGACAGGATGACTGACAGTCGGAAAATATGAGAGTAGAAACGAGAAAGAGAGACTCTGTGTGTGTGTATGTGTGCGTGGTGTGTGTGTGTGTGTGTGTGTGTGTGTGTGTGTGTGTGTGTGTGTGTGTGTGTGTGTGTGTGTGTGTGTGTGGAGAGAGAGAGAGAGAGGAGAGAGAGAGAGAGAGAAAGAGAGAGAGACTCTTGTGTGTGTGTGTGTGTGTGTGTGTGTGTGTGTGTGTGTGTGTGTGTGTGTGTGTTGTGTGTGTGTGTGTGTGTGTGAGAAAGAGAGAGAGAGACTCTGTGCTGTCTGTGTTGTGTTTGTGTGTGTGTGGTGTGTGTGTGTGTGTGTGTGTGTGTGTGTGTGTGTGTGTGTGTGTGTGTGTGTGTGTGTGGGGTTGATGATTGCGGATTTATTTTAAGCGTTATATTAAAATCCCTATTATGGATTGAGTAAGCCATAACACCCATATCAGCCAAACTAGCCATTACCTTTAGTCCCAAAGTAAAAAATTGGGGTTTTTTGAGAAACAACCAGCCCACCACCTACCCTCCCCCCGCCCCCCTACCAGCCCACCACATTCATCCATCCCTAACTACCAACATCCCCACACCTTTCGAAACAAACAAAACTTAGCCACGCCACACTCAACCAAAGTAAACTCAATGAGATGTGGGTTGGGTGGTTTTTTTTCCTTCCAGGGCTAGCGCTCCAAGGTTGAGCAATGGTGAGATTTTACGTGTGCGACCGTTTTTGCCCACCATCAAGGTAGCTGCATTCCGACTTCGGGGATGTCTGCGTGGTATGTTTGCGTGTCTTTAATTAACCCACCCAACGTTGACATGAATTACAGTATTTTTAACAAGCATATTGATCTTCTGCAGGTGCCACGGGAATAAAACCACTGACAGGTTGGTACTTGAATTTGACCTGGGAGATCGTAAAAATCCTCACCAGACGCCGCCGAGATTCGAACCCTCGACTTTTTGGACCATGGGATTGAAGTCGACGGTCTTAACCCCTCGGCGATAGTGTCCCTCAAAGGAGACAGAATCCAGACAACCCAACCCCAACCCAACCTAACCTTACCAAACCACCCCTACCCAAACGAAACCCAATTAAACTAAGCCAAATCAAATCAGCTCGTCTAACCAACCAATACCCCACTCAACTAAATCATGCTAAACACAGGCCCGGGATGGGGGTGAGGGTGGGGGGTGGAGGGGGGATAGCCCTGTGGTTAGAGCGTTCAGCTCGCAATCTAACGGCCCGGGTTCAAGCCGGCCATCGAGGCACCAGTTCAATGGGATCAACCCACACACCCCTGGAGTAAACATCAGTACTGACTCCATTCCCACCCAAAAGTCCTTCGGATGAGACTATTAAACCGAGATCCTGTGTGGAACGCATGTAGAACATCTTGTGCACATGTTGAAACCCGTTCTGTCTTTGAGGGGAGGGGGGAAGGCCAATGAGTGCCGGTAAGAACGGTGATAACATAAACAGATTAAAAAACTTTTTTTTTAGAAAAGCAAAAACCTGCATGCACACTGGTGTCAAGTTTAGACATCATCCACGAAGTCGGTATTCGGCTACCTAATGGTGGGCAAAACCTGTCGAGTACGCAAAAAGCTCACCATAGGTGAACCTTATAGTTGTAGCACGCACACGCACACGCACACGCACACGCACACACACGCAACACACACACATACACAAGCAGCACGCGCGCGCCACACGCACGCACGCACACACAGAGAGAGCTTTTTTTTTTTTACATCCAGTCTCCATGTGTATGCAGTACGTCTGGGTAAGGGTGGGGATGGGATTCTGAGTCTGAATCACACACACACACACACACACACACACACACACACACACACACACACACACACACACACACACACACACACACACACACACACGTGTGCACGCGCGCGCGCGCGAGCACAAACGTTAAATAAATAAACGTTAAATAAATAAACACACAAACGTTAAATAAATAGATATAAATAATAAATAAATAAAACGTTAAACACACACACACCCCACACACACACCACCACACACCCCCACACACACCCACACACACCCACCACACCCACACACCCACACCCACCCACACACCCCACACCCACACCCACACCCCCAAAACACAAAACACTCACCCCCATGCCTCC
>CM060324.1:23502275-23512275 GCA_030674155.1 Stramonita haemastoma | reverse complement strand
CTCTCTCCTCTCTTCTCTCTCTCTGTTTTGAGTTATGTTGTTATTGTTTTTTTGTGGGGCTTTTTTTGTTTGTTTGTTTTTTTGTGTTTTTTTTAGTTTGTTTGTTGAGAGAGAGTGATGGATGTAAACAGAATGTATGAGAGCCATTTGAGTTTAATCATAAGCCCGTTACATTCTTGCTAAAGTGTGTGGAAGCTATACATGTTAATGTTTTTGATGCAGAAAGAATTGCAGGTTGACATAGGGTGATGTGTTTGTGTTGTTATGTGATGATTTGAACACAAGGAATATATCATTTCACATCATGCAGGTTGAAAATTGCTTGGAACGAAAGGGAAGTTCATGGCCATTGTGATGAAACATAATAATGAATTTAAAGACATTGTGAGTTCTTTAATCAATCTAAGTAAGTTTGAGATAGTTGAAAAATGTATAAAAAGTGTATGGGGCTTTCCAAGTTCGATCTGTGACTGGAGCGTAGAGAGTTTTTGTTTCTTGTGGTTATCAGTTGATTTTTCTTTGTTTTGTTTGGAGCGGAGGAACATGCAATTGACTGTCATATGTATGAATTGTTTGTTCACATCACCCCCTTCATAAGGGGCCAAGGCCTATTATGAATAAACTATTCGTATTCGTACCCTCTCTCTCTCTCTCTCTCTCTCTCTCTCTCTCTCTCTCTCTCTCTCTCTCTCTCTCTCTCTCTCTCTCTCTCTCTCTCTTTGTTTTGTTTTGATAGTCCCTAATCAGGGAGAGGGCCGGATGAAGAAAAAAAGGATGTGAATGCTTATCTGTAACCCTTCAAAAATAAATGACTATCGCGCGTGTGTGTGTCTGTATGACATCATTTATTAACTGTCTATTCACTCTGCGGTGACTTAAGAGACAAACCATCACAGTAACATTTACCTACCTATTCATGTCTTTATCAAGGAGAAACAGCAGCAGTAGAGTAGTAACATTAGCAGTATTGATAGCAATAATAATGAAAATAATAGCAGCGATAATAATAATAATAATAATAATAAAAAATAAATAATAATAATAATAATAATATAATAATAATAACTAATAATAATAATAATAATAATAACACTAATAATAATAACACTAATAATAATAACACTAATAATAATAAAACTAATAATAATAACACTAATAATAATAAAATAATAATAATAATAATAATAATAATATAATAATAATAATAAAATAATAATAATAATAATAATAATAATAATAAAGATAATAAAGATAATATAGATAATAATAGCATAATAAGTCATCATATCATCATCATATAGTAGTAGTAGTAAGTAGTAGTAGTAGTAGTAGTAGTAGTAGTAGTAGTAGTAGTAGTAGTAGTAGTAGTAGTAGTAAAAGTGGTAGCAGCAGCAGCAGCAGCAGCAGCAGCAGTAGTAGTAGTAGTAGTAGTAGTATAGTAGTAGTAGTAGTAGTAGTAGTAGTAGTAGTAGTATAGAAGGAGGAGGAGGAGGGGGGGGAGGGAGAGGAGCAGCAGCAGCAACAACAGCAGCAATGGTAAGAATAATACCAGTAGTAATGGTAGTCACAATGATCAAAATAAAAGTAAAGTGTGTAGGCTTTTGTGGTGTGTGTGTGTGTGTGTGTGTGTGTGTGTGTGTGTGTGTGTGGTTGTGTGTGTGTGTGTGTGTGTGTGTGTGTGTGTACGCGCACGCACGCACGCTCGCTCACATACACACACAAGGCTTCACATGACTTTCCTTCATTTCTCCAAACAACACCCCACCCCTCCCTCACCTCCCAACTGACATTACTAAAACAAACACAGTTTTGAAGGGATGTTAAAAACAGGGTAACTGGAAAATCGATAACCCCCAAAACAAAGAGGTTTTTTTAACAATTAAATTACGTAATCTGTGAGAGTGTGTGTGGTGTGTGTGTGTGTGTGTGTGTGTGTGTGTGTGTGTGTGTGTGTGTGTGTGTGTGTGTGTGTTGTGACACAGATTTGAAGTAATGTTAAAAACAGGATAAATGAAAAGTCGATAACGCCCCCAAAACAAAGAGAGTTTACAATCAAATTACGTAAATGTGTGTGTGTGTGGTGTGTGTGTGTGTGTGTGTGTGTGTGTGTGTGTGTGTGGTGTGTGTGTGTGTGTGTGTGTGTAGTGTGTGTGTGTGTGTGTGTGTGTGTGTGTGTGTGGTTGTGTGTGTGTGTGTGTGTTGGTGTAAGTGTGTGTGTTGTTGTTGTTGTTGTTGTTGTTGTTTATAGGTAGTGTTGGTGTTTTTGGTTGGTTGGTTGGTTGGTTTGATGCAGAATATGCACAATCACGACTTTAAAGAATCCTGCATTTATAAAAAAAAAAGAGAGAGAGAAAAAAGGCTTAATTTGAATGTATTGTCGCATATCCTAATTGGAAGCCGTCAGATATTTTTCTGTAAAAAGTTGTTTTTTTGTGAGGGGGGGGGGTAAATAGTCTTTATGTGGTAAGACTTCTTTGTATTGTAAGTTTTGTTGTTGTTTTTTTATCAAATTGCATGACATAAAGAAACACACACACACACACACACACACACACACACACACACACACACACACACACACAAGAGCAGAAAAAAATGACGTCGAAAACCTGACAGAAATACTCAGAAACAAGCAAACTATTCTGCTTTTCTTTAATAAAAGAAACAAATAAACAAACGGAAAACATGAAAAAGAAAGAAAGACAGGCAGAAGGAAAGAAATAAAAGGAATACATGCTATTCATTTAGGCCTGTTTCCTTTTGATAATTTTTTTCTTTGTTTTACATGCTTTTCTTTGTTTTGCTTGCTTGTTTTCGTTTGGGGCTTGGTTGGGTTTTCTTTTTCTATTTCGTTTTTTTGTTTTTTTGTTTTTTTAATTTTTGTTCGTGGGAGGAGGGTAGGCTTTTTGGAATTGGAAGGGGGGGGGGGGTATGTTCGTTTGGCAGGGTTTTTTGTGCTCTTCTGTCTTCTTTGTTTTTACATCTTTGTACTAAATCAGAGCGATATTAGACAGATTCTTTTTTGTGTCTTTATATTTTTTTCCCCTTTAAATAAAAACATTTGCTCTTTGCTTTTTTTCCTTTTCTCTGTGATTTTTTTTACAAATTCATTTCTTTGTCTCTTCACTTATTTTTTTTTTTATCAGTGGATAAGGCCTTTCAACGTTCATGAACTGACTTTATTTTTTATCATACGGTCACCAGTTTATACAATTACTCATAGCGTTATATATAATAATAATAATAATAATAATAATAATAATAATAATAATAATAATAATAATAATAATAATAATAATAATAATAATAATAATAATGTAGTTGTTACTGCTAGTGGTTGTGTTTTCTGTATCATATTGTATTGTCCATTTGAAGCCACGGCTAATTTTTCTGTGTGAAATTCGGACTGCTCTCCCCGGGGAGAGCGCATCGCCATCTTTCTTTGTTTTCTTTCGTGTATGCAACTGTATTTGTTTCCCTATAAGAGAAGAGTTGGGGGGGTGGGGTGGGGGGTTCCCACAGAATTTTGCAAGGGACAACTCTCTTGTTGCTGTGGGGGGGGGGGGGGGGGGGTGTTTTTACGTGCTACAAATATACGTCACACACACACCTCGGTTTTTCGTCTCATCCACAAGACTAGCACTCAAGACTAGTACTGGTTCTACAAGTCTCACATAGTGTTTTCATTTTTGCTTTCATCTGTTGGTACAATAATCTTAGTGTTAAAATAAAGAATAGTCCTCAGAGAACTGTGAGAATCTGCTCCAAAATAGTTGGAGAAGAACAAAGAGATCCCAAGTTGTTCTGTAATCAGCAACTTGTAGGCCTACGCAAAATTGACTGTCATCTTGGCCGATCCTTCCCATGCTATATTTTCAGGATTTCGTTTTATTGCCTTCAGGACGCCGTTTTCGGTGCTCCAACAACAAAACAGACAGAAGAAGAAATTCTTTTGTTCCAGTAGTCATTCTAATTTAGAATTCACAATAACACTGACTACCCAGTTTCACATTCTCTGAATAACTTGCCTGATTCCTGATTGTCATTGTTATGAGTGTACTCTCTCTCTCTCTCTCTCTCTCTCTCTCTCTCTCTCTCTCTCTCTCTCTCTCTCTCTCTCTCTTGTAATATATATATAGAATAGATAAATGAGAAGATAGATAGATAGATAGATAGATAGATAGATAATAGATTATATATAAACTATATATCTATATAATCTATATATATCTATATATATATATATATATATATTGTGGTGTTGTGTGTGTGTTGTGTGTGTGTGTGTGTATACATTACATATATCGGGGGGGGGGGGAGGGCGCGCATATGAGTTTTTTTATTCGTGCGTGCATGTGTAAACAATAAGTTTATATGTCTTTTCTAGTCAATGGTCTGAATAACATTGTATTCCTACATTGGTGTGTACGTATGTGTGTGTGCGTGCGTGCGTGTGTGTGCGTGCATACGTGTGTGTTTGTGTGTGTGTATGTGTGCGTGCGTGTGTGTGTATGTGTGTACCTTTTTGTTGATTTATTTGTATATTATCCTCACTAGTCGTTTTTTTAAGGAAAAATAGAAATTTGTGTTAGTTCCATAATTCATTTAAAAGTCTATTATATAATGTCTGCATCTTCCAACACACACACAACACACACAACACACACACACACCCACCACACACACACACACACACACACACACACAACACACACACACACACACACACCCACACATGTGAATCTTATACATGATTCATCCAGTTGCCTATTTCTTTTATTCGCATATACTCAGAAAAACTTTTTTTTAAAGAAAGTCTATGAATGATTTTTTTTATCTCTTTCTGCCCCCCCCCCCCCCCCCCCCCCCTCACCTTGCCACCCTACCCTGTTTTTGTTGTTCTTCTCCTTTCAATCACATCTTAACTCAGTTGTCCTGACAATCAATCGCATTTGTATAGCGTTAAACACACACACACACACACACACACACACACACACACACACACACACACACACACACACACACACACACACACACACACACACACACACACACACCGTTTTTCTTGAATAAAAACTGACAAAAAATGATTTATTTTTTTTAAGCTAAAAACAATATCATATGCATGCCCTCCTATCAAAGAACGATGCTACATGAATCTAGAAAAGAAGAAAGAAAAAAAGGAGAGAGAGAGAGGGGAGGGGAGGGAGGGGAGAGAGAGAGACAGACAGACAGAGGGGTTGGTGTGTGTGTGGTGGGGGGGGGGGGCGAGCTAAAGACAGAAGAAAAGAAAGGAAACAAATAAGTAAAGAAAGAACAAAAAAGGGGGGGAAATGAAAGAAAAAAAACGAACTAAGAAAGAAAGAAAGAAGGAAAGAAAGAGAGAAAAGAAAGAAAGAAAGAAAGAAAGAGAGAAAAGAAAGAAAAGAAAGAAAGAGAGAAAAGAAAGAAAGAAAGAAAGAAAGAAAGAAAGAAAGAAAAAACATGTAAGGACAATCACAGAAAGAAGAAAGAAGGAGGAGAAAACTCACAAAGATACAGAACTGACTCACAAGAAAGAAAAAAAGAAAAGAAAAAGACGAAACCCAAACCAAACACATAAAGGAAGAACAAACAAAAAGAAAAGAAAGAACCGTAGAAAGATAGAAAGAAGAAGAAGAAAGGGCTTGGAAGGAATGGGATGGGGAGGAACAGGGAAAGAGGAGGAGGAGGAAGAGGGAGAAATAGAAACTGACTACACTCCGGAACGGTAAGAGAGCTATTTACAAAGGGCTTAATTGACACCGTGAATAGAGCCCCAAATGACTGAGAAACATCAATTTCCCACCTAACTCAATTACCTCCCCTGTTCCAAGATTCCCTCTGCCCCGCCTAGCCTGAAAGACAGGCAAGAGGAGTAGGAAGGAGTAGGGAGGATGGGGAGGGGGTGGGGGGAGACAAGAGGGGGAAGGAGGATAGGGGGGGGGGGTTAAGAGGGAGGAAGAGGAGGAGGGAGGGTCGAGAAGGGCGAAGGAAGAGGCCATTTTTGAGCATGCAAGTGCCATTAAGCGCGCTCGGAGGGAGGGTGCGCAGCCAAACCGGAGAATTCTTTTATTATTTTTTTTTTCATTTTCTAGGGTTTTGCTTGCTTACGATGGACAACACTTTCTTTCTTGGGTATGGGCACGCAAAATTTGGGAAATCTGTTTGCTTTCGGGGGGGGGGGGAGGTTTTGGTCATATATATAATACATAATGTGCTCTCTCTCTCTCTCTCTCTCTCTCTTCTCACTCTCTCCTCTCTCTCCTCTCTCTCTCTCTCTCTCTCTCTCTCTCTCTCTCTCTCTCTCTCTCTGTGGTTGGTTGGTTGGTTGGTTGGTTGGTTGGCTTTTGTTGGGTTTTGTTATGTTATGTTATCCCTGATAAGGGCGGGGACTGGATTAAAAAAAAAACACATGAGTATTTATTCATCATTTGCGAACTAAAAGAATTTGTCTATCTCTCTCTCTCTCCTCTCTCCTCTCTCCCCTCTCTCTCTCTCTCTCTCTCTCTCTCTCTCTCTCTCTCTCTCTCTCTCTCTCTCTCTCTCTCTATCTATCTATCTATCTATCTATCTATCTATCTCTATCTCTCTCTCTGACATAACAATGCTTTTCCCATTTTGCTGGTAACAGATAACATGTATATATCACTTGAAAAAACAAACCTCTGTGCTTCCATGTATTGTTTTCAATGGATTATTTTTGTTTTTTTATGTTTGCAATGTTTGTCATAGTGCCAAAAGTCAATTAAAAGTTTGAGTGTGAGTTCTCTCTCTCTCTCTCTCTTCTCTCTCTCTCTCTCTCTCTCTCTCTCTCTCTCTCTCTCTCTCTCTCTCTCTCTCTCTCTCTCTCTCTCTCTCTCTCTCGTACCCTCATTATTACATCATTAATTAATCAATTGATTAATCAAATTATCAAATCAAAGTTTGTTCATTTGTTAGTTTGCATGGCTACCCGATTTTTCACTCGGAAGAAAGAATGCAGCTGCTGAATAGTGTCCCTTGTTAGGGTTTCTATTTTTAGGTTTTCTATTTCTGTGCTAGTTATTGTCCTTTAGGTCCTAGCGGAGATTTCAAACTTAGAGACTTGTAGGGGTATTATATTAACGACCATTCTAAATTTGTCGATTTCTTATTCACTCGGATTAAGCATACTTTAGTTTTCGTGAGACTTGTACTCACACCGGTCATAAGGAGCGACAACAAGCTTGTTGAACACAACTGTGTTTAAGCGAATTATATACGTCAATTCCTAAATCGAAAATGTCCGCTGGGACGTTATACTGATCACAACAACACTATATACGTGAAAGATCTGTTGTGCCAATAGCCACACAAAAAGAGGTCCGGTGGGTTATTTAATCATTTAACAATCTTTTGGGTTATTTAGATGATTTATCTCGTTAGTTTCTGACTGACAGACAGACATGAGAGAGAGAGAGTGTGTGTGTATGTGTGTGTGTGTTCATTATGACGGCAATGTAGTAATCGTGTATGGTTAGATGTGTTTTGTTTGTTCTGTAAATGTAATGATCCTTTCCTCAGATTCCTCTACCCATACTAACATGCCTGGCATGAGCACACATACACACCACACACACACACACCACACACACACACACAACACCACTCCCACACACTCCTCTCTCCTCTCCTCTCTCTCTCTCTCTCTCTCTCTCTCTCTCTCTCTCTCTCTCTCTCTCTCTCCGTGGAAGAATGAAAGAAAAAAAATAAAGACAAGAACACAAAAAAACAAAACAAACAATCATGTCAACAAATAAAACAAAAGGGGCAAAAAAGAAAAGGGGAAAGAAAACAAAAGCAACGAAACAATGCAAAACGGAATAAAGCAAAACAAAACAAACTAACCAAGACCAAAAAGAATACACTTTTGTTTAACTGAAGGAAAGGAGACAAACAAACGAAAACACCCACAACACATACTGAAAGGAAACATATACTGAAACGAAACAAAGAAAGAGAGAGGAGGGAAAAAAACAAAAGGCTTACAATTTTTCTCATTTTTATTCTGTCCGGACTGCTCATGAAATTGTCATCATACTCATCCTCACCAACATGATGATGATGATGATGATGTTGAGGAGGGTGACACGTCACTTTAGCGCCAGCACTACAGCGCCATACCTTTCAGCGCCACCATTTCAGCGCGGCGTCTTTTCAGCACCGTACTTTTTAGCGCCGTACACTTTAGCGCCGGGAGACTTCAGCGCCGTACATCTCATCCGTACATCTTACTTGGAACAGACAATTCCTGTAGCTTTTGCACTGCTCCCAAGCAAGTCTCGTACCACGTACAAACCGTCTTCTCCAAGGTTTGGAGACACTCCGACCAGGACTTGCACCCACAACATTGATGACAGATTTTGAAAGTGCTGCCATCTCGGCATTCAGGGAAGCTTATCAGGTTTAGAAGTCACCGGCTGTCATTTTCATTGGCTCAAAACGTGTGGCGCCACATCCAGGACAGTGGTCTCTCACTTGACTACATACACGACGAAAACTTCGCAAAACTGATGCGCATGCTGCCAGGCTTGGCATACCTTCCTCCCTTGCACGTTGAACAGGCCTTCGAAACTGTGTTCGATCCTGCATCTCCGGTGTATGATGCACGTGGGCAACCAATCTTCGACTACTTTGAGGACACGTATATTGGCAGACCTCGCCGTCGTGGTCCTCGTCATCCGCCGATGTTCTTCATTGACATGTGGAACGTGCACGACACCGCGTCCTAACTGATGCTGCCAAGTCCAACACCAGCTGTGAAGGGTGGCATCACGCCTTTCAGAGCGTGGTCGGGCGTGCTACCCCAATCTTTGGAGGCTGATAGGGCCCTCAAGAAAGAACAGGCACTAGTCCAGGCGGACGTCACACGTCTACTGGGAGGCCAGGCTCCAGCGCCCAAAAGGCGCAAGTACAAAGACTTACAGAAACGGATAAAGACGAATCGTTACACAATACAATGACGGACGTCGGGGGCTGTTTGAAACAATGGAAGGACTCGCCTTTGCTTTCATGTTCTAGTGTTGACGTCTTCAGAGACAAGCTATTCAGTTCCTTAGCAACTGGACATTACGGGTTTTGTGGAAGAACGTGGATGATGCATTCAGGTTTTAATTCATACAACGGATGTTATATGACATATCAATAAAAATCGAATTTTTAGAAAAATGAACTTAACTCTGTGTGTGTGTGTGTGTGTGTGTGTGTGTGTGTGTGTGTGTGTGTGTGTGTGTGTGTGTGTGTGGTGTGTGTGTGCTTGTGTGTGTGTGTGTGTGTGTGTGTGTGTGTGTGTGTGTGTGTGTGTGTGTGTGTGTGTGTGTGTGTGTGTGTGTGTGTGTCTGATACGCTTTATGGAGAAAGAAAGGTAAAGAATAGACTCTCTTCTCTCTCTCTCTCTCTCTCTCTCTCTCTCTCTCTCTCTCTCTCTCCACTCTCTCTCTCTCTTCTCTCTCTCTCTCTCTCTCTCTCTCTCTCTCTCTGCCTCCTCAAGCGCTATAATGTACGGCGACTACAAAGTACGTGCTAAAATTTCGCACAACGCTGAAATGACGGTGTGAAAAGTCCCAGCGCTGAAATTGTACGGGCGCTGAAGAATCCTCGCGCTGAAGTGTATGCGCTGAAGTTCTGGTGCTGAAGTGCTGGCGCTGAAGTGGACATGGAACCGTTGAGGAGGAGGAGGAGGAGGACGTCGACAAGAAGAAGAAGAACAACAACAATAATGATAATGCTGCTGCTGCTGCTGCTGCTGCTGCTGATGATGATGTGATGATGATGATGTGATGATGATGATGATGATGATGATGAATGATGATGATGATGATGATGATGATGATGATGATGATGATGATGATTACTATAACGACACAATGGCAATGGTGATGATAATGAAAGTGACGATGATAATGCTGTTGCTGCTGCTAAAGATGCTGATGATGATAAATTATAGACAGTCTCTTTC
>CM060324.1:23489775-23494775 GCA_030674155.1 Stramonita haemastoma | reverse complement strand
CCACACCCCCATCCCCATCCCACAACTCCCTGTATCCCCCTCCAAAAGCTAGCTAGCAGCCGTCAGTGTCTGGGCTCTGTGTATATCAAGACGGAAGATTGGTTGATATTAATTAATCTAAGCACGCGTTTATGGGTGTCGCACTGCGTTCCAAAGCGCAGGGCCCATGCACGGGGAGAATGTTGAGTGCCTCAGCACGCCTCCCTGTTTACGCCCTGTCGGACAGCTATTATCGACTTCCGAAGGGCATTCGACAGCCCCTTTTTTTGCTTTCTTTCTTTCTCTCCTCTCCTCTCCCTTCTTTCCTTGTTTGCTTTGACAATTTTTTTTTGTCTTCAGTGTTTCTGTCTGTGTGTCTGTCGGTCGGTGGGTGGGTCTGTCTCTCGCTGTCTCTGTCTCTCTCTGTCTCTCTCTCTGTCTTCCCTCTCTCTCTCTCTCTCTCTCTCTCTCTCTCTCTCTCTCTCTCTCTCTCTCTCTCTCTCTCTCTCGTACATTTCTCTTTCCTTTTTGCGTTCTATTTCTGTCTGCCTGTATGCCAGGTTGTGTGTGGTGTGTGTGTGTGTGTGTGTGTGTGTGTGTGTGTGTGTGTGTGGTGTTGCGCGCGCGCGCGCGCGCGTGCGTGCGTGCGTGCGTGCGTGTGTGTGTGTGTGCCCGCTCTCTCTCTCTCTCTCTCTCTCTCTCTCTCTCTCTCTCTCTCTCCTCTCTCTCTCTCTCTCTCTCTCTCTCTCTCTCTCCCCCCTTCATTTTTAGCATTTTTTTTAACCTCTTCACGTCTGTAGTTCTTTCATTCCTTTTTTCTCTCTAATGGTTTTTTTTCTTCACGCGATTCTTCTTTTTTTATTCTCTTTTTTTTTCTCTGTACTCTTCTCTTCTTTCTCATGTTCCCCTTTCTTCTCCAAATTCCATTTAAGAAACTTTCCTTGGCTTTTTTTTTTTAATCCACGTTTTTCTTCTTCTTCCTTTTTCTTCTTCTTGTTCTTCATCTCTTCTCTCTCTCTCTCTCTCTCTCTCTCTCTCTCTCTCTCTCTCTCTCTCTCTCTCTCTCCTCTCTCTCTCTCTCTCTCTCTCTCTCTCTGTTGTGTTGTGTTCTGCACCACTACCACCCCCCCCCCATTCCTACCACCTCCCACATGTGAGTTGTCCCCAGGGCTTTTTACTTCCTCTCGCTCCTCTTCCTCCTCCTCCTCCTCTTCCTCCTTCCCACCCATCCTCCTTTGACCTTCCTTCCTGTCCCCTCGCCAGCTTCAAATGTGCAGTTACCCAACCCTTGCCTAGATTCTTTTAAAATCATCGGGTGTCTTTAACGCCAGGCCGACCACAAAGGTCGACGGTCAAACACTCTTCCTTATTATACTGGAATTCTTGTAGTGATAACTATTGTCTTTTTTTCCTTAATATCGGGTTTTGATGACAGTTTTTGGTAGGCTACAACATCGGTATTTACTCCTGGATGGGCAACAATATCTCTAAGTTGTTTTTTTTTAAAGACGTCTCTCTCCATAAGGTGCCAGTCTAGCGCAAGAAGCAGGAGGTCTCGGGTTCGATTCCTGCCAAAACCCACACTTTACTTACTACCATCCATAAGACTCTGTGTGATGGTCTGGTTCTGATTATTATGGAGTCCGGGGAATTAAGCCGAGGTCCTGTGTGCTGTATAAAAAGAAAAAAAGCCACTCTGATAGGGAAACAAATTTATTTCCACACAGACCAAAAAAAATGTTATATTGTCTTAAAATGGATGGCGCTGCACTTGTGGTGACTTGCTGTCCTAAAGGAAAGCAGCTCGAATTGTACGCAGAGAAACCTGCTGTGACTGCAGAGTGATATAGATCAACCTCAAACAAAACAATAGCCAACAACAAACAACAACAACAAACAACACAACAATGAAAGCAACAACAACACAACAACAACAACAGACAACAGCAACAACAGCAAAGCATGGTTTAGTGCCAAACAACCTTGTACTGCGCTCAGCAACAGGAAACATCTCTGACAATCTTTAATCAGAGATTTGTTTTTCTAACACGACATACCTGAGGATAACAGTTGGGGGGGTTTTTGGTTGTTGTTTTTTTTGTGTGTGTGTGTGTGTGCTTTTTTGTTGTCCTTGTTTGTTTTAATTCGGCGGGGGGGGGGGGGGGGGCGAGAAGGGATTGCTTTTGTTCCTTGGCTAGAACTGACCAATGGTGAGATTTTGCTTATGCGACCATTTTCACCACCATTAAGATAACCACATTCCGACCTCGGGAAAACAGCCAGTAAATAAGGTAATGTGTAGAGTTCTGTTCACTTATTCCTGGCAAGGCAAGAGATTTCATGAACTTGAAACAGATTTAAAAAAGAGAAAAAAAAGAAAGAGACAGAAATGAAATTGTTCAGGAATTAAAAAATCTCCACAAAGCTAGATCTATTATAAGTTATCTGAATATTCAGTGAAGGGATTGAGGAAGGGGGGGAGGTGGTAGTCTAGTGGTAAGGACATTGTGCTCGTGATTTGATGTTCTGGCATCGAGCCCGGGCTCAAGCCACCACCGAGATGCCCATTCAAGGGGATTTTTCCTCTGGAGTTAACATCAGTGCTGACTCCACTCTCCCGAAAGTCCTTCAGATGAGATTATAAACCGACATCCCGTGTGCGAACGCACGCAAAACATCTTGCACACACGTTAAACCCGTACTGCCTTTTAGAAGAGTAGGCCATTTGTGCAGATAAAAAGGGATGAAAAGCATAACATATTCTTTAAAATACTTGCACACTGATGTCGTGTTTAGACATTACCCCCGCGGTCGGAATGCGGCTACCTTAACGGTGGGCAAAAACGGTTGAATACGCAAAATCTCACCATTAGTGAACCTCAGAGCTCGAGCAGAGAAACAAAAACAAATAGTCATTGAAATTGGACTTTCAATACTTTGGGTTTTAAGATTTTAAAATATAATTATATGTCATGGTCATCACCATCATTATTATCGTTATTACTGTTGTTATCATCATCATTACTTTTTAAGTTGTCTTCATTATTATCATCATCATACACGGGCAGATGACAGTGTGGGGTGAGGAGGTGATAGAGGCTGCAGTTAAAGGGGAGGGTGAGGGGGGGGGGGGGGTGAGGGTGAAATATTATTGTGTAAATCAGACAACAGTGATGTGACATATTTCGCAAAGGTCCATCTTCGATCCCCACCCCCATCACTACCCCTTCCCCCTTATACCAAAGATGCCAGGACTTTTTTTAATTTTATGTTTTCAGGAATCGTTGAAGAAATGATCGACGGAATGAATAGATACATACATGAATAAAGACTCGACTGAATTCGTGAATGAATAAATGACTTGAGTGAATTAATCAATGAATGAATGAATGGTTCAGTAAATGAATATGCAGCACAGCAGAATTGTCACCAAAAAAAATTTATTTATACTTCATTTGAGTTATACTTCCTACAGAGATGGCGTCGCCAAAGAGCAGCGCCGCCTTTGTTATTCTCCTTTCTTTTCCCCTCCCCCACCCCCTTTTTTTTTTTTTTGGGGGGGGGGTTCTATTTGTATATTATAGCTTACTAAAGAGTAAATTGATCAATTTCAGTATGTTAATTAACAAATAGACGAGGAATAAATCAAATGAATGAGTCATGCGGTGGTCACTTAGTGGATGAGTGAGTGAGGGAGGGAGGGAGGGAGTTAGTTGGTTAGATAGCTAGTTGACTGGCTGGTCAGTCAGTTGGTTTGTTGCTTGTTTGCCTGCCTGCCCGCCTATCTGCCTGCCTACTTGTTTCACTTGCTTGCTTGTTTGTTCGCTTAACTATCTACTCAGTTTAATTGGTTTCCTACAGCTAGGTGATTTGCTAGTTAACTATAGCATGCCAAAGACAGGTGGTAGTAGTTAGTGAGTTTCTTTAGCTTCTTGTCACTCATTTTTTTGTTTTTTCATGATATGTTATGAATGTTTTCCAAGGACATCAGACAGACAGACAGACAGACAGACAGATAGATAGATAGATAGATAGATAGATAGATAGATAGATAGATAGATAGATAGATAGATAGATAGATAGATAGATAGATAGATAGATAGATAGATAGATAGATAGATTCTCTCTCTCTCTCTCACACACACACACACACACACAACACACACACACACACACACACACACACACACACACACACACACACACACACACACTCCCCTCTCTCTACTGTCTCTCTGTCTCTGTCTGTCTGTCTGTCTGTGTATTTGTGTGTGTGTGTGTGTGTGGTGTGTGTGTGTGTGTGTGTGTGTGTGTGTGTGTTGTCTGTCTGTCTGTCTGTCTGTCTGTCTGTCTGTCTGTCTGTCTCTGTCTCTTCTCTTCTCTCTCTCTCTCTCTCTCTCTCTCTCTCTCTCTCTCTCTATCTCTCTCTCTCTCTCTCCTCTCTCTCTCTCTCTCTCTCTCTCTCTCTCTCTCTCTCTCTCTCCTCTCCTCTCTTCTCTCTTCTCTCTCTCTCTCTCTCTCTCTCTCTCCTCTCTCTCTCTCTCTCTCTCTCTGCGTTTATTTTATTCTTTATTTCGAGGATAATGAAATAAACACTCATGTATTTGTTACTGGGCTGTTGTTGTTTTCTACATCAAGTCCCCCTTTGCATACGGTTTTGAAATTTTGTCATCCTTTCTCACTGGCACATATGGCCTACTCTTCCAAAACGCGAAACAGAAGGAAACCCCATTTGGACAGACTTTACAGAGGAAAACACCAGAATTATATGACCACTGACTTACTCCCCTAGTGGGACGACTTACGACCAAAGTGGATGTGGTAAGTGGGAGAGGGTGGGGGAAGAAAGGAGGAAGGGGGTCTTTGAGAGAGACAGAGAAAGAGACAAACAGACAGACAGACAGACATAAAAAGAGACAAACAGGTTGACAGACACACAGAGAGACACACGACAAAGATAATCAGAGATAGATCAACAAGATGCGAGGGTGCGTTTGTAAGCAAGAAAGCACGTATGCTTG
>CM060324.1:23462275-23482275 GCA_030674155.1 Stramonita haemastoma | reverse complement strand
ATATTATACAACAACAAAAAATTATGCTCTCTCTCTCTCTCTCTCTCTCTCTCTCTCTCTCTCCTCTCTCTCTCTCTCTCTCTCTCTCTCTCTCTCCCATAATCTTTCTTAAGAATGTTTTAGTATGTATTTTCAAGAATATTAATGAATTCAATAATATTTTGCAGAAACACTTAAGATCCAATCAAAAAAATACCTCCTCTGGAATTTGTGCATAATAATAAGCTCAATACGCTCCAATTTTCTCTAAGTTAGTATGATTTTTCATCGATCATTAATGAAAATGCCATGGCTTAAAAACAAGCATGATATCAGTGACAATAGCTTTCTTTGATTAAATAAATAATTCGTTATATAATAATAATTTCAGGCAGTGTTGGTAGAAGTGTGACCTTTTTTCTTTAGCTGCTTTGGGATGCTTTTTGTGGTTGTTGTTGTTGCTGTTTTTCTTTTATTCTGTCTTTGTTTCTGTGTGTGTGTGTGTACGTGTGCGTGTGTGCGTGCGTGCGTGCACGCGTGCGTGCACGCGTGCGTGCGTGTGTGTTAGTGTTAGCGTGTGTGTTATAGTGTGTGTGTGTGTGTGTGTGTATGTGTGTGTGTGGCGCGCGCGGGCACGTGTGTGTTTCATTTTGGGGGTTGTTTTGGTTTGTTCGTTTACTTGGGAATATTGGGGTTTGTTTATTGGTGTGTATTTTTTTTTGTTTCTTTAGGATTTGGATTTTTTGTGGTTTGTTGTTGTTTTCGGAGGGGTTTTTGTTTTGTTTGTATTTGGGGGTTGGTTTAGGGTTTGATTTTGTTGCATGTGAGTTTTTTGGTGGGTGGGAAAGGATAGAGGGGGTTGTATGTCTGTGTGCGTGTGTAACAGGGGTGTACTGTTGTTTTTGTTGTTGTTGTTGTTGTCGGGGGGGGGGGGAATTTTGCATCCAGCTGTTTTAGATCCCAGTAATGTTTAGAGTGTTACACCACCACCACCATCATCATCATTACCACCATCACCACCAACACCACCACTATTATCATCACCATCATCATCACCACCACCATCACCACCACCACCATCATCATCATCATCATCATCACCATCATCATCACCATCATCATCACCACCACCATCATCTTCACCATCACCACCACCACAACCATCATCATCATCAGTATCACCACAAACCACCATCACCACCATCACCATCACCTCACTATCAGCATCACTACCAGCACCATCATGATCACCACCACTACCACCATTCACAACCTACCACCACCATCACCATTCAAACTACCACCATCATTATCACCACCACCACCTCTACCACCATCATTATAACCACTACCAACATCACCACCACCATCACTACCACCATCATCTCCATCACCACAACTACCACCACCACCACCATCATTATAACCACTACCAACATCACCACACCATCACTACCACCATCATGACCATCACCACAACTACCACCACCACCACCATCATTATAACCACTACCAACATCACCACCACCATCACTACCACCATCATCTCCATCACCACAACTACCACCATCATCATCATCACCATCACCACAATCACCAGAACCACTACCGCCACCATCAGCACCAATCATTATCACCACCACCTCTAACTACTACCACCACCATCAATTTCATCACCACCACCATCACCACAACCATGATAATCATAATGATGATGACTCCCTAAACAGAACAGGGTCAGGGAAATCAGATTTTTCATCATGATTATCTGTCACAAAGTCACCTTCAATACCTCTCGCCCAGTCCACATTGAAAAAAAAACCAACAACATCAAATCAACAACAACAAAACAAACAAGAACAACAACCAAAAAAACAACAACAAAAACACACAAACAACCGGAATAGAACGAGTACGCACGTGGAAAGAAACCCCACAAAGAAAAAAAAATAAAGGAAAGAGGGTAAGAAGAGAGGAGAGGGAAGGGGGGACGAGGGAGAGAGATGCAAAGGGGGGGGGGGGGAGGAGGATGAGAATGACTAGAGGGGACGAAAAGGGAGGAGGAGGAGGAGGAGGAGGAGGAGGAGAATCTTGCTGTCAGGAGGGGGTCCTTAAGTCTGCTTGACTGAACCGCACACGGCGTTTCGCTCCAGGGGGCACAGGGAGAGAACTGGAAACAAGTGCATTCTCTGTTGCGCCTCCCATCTGTCCCCCTTACTTTGTCGTCGTTGACTGGAATAGAAGCCTGAAAGAGGAGGAAGGGGAGGAAGAGGAGGAGGAGGGGGAGGAGGAGGAGTTGGGGAGTGAGAGAGGAGGGGTGTGCTCACTGGAGCAGAGCAGAACAGAGAGATTAGAGTTGTCTCCCCCCCCCCTACTCCCTGAGCGGAGAAAAGTAGAAGGGAGGTAAGAAAGATGTCAGGGTTTGGACCAATCGGAAGAAAGAATCATCTGGAGAGGTTTTACAGCCCTGCTCTAGTTTCTGTCTATTAATTATAGGAACAGAAGCCGTTAATAATTGGGGGAAGGTGGAAGACAATAATTGGTGGTGGAAGGTGGGGGGGTTGAGGTATTAGAAGTTTTCTTCTTTTAGCTGGTGATGTTGTTTTGATGTCAGGAATGATTATTGGTCTGCCAATTCATTAATTTTATGTCATACTGCTACTTTTGAGTTTAAAATCAGTTCGTCAGAAAGCATTGTAGATGCTTATATCGTTATTGTAGTTATCATCAGACAAAATGAATATGTTATACCATTAGAGAAAAATGGACTAGAGTTATGCTGGTTGTGAATGTGATTAACTAATCAGGAACATACTTTTTAACGCAACGTAGTACTACTGTTGAATGCAAAGACCTAGCTGGCAGGGCCAAACGTGCATTGTTATGCATTGGACAAAAATTGTCAGTCTTGGAAAATCAATCTTTTGAATTATTTATGAAATTTGTTTTGCTCAGGTTCAGCCCATCGCTCAGTATGGAGCTGAAATATGGCGCCTTTATGACTCTGCATACCACTGTGAAAAAAAATTCATTCGTTTGCATTGAACATTTTTTTTAGAATTGCAAACGATCTAGTCTATGGAAAAAACAATAGATATCCAATCAGTTTGAATTTCCTTGTTAGATGTGTTTCTTACCGGCTAAAAAATAATTATTACAAATTGCAGATAATAGACTGGCAAAGAAAGCAGATAATGTGTTATATCATTTATATGAAAGGGGAGCGATAAACTAAATAACACCTTGAGTATCAAATAATATGAACCAGTATTTGCTTACAACATAGTTGGTTCAGGAAGTTCATGGTATCAATGAATTTATAGAATGTTGATTGTAGGTGGCAGGATTGGTGGAGTCATGTGCAAGAGACTGCGTTAGTTTGTTTGAGCCGTTTGGTTTAACCGGCAATATTCACATTGTATTTATCTATGTCATGTACCATTGCATTGAATTGTATTGAACTGTATAATGTTTATTGTACTGTATACCACTTTAGACACAGCAGATTTCTCTGCCTGAAAATCGGCTTGCTTGTTTGTTTGCTCTCGAGTTGCTCTTCCCACGAGAGCGCATCGCACGCCGCCACGAAGGCAGTGCCACCCATTCTATTTTTCCCCTGTGAGCATGTGTACTTTTCCCTCTGAGAGTGGCTGTTTCCGTAGAATTTTGCCAGGGACAACACTCTTGCCTTGGGTTCTTAGATGACACCTTAAATGTGTGCTGCGTGAGAGTTCCGATTTATCATCTCGTCCGAAAGGCTAGCACTCAGACCATCACCTAAGGCCTAGTGGTTTGAGGAAATGTTTGGATTCGAACGGGGATCAAACCTGCAACTTTTATATTTCTGAACGGGCGCATAGCCTAGGGACCACAGATTCACTGTGAACATGGGTACACATCTTGAAATCCATTATTACAAAACTTTGATTTGGAATATTTGTACATAATCATCGATATAGACAACACTGTGATCTGGATATTCGTTGGCCATTATGTAAAGGGTCTGTCGAATATTAAGTTCGTTTTATATATAGATCTATATATAAATTCGATAGAATATGTTAATCCTAATATTTGTGGAACGTTCGCATGCTTGTAAATGATTTGATTGTAAGCGCTTTAATTTTTGCTTTACAAGACTCAGTGCTACATAAATTCCATTATCATTATATATTATTATTATTATTATTATTATTATTATTATTATTCTTGTTCTTGTTCTTGTTCTTGTTGCTGCTGCTACTGCTGCTGTTGTTGTTGTTATTGTTGTTATTACTTAATTCTTTTAACCAGTGTTTATTAAAACATCTTATAAATCAGTATGAGGTGCTCTTCCCTGTTCAGTCTTTGATTACATATGTCACCTGCTAACGAATGTATCAATGAGCTATTTGCAGTTTACTTGTACGAGGCTTTCGTCGGAAATGTTTTTTGTCTTTAGCTCTATCCTTGTCCTGTTTTCAAAGCATTTGATGTACTGTGTTTTGGAATGTTGATAATTAAGTTCACACTAGCCTTTCGTGAGGGGTCTCTTCTGAATAAATTTTTGGAATTCTCTCTCTCTCTCTCTCCTCTTCTCTCCTCTCTCTCTCTCCTCTCTCTCTCTCTCTCTCTCTCTCTTTTTCTTCTCCTCCTCCTCTTTTCCTCATGTCAAGAGCTATTCACTAAAGAGGACTAATGATACCCTGAAGCATACTATCCTCCCCCTCCCTCCTCTCCACCATCACCTCACCCCCCCCCCCCACCCCCACTAGCACCCCAAACATCCACCCATCCACCACCACCCCCCACACACACACACACACATCTCTAAAAATAAATAAATAAATAAATAAAAAACAACCTCACCCTCATCTTTCATCCCCCCCCCTCCCCCCTCTATTCTCTCCGTCCCCTTCTGGTCTAGTTCCAGACTACATGTGGTTCCCTAACTAGCCTACCGATTCCACCCCGTCTGTTCACGTGCTGGGTGGGGGTGTGGGCAGTGGTCACTCCTTCTGTTGACCACTGTCCTGGCCCAAAGATTTTTTTTTATTTGTTTTTTATTTTATACCACCTTGTGTCACAGCAAATTTCTCTGCGTGAAATTCGGGCAGCTCTCTCCAGGGGAGAGCGCGTCGCCACAAATGCAGCGCCACCCATTATTTTTTTCTTTTTCCTGTCTGCAGCTGTATTTGTTTCCCTATCAGAGTGGCTTTTTTCTACAGAATGTTTGCCAGGGACAACCCTCTTGTTGCCGTGGGTTCTTTAACGTGCGCTAAATAATTACGTGTAACACACGGGACCTCGGTTTATCGTCTCATCCGAAAGACTAGCACCCAAACCACTACTCATGATCTAATGGATGGGGGAAAAGTTTTGGGCTCAAACGGAATTTGAACCACCGCACACTTCGACCCGGACTTTTCGCTTTCTAGACATGCGTGTTACCTCTAGACCACCGATCCGCCTTGTCAGTTACTGTAATATTATGAAATCACAAAGTGCCAAGGTCTTCATCAGAATGTTGTTATACTTTGAAATTGTTATGTTGAGATATTGTCTTCAGACGTGACCAGCCCTTGGCATTAGTGATCCGTCGGTAGTCCCCCCTGTTCATGGACAATAATCTGCTGAAGTCAAGAGTACATAGACTCTATGGCTCTCTGTATATCGAGGTGTTTTGTGTTGTTGTTTTTATTGTTGTTTTGTTGTTGTTGTTGTTGTTGTTGTTGTTTTGGGGGGTTGATTGTTTTGTTTTGTTTGTTTGTTTTATTTTGTTTTGGAGTTTTGTTTTGTTTTACTTTGTTTTAATGGTGGGGTTTTTTTTTTGGAGGGGGGTTGTTGTTTCCTAAACTGACCGTGGATCTACACGCATACTTCTCATCCAGTGGTGCATTTGAGTTCTCACAGTGATTTCCACGTTTGATGACTGAGTCTAGAAGGTATATTCTGGGTGACCCACAGGGTGTTTTAAGCTCGGAAATACCAGCTACATCTCTCTCTCTCTCTCTCTCTCTCTCTCTCTCTCTCTCTCTCTCTCTCTCTCTCTCTCTCTCTCTCTCTCCCCTACCTAAAGATGGAAGCTGTTCACAGAATTGTTTTGTTGGACGACAAAATCAAACGTATGGTGATCCATGCACACATGGCGAAGCCAAAATGAGAATATTTATTAATTTTCTAGGATGTAAATTCAATATAAATATTGGCTTCTCTTTTCCCCTTGGTCGTGTAGATCTGTATCCGAAAGTTTGAGAATCAAGATTATTTCACATGAATTTTATGTCAAACGTTTGGCCTGTTTGCTTCCTTGCTTGCTTTGTTTTTTTTAGCCGGTGGGTTTTTTGTTTGTTTATAATTGTTTGTTTGATGGTTGATTGGTTGTTGTTGGGTTTTCGGGGGGGGGTGGTTTTGGGTCGCGTGGTTGTTGGTTTTTTCGGGGGGGGGGGGGGGGGGGTTGTTGGTCGGCCGGTTGGTTGTTGGTTTTTTATTTTAATAGAATAAAATGAAATTAAACCAAAAAAATCAAATAAAATGTTTCAACTCCGGTGCACACCATAGCCCTGCAATTGATCATACCGCAAGTGTTATGATTTGATTAACCGCTAAAATAGTGCTATGCGGCTGGTCTTCTTTTATGCATATTTCCTAGCGTTTTTTTTTCTCTCTCTTTTGTATGAATTCAAGTTAAAAACAAACAAAAAAGTTCATTCTTGGCATGCTAATGATGCTTTTTCTTTGCTTTTTTGCTTGGTTGCTGGTGTGTGTGTGTGTGTGTGTGTGTGTGTGTGTGTGTGTGTGTGTGTGTGTGTGTGTGTGTGTGTGTGTGTGTGTGTGTGTGTGTGTGTCCTTCCTGGCAGTGTTATAGTCCATCAAAAAATATATCAAAGAAAAACAAACCAAAAAAAGTTTTGCAAGCAAAATATCACAACTATGGAATTTCTGCCCGCTGTTTTCACGAGGGGGTGTCAAGTGTAAAGTTGCCAGTTATACTTTTTTTCTCTCTCTCTCTCACTGTCTCCTTTTTGTTGTTGTTGTTTTCTTTTGTTTGTTTGGTTTGGTTTTTCTGGATTTTTTGCCATTGTGCTTACGGAATTGCAACTGCATGCGTGAATAACGTACAACCTAAAATCGGCTTTTCGTTTCAAAAATTGTCTGAACAGGGAAAAAAAGAAATGAAAGAAATAACTGTGAAGAAGAAGAAGAAGAAGAAGAAGAAGAAGAAGAAGAAGAAGAAGAAGAAGAAGAAGAAGAAGAAGAAAGAAAGAAAGAAAGAAAGAAAGAAAGAAAGAAAGAAAGAAAGAAAGGAAGAAGAGAAGGAAGGAAGGAAGGAAGGAAGGAAGGAAGAAAAGAAAGGGGGTGGGAGCAGAAGAAAAATTTCATTTTTGTGTTTCAGGAGCTAAGGAGCTAGAGTCTAACATCTTACCGCCAATTAAAGCTTTCCATCCTGACCTCAAGAGCAGCCTTTGTCTTAAAAAGGTAAAGGTAAAGAAAGGTGTCCCATAACCTAGGCGGTCGTAGGGGAGCGAGGCATCAGAGACCTCAGCTTCTCTAGGAGCCAACATATTGAGGGCGGCGCCCATCTCCTCTCCCTCGCTGCTTTACCTTCCTTGACCCTAAAGAGGGCAGGTACCCATTTACAGTTGGGTGAACTCGGGGACTTAACTGAAGCCATGGTGCGCAAACAGTCACCCATCCAACTAGTAACCACGCACGATGCTGCTTAACTTGACTAGGGGCTATTCGCTTATGTCATTGTCTGTTTCTTCCTTTGACATTTTGTGACGAGACTGTAGCCATCTTTGTAGCAGCAGAGAAATACAACTGATAGTAGTGCTACTGGGAGTAGCAGTAGGCCCTTATATAAAGCAACAGGGTAATAATCGTTTTTCAGTGTGTCCTTTTGCCTGTCTGTCGATCTACTGGTTTATATACTCTTTAGCTACAATGTGTGTGTGTGTGTGTGTGTGTTGCGTGTGTGTGTGTGTGTAAGAGAGACAGGCAGACAGAGACACAAACAGACAGACTCCCCTTGAAGCAGACAAACAGACAATCTGACAGAAACACAGAGAAAACCTGTTGGTAACCAGGTCATTAATATCTCTTTCATATTATTGATGTTTATCCTTCCTTTTGTCCTAAATAGCCAGGTCACAATATCTGCCTGCCTAAAACGGACCCAGTCGTGAACTCCTCAAAAGCGCCAAGTCCGCGGTTTTGCTCTCTTTTTCACCCCAAGAACCCGATTCAAAAACGGCACGTGACCCGGTCGCGTGCATCTGATTGGCCGCACGTGCTGAAACAAGCTGAACCACTCTGATGAATGTGTGCCGGTCAAAAGCCGACAGAGTTAGCGCTCTTGTGTAATTTTGCGAGGCTGGTGATTTAAAAAAAAAAATTTCTGAGTCCAGCTGTTTTTTATGTTGATTTCGTTTTGTTGCAGGGTTAGCAGGGTAGGATGGGGTGTGGTAGTAGGGGCGGGGGGGTCCTTGTTTGTTTGGGTTATGCTGTTGATATTCTTTGATTGTGGTTTTGTTTGTGTAGTAGCAGTCTTCAATTTTACGTCCTTCTACATAAAGTGAAAAGCGGGATGGGGGTTGAGGGGAGGACGGAGGGACGGGGGGGGGGGGGGGGGGGCAATAGTTTTATTAAAAACAAAAAGAAACAAACAGCATTTTAAAATGCACAAAATAATAAAAACAGATTAAATCTAATAATAATTATAACAATTATAATAATAAAGATTCTAAAAATTGACACAATCGAGTGAGAGAGAGAGAGAGAGAGAGAGGAGAGAGAGAGAGAGAGAGAGAGAGAGAGGAGAAGAGAGAGAGAGAGAGAGAGAGAGAGAGAATGGAGAGAGAGAGACAGACAGACAGACAGACAGACAGACAGACAGACAGACGACAGACAGACAGAGACAGAGAGAGACAGAGAGAATGGTAGGGAGTATTACGGATTAAATGATAGGAATGTTGGGGGGGGGAGTGCGAGAGAGAAAGAAACAAAGAAATAAAGAAAAGAACCACAAAAATAAAGCCAAACAACAGCAGCAGCAACAACAACAGCAACACACACACAAACATATTTTTGTGGTTTATTTTCTTTATTTTTTTGTTTCTTTCTCTTTTCTTTTTTTTTTTTTTTTTTGGGGGGGGGGTTACTTGGGTTTCTCGTATTAGTATTAGTATTATTGTTGTTGTTGTTGTTGTCGTCGTCGTTTTTGTTGCTGCTGCTGCTTTATGTCTTCTTTTCCACTTGAATACTTTAAGAACTATTTGTTAAATCAACGATTACGATCTTGAATAAAGCTGGGGTCAGGGTAGCTCAGTGGTCAGAGCACTCGCTTTCCCCCAACCAATGTCAAACAGCATCGAGTATCCACCAAGTGGATGGGTGAGCGTTTGCGCACCTTGGCTTCAGTACAATTCCCCGATTCACCCAGCTGTAAATAAGTACCTGCCCTCTTTAGGATCAGGGAATGTAGAGCAGCGAGGGAGAGGAGATGGGCGCCACCCTCAATATACTCTCCCCCAGAGAAGCTGAGGTCTCTGATGCCTCGCTCCCCTATTACCACATTGGTTATGAGACACCTTTACCGTTTTTTCTCAGGTACCTTAAAAAGAACACAAACATGAAGAGGATAGCAACGTTTGTTTCTGTCCAAAAATGTCCTCTCTTCTTGATTGAAAGGAAGATATTTCCTTCTTTTAATTGGTGACACAGGAAAAACAAAAAAAACACACAACAATTAGCCTTTATGCCGTTTTTCAAGCTTAAATGTCTATTTTCTTTCTTTATTCATTTTAACATGTGTTAGTGTTCGTTCGTATGTTTGTTGTTGTTGTTGTTGTTTTGCCGTGTGTGCGTGTTGTTATTATTGTTGTTTTTATTTTAACGCAGAGGGACATGCCTCTTAAAAAGTCTCCAGGTGACAGTGTCAAATGTACACCCATTCATGCAGAACTTTATTTTCCTTCATATACATTTTGAACACGTCAACAATCAATGTTGTAGAGGAAAATGAAGACCGAAGAAAGAAAGAAAGAAAGAAAGAAAGAAAGAAAGAAAGAAGAATGAATGAATGAATGAATGAATGAATGAATGAATGAATGAATGAAACAAAGAAACAAAGAAACAAATAAAGAAAGAAAGAAGAGCAAAACGAGTAAACCTTTATATTTTTAGACCACTTAAAAAAAAATAATAATAAAAAAGTATTGAGCTCAGGGGGGGGGAAGGGGGGAAATTATAACTTCACATTCACTTCAGTGCTACCACCACCTCTTGGTTTTTGTTGTTGCTGTTGTTGTTGTTTTGTTTTTGTTTAACAGTTGTTTATTTTGCTGATTGCTTTTTTTGTTCCTGTTTATTTTGTTCTTTTTTTAAATTCTTTTATATTCTTTTATATCGAAGATAACATTTATTACTTGTTGTTCCTTTTTTTTTTTAAAGAAGATCTTCATATCCTAAATTATTTATCATTTTATTTTTGGTTATATCTATTCATTACATTTTCTTTCTTTTTTTCTTTTTTTTGGTCACAAACTATGACATCAGACGACAAACAAGAGTTTGTAGGGACTGGGAGTTAGTTATAGAGCTGAGAGAGAGAGAGAGAGAGAGAGAGAGAGAGAGAGAGAGAGAGAGAGAGAGAGAGAAGAGAGAGAGAGAGAGAGAGAGAGAGAGAGAAGTGGGAAGGTGTCGGCGACTTGTGAGGGAGATGGTTGAGGGGGAAGGAGGAGGAGGGAGTAGAGGGGAGGAAGGGGGAGGAAGAGGGAGAGAGGGGGGGGGGTAAAGGTCTCTCGCCCCATTAGCACAGCAACTGTGAAGGAGCCAGGAGCGAGCTGCGAGCTGTCAGATGCCCAACTCTGGCCCCCTCCCTGGGGAATAGTCTCCCTACCCCCTACCCCCCCCCCCCCCTCCCTACCTCCCCACCCCTCCCGCCCTTGCAAAGCCCCGGCCCTTGGCGCCGTCTGTCGCCGAGATTCCGCGTGACAGCGCGAGACGAGGAGTAGGGGAGAGCATTCCGATCGCAGGGGAGCGTCAAGGGGAGGTAATTACAGCACTCGAACCGTCAACATGGCGGCTCGGTGCCAGGCCAAATGGACTGACTGCCCCGGGGTTTCTGTCCCTGCCTTCTCTGCTGAGAGAGCAGGGGGGTGGTGGGGGGGGGGGGGTAGCTGGGGCGAGGGTGCTAGCTCCTTTCTGTGTGTGTGTGTGTGTGTGTGTGTGTGTGTGTGTGTGTGTGTGTGTGTGTGTTTCTGTTTCTGTTTCTCTGTTTCTATGTCTCTGTCTCTCCTTCACACACACACACACACACACACACACACACACACACACACACACACACACACACAACACCACCACCACCCACCACCACCACCATCACCATCACCACCACCCACCCTTGTATCATTTTTTTCTTTTCTTTTTGGTCCAGGGTTGAAGTCTTAGGGATTGTATTGCCGCCTACAATTCTTCTCCTAACCTCCAATCCCCAAAAGCTTCTTTTTTCTTCCTCCCCCCCCCCCTCCCCCAAGATCCCCCCAAGATCCCCCCTCCCCTTCCCTCTCCCTTCTCCCCCCCCCTCCCCCCCCCCCCCCCCCTTGAGCAATACTCGTGGTAGCCTTGCAGCCTACCGTGTGCGTGTTAATTATTGTCATAATCGTCTGTTCCGCCCCTCCCACTGCTCCCCCTTCTCTCCAATGACCCCTTCTCTCTCACTACACTTTCCCCCCGCCCTTCTCCCTCTAACCAACCTCCCCCCCCTCCCTCCCCATCCTACCAATCCCTCCTTCTCTCCCTCCCTCCTCACAACACATACACACACTACCAGCACCACAAGAGAACACAATACCCCACACACACCACCACCACCACCACCTCAACAACACACACACACACACTGACACACACAACAACAAATAACAACAACAGCAACAACACAACACAACACAACACACTACATCACTCCACTCCACACCACACCACACCCATACCACCACACACACACACACACACACACACACACACACACACACACACACACACACACACACACACACCACACCACCCCCACCACCCCACCACACACACACACCACAACCCAACACACCACCACCACAACCATCCCACCCCACCACACACACACACACACACACACACACACACGCACACGCACACGCACACGCACACACAGTGTTTAATGGTAGCGGGCCTTTTAATTAGCGCCGGAGTTCTTTAAGAGCGCACACACAGCAGCACGGCAAAAGGCAAGTTGGTACCGATTTGTCCGAATTCAAGAAGAAAGGGACTAGGCTTTTCCGTCTCTGTTAGTGAGGATGCTCTCCCCCCAGCCCCCCCCCCCCCCCCCCCCCCCCCCCCCCCCCCCCCCTCATCCACCCCCCTCTTCCCAAGAAATAATAATAATTATACACGTTATGGTCAGGTTTTTTGTTGTTGTATTCTTTACTTTGATCTCTTTCTCGTGCTGACATATGGGTTTGTTGTTTTGTTGTTGTGTTGATTGTTGGTGTTTTGTCGTGTTGCTGTTGTGTCGTCGTATTGTATGTTGTTGTTGTTTCGTTGTTGCTGTTGTCGTCGTCGTTATTGTCAGTTGTTGTTACTGCTGTGCTGTATGTTGTTGTGTTATTTTGCTGTTGTTGTTGTTGTTGTTGTTGTTGTGTTGTTGTGTTGTTGCTGCTTGCTGCTGTGTGCTGCTGCTGCTGTGTGTGTGTTTTATTTTCAGTCTGTTCGCCACTCTGGCTGATATTGGCTTAACAATCTGTATTTAAGGAAATAAACAAGAACGGCTGAGAACTATCAATGCAAATAAACCTACAAGTGGTTTTTGGGCTGGCTGACAATGGTGGTTTGTGTTTCCAACATCTTTGGCGAATAAGGCAAGATAGAAAAGACAAAAAATAAGATATAGAAAAGAAAAGGAAAGAAACGAAGAAAAGAGACCGAAATCTGACTAAGAAAAGATAAGATAAAAAAGGGGGAAGGAAGAAAGGTACAGAAGAAAGAGCCAAATTTGGGAGGAAATGAAAGGGGAAAAAAAAAAAAAAAAAAGAAAGGAAAGAGAAAGAAAGAAAGAAAGAAAGAAAAAAGAAAAAAGAAAAAGAAAATAACAAAAAAAAAAACATAGAGAAAATAAAAAGGAAAAAAAAAAAAAAAAAACAGAAAAAAGAAAGAATGAAAGAAAGAAAAAAAAAAAGAAAAAAAAAAGAAAAAAAACAAAAAAAAAAAAGAGGAAAAGGAAAAAACAAATAAAACAGCGAGGTGAAAGAGGAAAGAAGAAAAAAAACAAAACAAAAAACAAGAATAACAAAAAAAAAAAAATAAGAAAAAAAAAGAACAAAAGAAAAGTGCAAGAAGATGTAAGCACGTTTTGAACTCGCAACAAGAACAACAGTAACAACAGTTAGTAAAACCAAGAAGCGGCGATCATTATCACCAAAACCTCCGTAATAATCAGAATCATGAAATTAACCCTTTCTGGTCTTGTTACCTTGTTTAATTGCCTGTCTGATTTTTAAGGGGAAAGAAAGCACATTTTAACTACGTCAAACGTGAAGAACAGTAAGCAGTGACAGTAGCTGCATAAATTCCATAACCCTCAAAATATCAGAAACAATAACAGACAGCTGAAGTCAGAAGGTGGCTACTTTCATCATGGGTAAAAACAGGCGCAGACATAAAAAAAATCTCACCATTGCTTGAACATGCGAATTATATCAATAAAATTACAAGCAGAGATAAAAACAATCAACACGTTTATCAAATAAGATAACACAAAACGAGACATTTATCACATAAGGTAACACAAAACAATACATTGATCACATAAGATAATAGCACAAAACAACACATTGATCACATAAGATAATAGCACAAAACAGTACATTGAATCACATAAGATAATATGCACAAAACAGTACATTGATCACATAAGATAATAGCACAAAACAACGCATTGATCACATTAGACAGCACAAAACAATACATTGATCACATAAGATAATAGCACAAAACAATACATTGATCACATAAGATAATAGCACAAAACAATAACATTATCACATAAGATAATATAATACACAAAACAATACATTGATCACATAAGATAATAGCAGAAAAACAATACATATGTACATAACATAAGATTAGCACAAAACAATACATTTATAACATAAGATAGCACAAAACAATACATTTATAAATCAAAATCCACTAAAACATAATTTAACATAAGATAGCACAAATACAATACATTTATACATAAATAGCACAAACAATACATTTATACATAAGAGCACAAAACATATTTATCCGTAGCACATACAATATTCACATAAGATAGCACAAAACAATACATTTATCAAAAACAAAAAATAAATCATAAATAATAGCACAAAACAATACATTTATAACATAAGATAGCACAAAACAATACATTGATTGCATAAAATAATAGATCTAACACAAAACAATACATTTATGCATAAGATAGCACAAAACATGTCACAGACTCAGACAACCATTTCCCCACACCACTTGCAAAACAAAACAAAAACAAAAACAAAACAAAAAAACTGTGGGGGTGTTTCAGAGAGAATCATGCTTACAACATCAAGCAAGAAGAACCTTTTGGGGGGTCTAATACTCTTGATATGATATCATTGTTGTTGTTGTTTTTTCTCACTTGTGTTTGCTGTGTTTGTTTGCTAACTTGTAAATCATCGATAACTTTCCTTCCGAATCGAGGTTGCAGCTAAATCGGAAATGAACAGAAGTTAATTTGTTACAGTTGGAATCATGTTGAAAACATGATGTTGTCATAATACGAACACAGGCCTACTAGGTGCCATGCTACTATTCAGTTTCGTTTCTTTCTCAAAATACACAGATTTAAAACTAAGAACTACCGGAACTCATAATGTGGCTACCTTAATGGCGGGCAAAAAAAAAAGGTCCGATACGCAAAAATTTCAACATTGGTGAACCTCAGAGCCGATCTGATGAATAACAACAATAAAAACAAAACAATAACAACGAAACAAAAACAATTTTTAAAAATATTAATAAAACCGAGAACGTTAACAACAGTACCAGTAGCAAGCAGTAATCGTCATCCTTGAAACATAACTAATTTTTTTAAAATTTTAAGATAATGAAATTAACCTGTTCAAGAGTGTTTACATTAAGACTTTCTTTTTTTTTTTATTAGCGAAATGCACGTACGTAATGATTCTCAAAGCATCAGTAATAATAAAGATCATGGGATATGTTTGTGTGTGTGTTGTGTGTGTGTGTGTGTGTATGTGTGTGTGCGTGCGTGCGTGCATGCGTGCGTGCGTGCGCGTGTGTGTGTGTTTTATTTTTTTAATTTGATTCTTTTATATCGATGATAATGGAATAAGTACTCGTGTGCTTTTTCTCATCCGGTGCCCGTGTGTATGTTGTTTTGTAAATATCATCTGTTCCCACCGGCACACAATGGCCTATTCTTACGAAAAGCGGAACAGGATTTAACGTGTGCGCAAAATGTTCTGCATGCGTTCGCACACGGGGCCTCGGTTTACAGTCTCATCCCAAAGACTTTTGGGGAGAGTGGGAGTCAGCACTAATGTTAACTCCAGGAGAAAATAACCCCTCCAACAGGAATCGAACTCGGGTCGTCAAATTGTTTTTTGTTGTGTGGTGGTTTATGTTAGTGTTGTTGCTGCTTCGAGGTTTTTTGTTGTTTGTTTGCTTTTTTCCTTGTTTGGTGTTTTGTTTTTGTTTTGTTTGGGGTTTTTTGGTGGTTGAGAATTTTTTCTACTGGGGGGCGAGGGGGGGGGGGGGGATTTACAGAGTCTTTGTTTTGTTTTTGGTTTGGTTGATTGAGGCTTTTGTTTTCTTGGGGGGGGGGGTTGTTCTTTAAATTGGTAGGGTGGGGGTGTTGTTGCTTTTTTTTTGTTTGTTTAGGGGGAGAGGTTGTTGTTGGGTTTAGTCTTTGGGGAGTTTTTGTTGGTGGTTTGGGTTTTTTGTGTGGGTGTTGTTGCTTTTTTTTTTTTTTTTTTTTGTGGGGGGGAGGTTCTTCCTACATCATAATCATTTCAACCTACAGACCTATATTTTAACAATTTCCAAGCAAAGTTCTGTTAGGACCATAAATCATTAAGCTTCTGAATTCATCAGGGAATCTCTACTTTCTGTCACTAGACTGCTGCTGTAACCCTGTAGGTGTGACATGTCTTGCCGACAACTGACCAGATGACCACACCCCCGTGTCAGTTTCCTCATCACACCACCAATCTTCCCTTCCTGCCCCGACCTCCAAGAGAATACTCACAAATTATCACACCTTCTGTTTTCATATCGGCTCCAAATTTCCACACACACACTCTCTGATTTTTCCCACCAACATGAGATCAAAAACATCAAAACAACAGAACCCCCGACTTGTTAGCTCCCCTAAACCAAGGGCGGGGAGTGTCGTCACTTCCTGTGACGTCACTGGGAAGGTGACGGGTCATTTGTTGTTAGGTCACTGCAGGTGACGTTGAGAAGACCAGGACTGTTTCTAACGCCTCTGAGAAGGTGAAAGGGTGTTGTTATATGGTCTGTGATGTGACTGAGGTATGAAAGAGGTTCTGCTTCCGTTCATGTAGGGGGAAGAAATAGGGTGGGTGAGAAAAGGGAGTATATTATTATAGGCGAAATAGAGGGGGGGGGGGGGTTTTGTGTGTTGGGTGTGTGTGTGTGTGTGTGTGTGTGTGTGGTGTGTGTGTGGTGTGTGTGTGTTGTGTGTGTGTGTGTGTGTGTGTGTGTGTTTGTTTGTGGTGTTGTGTGTGTGTGTGTGTTGTGTGTGTGTGTGTGTGTGTGTGTGTGTGTGTGTGTGTGTGTGTGTGTGTGTGTGTGTGTGTGTGGAAGGTGGGGTTGGGGGGGGGGCTGCTGAACGATTGCGATCATGAGCGAAAAGTGATTTTCTCATGACCCAAAAAGTGTCAAGACACACCTTTATTTTCACGTCGGAGAGAAATTCTGGGAGGCTCAAAACACTACTGAAGATATTTTCATTAATTTATTTATTCTTTTATACCGAGGATAATGGAATAAGCACTCCTATAGCCTACTCTTTCGAAAAGCGGAACAGTATTTAACGCGTGCGCAAGATGTTATGCCTGCGTTCGCACACGAGGCCTCGGTTTATAGCCTCATCCGAAGGACTTTTGGGGAGAGTGGAGTCTGCACTGATGTTAACTCCTGGGGGAAAATCCCCTTGAACGGGATTCGAACCCGGGTCGTCAGATTGCAAGCGCAATGTTCTAACCACCAGGCTATCCCGTCATTCCAAACAAATACAAGTTGTTCTTCTTCTTCCTTGAACGCTCAAACAGTATCTATTGCTGTCTGTCATATCAGCGAAAGTGCGTTGCGCTGCCGTTAAGCACCTGACAAGTCAGGCCCAGTGCATTTGACTTCGGCATTGGAGCAGATGGGAGTGAATTTTCCTTGAAGTTCTAGTGGGAAAATGTGGAGAGAGGCAGAAAGGCAAGAAACTAAATGAGATGGATTTGATAGGAGAAAAAAAGGAACAAGGCAGAAACGAAGATGAAAGACGTTAAATCAAAGAACTGGTAAACCTGGGTTTAGAATCAGTCATATAGTGCATTCATACATATCAAAGAAGCAACTACAATCTACTTTTCCTGAAGAAACCAGCCCCGAAATATTATGACTTTTGAAAAAATATACACTCTAGAGCAAGACAGAACACGACAAAACAAGACTCTCTCTCTCTCTCTCTCTCTCTCTCTCTCTCTCTCTCTCTCTCTCTCTCTCTCTCTCTCTCTCTCTCCCTTCCACCCCCTCTCTCTCTTTCTCCCTCTTTCCTCCCCCCTCTCTCTCTCCCCTCCCTCTCCCTCTCTCTCCCTCTCTCCCTCCTTCTCTACACACACATACACACACACAAACACACACACACACAACAAACACACACACAACACAAACACATACCCCCCCACTCCACCCCCACCCCCCTACCCAAAACTCACCTGAATCCTAGCCTCGTTCAGTTTGGTGATACGGGCCAGCTCTTCTCGGCAGTAGATGTCGGGGTAGTGTGACTTGGCGAAAGCGTTCTCCAGCTCTCTCAGCTGCTCTTGGGTGAAGGTGGTGCGGTGTCTCCTCCGGGCAGGGGTGGGACAGGTGCCCGTGCTGGGGGTGTGGCCCTGGGCCGGGGAGGAGGCGTTGGGCTGCTGGGACGGGTGCGTGGGCGCCTGTTGCGCCCCGGGCGCGAGCCCTGAGGAGGCAGCTGCCGAGGAGGAGGAGGCGGAGGAGGAGGAGGACGAGAGGGAGAGGGAGAGCGAGACGGGGCTGGCCCCTTCCGATTTGATCTTCTTGAAGGCGCCTTCTTGACCTGTTGGGGGGTTTTGGGGTGGGGTGGGGAGTAGGTTTGTTGGGGCGGGGGTGGGGGGAGAGGGGGTGGGAAAGGTTGGGGTGTGAGGGGGTGGTGGTGGGGTGGGGTGGGGGTGGAGGAGACAAAAAATAGAGATGTAGGTTTAATTGTGCATGGATTGTGTGGGTCAAATTAAAAAGCTTGTGTTAGTTTTTTATGTGTATTTAGTGCTGAGGTTTAACGGTAATGTGTGTGTGTCAAGTCAAGTCAAGTCAAGTCAAGTCAAAATTATATTTCCAGATGGTACATTGAGCAAGCAATAAATTTGCTTTTTTTCATCAAGTCATCTATCTAGCGTGTGTGTGTGTGTGTGTGTGTGTGTGTGTGTGTGTGTGTGTGTGTGTGTGTGTGTGTGTGTGTGTGTGTGTGTGTGTTACATTAAGATATCATGTCTTAAGATAATTATGTTGTTGTAATTGTCTTCACCCGTAACAGGTTCCTAACACAACAGCGTGCACTTTCCTTTTTAAAAGAGAAAATCTGAAGTCCGAGTATGACTGCCTATGTGGCGAGGTAGTTGAAAAGAGTCATAATTATACGCAAAAAAAATTATCATTTGGTGTGTAGGTCTACTTCCAATCTCATAGTGACTTACAGGTGGGATGACTGAGCGAGGGTTGCATAGTCTGTATGACATCCCGGGGTGTTTAACATGGGGATTGGGCAACAACATGAATGGATTATTTATTCATTAATTTTTTTATACCACTTTACGTCACAGTGGATTTCTCTGCGTGAAATTCGGGCTGCTCTCCCCGGGGAGAGCGGGTCGCTACAAGTGCAGCGCCACCCATTATTTGTTTTTCTTTTTCCTGCCTTCAACTGTATTTTGTTTTCCCTATCAGAGTGGCTTTTTTCTACAGAATTTTGCCAGGGACAACCCTCTTGTTGCCGTGTTGTGGGTTTTTTTTACGTGCGCTAAATAATGACGTGTAACACACGGGACCTCAGTTTATCGTCTCATCCGAAAGACTAGCACCCAGACAACCACTCATGGTCTAGTAGATGGGGTAAAAGTTTTGGGCCCAAACGGGATTTGACGCACTGCACACTCCGATCCGGAATTTTCGCTTTCTAGGCAGGGGCGTTACCTCCTAGACCACCCAGCCACCTTCGGCTACTTGATTCGCAGATTTGCTTTCTCCCTTACTCATTGGCTTTACTCACTAACTCATGCATCCATGTACTCCCTTAACTGCTTGAAGTGGTGGAGTTTTCTGTCTGTCATAATGATGGCATCGATGCACCATCATGTCGGCAGTCAGGCTAAAGCTAGTCAGTAGGTTAATGGATAAGTCAATCAATCACTTCACCAATCATATTATCTGGTTTTGCAGTCAGCAATCAGTTAAAAGCCGGTTAAGTACATCAATGGATAAGTCAACCAATC
Organism: Stramonita haemastoma; assembly: GCA_030674155.1. Classification (NCBI taxonomy): domain Eukaryota; kingdom Metazoa; phylum Mollusca; class Gastropoda; order Neogastropoda; family Muricidae; genus Stramonita; species Stramonita haemastoma. Next base: position 23,462,476 of record CM060324.1, on the reverse strand, counting down.
ACTCAACCATTGTATCAGGTTTTGCAGTCAGCAATCAGTTAAAAGCCAGTTAAGTACATCAATGGATAAGTCAACCAATCACTCAACCATTGTATCAGGTTTTGCAGTCAGCAATCAGTTAAAAGCCAGTTAAGTACATCAATGGATAAGTCAACCAATCACTCAACCATTGTATCAGGTTTTGCAGTCAGCAATCAGTTA
>CM060324.1:23442275-23454775 GCA_030674155.1 Stramonita haemastoma | reverse complement strand
CTATGTGTGTTCTAATGACATACCTTAGTGGACTGAAAAAACAAGATGACTGGTAAAAGAACGTAAGAAACTGTATTAATTAGATTTTTTTTCAGCAAAGGGAACTAATAACCTTGGAGATTGGACTCATACAGACACTTCCCAAATTATGTAACATGCAAAAGAAAAGTATAACATTTCACTGAACTTGAAAATAAAGTATCAAATCTATCAACAGTTGAGAGAGAGAGAGAGAGAGAGAGAGAGAGAGAGAGAGAGAGAGAGAGAGAGAGAGAGAGAGAGAGAGAGAGAGAGAGAGAGAGGAGAGTGGTGGAAATTATTCCACTCATTCTTTGAAAAGAAAGACATCGATTCAAATGAAATTCATGCCATTTTGCATGACGATGTTTGCAGAGGAGAATAGAAAGACGTTGAAAATTTACAGAAAAGGAAAAGAAAGATTTTTTTTTTAATTTACAGAATAGGGAGGGGAGAATAGAAGCAAAAAACAGTAGGAGAAATTTACAACAAAGGAAAAGAAGACAGTAGATAATTTACTGAAGAGGACAAGAAAGAAAAAAATCCACAAGGGAGGAGAAGGAAGAAAAAAAAATTACACAAGACAAAAAGAATGACATAGAACAGCTTACAGAAGAGGAAAAGAGAAGGAAGCAGAACATTTATGGAATATGGAAAATAAAACAAGGAGAAAAGTTACAGATGAGCACCCACCCCGCCCCCTCCCCCACAAAACAACAACAACCCCTCCCTCCCTCCCCCCAAAAAACAAAAAAAAAAACCAAAAAACCAACAACTCCCGTTAAAATTTTACAATATATATATATATATATATATAATATATATATATATATATATATATATATATATATATATATATATATAATATAGTGCAAATTTTACAGAGGAGAAAAAGGAAGAAGTGGTGAATTTACATTAAAAAAACGAAACTTTGCGAACTGATCTGAAATTGACCTTTTTATCGCTAAAAGATTTTATACATATAGATTCTATACAGACAGACAGATACAGACAGACAGACAGATAGATATTTTTTTTGTATTCTTTTATATCGAGGATAATGGGATAAGCACTCATGTGTTTTTCTTCATTAAGTCCCCGAGTGTATGCAGTTGTGTAAATATTGTCATCTGTTCCCACCGGCACACGGTGGCCTACTCTTACGAAAAGCGGAACAGGATTTAACGTGTGCGCAAGATGTTCTGCGTGCGTTCGCACACGGGGCCTCGTTTTATAGTTTCATCCGAAAGATTTTTGTGGGTGGGGAGTCAGCACTGATGTTAACTCCAGAAGAAAAATCCCCTCGACCGAAAATCGAACCCGGGTCGTCAATTTGCGAGCCCAATGTTCTGACCACTAGGCTATATCCCGTCCCCATAGATAGATAGATAGATAGATAGATAGATAGATAGATAGATAGATAGATAGATAGATAGATAGATAGATAGATAGATAGATAGATAGATAGATGCCGGCAGGCAGGTATACGTACATAATTATATACAGATGGATGGACAGACAGACAGACAAACATGTAGATGGCTAGATAGATAGATACACAGACAGACCGACAGACATAAAGATAGATAGAGAGATAAATAGATTATTCATTTCTCTCTCTCTCTCTCTCTCTCTCTCTCTCTCTCTCTCTCTCTCTCTCTCTCTCTCTCTCTTTCAGATAAAAAAATCTATATATATATCACAGGACATGCTTCGTTTTTAATATTACATCATGTATATACTTTTTTCAAATCATTATACGCTGCCATATTTCGAACAGGGTCTGATGTACAATCTTTTAAGCAATGTATCCAATGAATTTCAGTGGCTTTTTGTTTATACACTTGTAATGTCATAATTGTATAATAAATAAAAAATACAATAACAAAAAAGAACCATTGGCTGAGATATAGGGGCTTCTATACAAACTCAAAGATGATTACAAACTGTAATTCTTAAAGTCAATAAATGAACACATTCTAGTAAAAGCACAAGAAGGTCCAGGGAACTAGAGGATGTACAGATATATCTATATCATACATAAATAAAAGCCCAGAAATATAGCCATATACATTGACCTAGATAATTCCTAACCTATTTCAGCCCATATCTTGAGTGAATTTTAATAGGAAGCGAAAAGAACTGGCGAGAAGCAGAAATCTTTCAAAAAGGAGAGTATATATTCCTTTGGCGGGGAAACCTGTCAGTATCAATTAGACGAAAAGAACATCTTTAATCCCCCTTTTACGATCCCTCTATCCTTCTACTCCTCTTTTAGGATCCAAAGGAGGATTTCTATTCCAGATCCATTAAATCCTGCATGTGCATATAATGCATTCCGGCTTTAAATTAAATCCCACTCCCTGCGGGTTAAAAAACATAGGAAATAGATGGCGTACCTTTCTTGTCTTCGCGCCAGAAGACGTCTTCCGTCTTAAAGCCGAAAATTGAACAAGAAGTACTTGAACGAATCCGGGGCCTTTCCAGAGGAGGAAATCTCGCTCTCAAAGCGATTACGTGAATCTGTTTCGGGAATATTTTGTTGATGGCTTTTTTTCTTCTTCGTCTTCTCTTTTTTTTTCTCCTTATTTTTTATTCATATCGTGTATTTTTGCTGTCTTTTCTACATGGCTATGCATTTCGTTAGAATAATGTTGACAATTCCAACGTTAGGATCTCTCTCTCTCTCTCTCTCTCTCTCTCTCTCTCTCTCTCTCTCTCTCTCTCTCTCTCTCTCTCTCTCTCTCTCTCTCTCTATCTGTGTGTGTGTGTGTGTGTGTGTGTGTGTGTGTGTGTGTGTGTGTGTGTGTGTGTGTTGTGTGTGTGAGTATGTGTGTGTGTGTCTGTGTGAGTATGTGTCTGTGTGTCTGTGTGTCTGTGTGTCTGTGTGTCTGTGTGTCTGTGTGTCTCTCTCTCTCTCTCTCTCTCTCTCTCTCTCTCTCTCTCTCTCTCTCTCTCTCTCTCTCTCTCTCTCTCTCTCTCTGTACCACTCATCCTTCCATTTCTTGATTTCAAACATACCCCAGCGCATATCCGCGCCTGCCCGCGCCCGCACATACATACACACACGCGCGCACACACACACACACACACACACACACACACACACACACACACACACACACGCACACACGCACACACGCACGCACGTACGCACGCACGCACGCACACTCACTACCACCACCACCACCACCACAACAACAACAACAACACACACACCACACGCACCACACTACACCACAACACACTACACCCCGCTCCAACACACCACAAAATACCCAGGCATGTGGATCGGTGGTAAGGCGCCAGTCTATAAAGCAAAAAGTTTGGGTCGAAGTGTGCGGCGGTTCGAATCTAGTTTGGGCCCCAAACTTTCCCCTATCCAATAGACCATGAGTGGTGGTCCGTGTGCTAGTCTTTCGGATGAGACGATAAACTGAGGTCTCGTGTGTTACACGTAATTATTTAGCGCACGCAAAAGAACCCACGGTAACAAGAGAGTTGTCCCTGGCAAAATTCTGTAGAAAAAGCCACTCTGATAGGGAAACAAATACATGTGCATACAGGAAAAGAAAAAATAATGGGTGGCGCTGCACTTGTGGCAACGCGCTCTTATCTCCCCGGGGAGAGTAGCACGAATTTCACGTAGAGAAATCTGCAGTGACTTAAAAAGTGATGCAAAATGTACTCGGGCACAAATGCATAGCTGTCCGCTCACGTCACACAAGAATAATCGTTTGCGAACACAGACAGCAGGTTGTATATATGTGTATGCAGTATCCTTATAAATAGCAATCAGCCAAAACTGATCAAGGTCAAAGGGCGCAAACACACACAAGCACATACAGACAGACATACGAGCATAGGCACTTACACAAAGCAGGCATAGAGGAGTTGGGAGGGGGGGTTGGCTGTTGGTTATTTTTGTTTTGTTTTGTTTTGTTTTGTTGTTGTTTGTTTTTTTGGGGTGGTTGTTATTTGTTGTTCTTTTCTCTGTTGTTGTTGGTTTTGTTGTTGTTGGGTTGTTGTTTTTTTTTGTTTTGGGGTTGGGTTTTGTTTTGTTGTTTTTTTTGGGGGGGTTGCTTTGGGGATTAGGTATTTTTATTTTGTTTGTGGGTTTGGGTTTTTGTTTTTCAGTTTAGTTTTTTGTTGTTGTTTTTTTGGGGGGATATTGTTGGGTTTTTTGTTGGGTTTGTTTTGGGTGTGTGGTTGTTTTTTTTTTTTTTTTTTGGGGGGGGGTGCTTGCACATACGCACGCGTGACAACAGGCGTAGGCGAGCACCTGCTAAATTTGATTTGCATATTTCAGAGAAACGTATTCATCCATTTATGTGCATATCATCAACATCATCAATCCATTGACCTAAGTGGGGGGAAATAGGGGGTGGGGAGGAGGAGGGGTGACACCAGAACGTGTTCATTGACATTTTTCTCCAGGCTGATGCCCCCCCCCCCCCCCCCTAAATATATCATCGAACTTTGTGCCAAGATTGAAAACAATGTTATGTAGTGTATACCCACGATGTTCACTGCACATGCACTTTTAGAAACCTTGTGACCGTCGGTATCCAAATAAAATTAACACCGTAAGAGAGCAGACAGGCCAACACACCCTGCCTCCATACCTACCTCCTCTGGCATCCTCCTTTACCCTCACCCTCCCGATTATCCTTTACTTGTCCTCTTACATCCCTCCTTTGCACTCTAACATCCCTCTTTTGCACTCTAACATCCCTCCTTTGCACTCTAACATCCCTCTTTTGCACTCTAACATCCCTCCTTTGCACTCTAACATCCCTCTTTTGCACTCTAGCATCCCTCTTTTGCCCTCTTACATCCCTCTTTTGTCCTCTAACATCCCTCTTTTGCACTCTAACACCCCTCTTTTGCACTCTAACATCCCTCTTTGCCCTCTAACATCCCTCTTTTGCCCTCTAACATCCCTCTTTGCCCTTTAACATCCCTCTTTGCCCTTTAACATCCCTTTTTGCCCTCTAACATCCCTCTTTGCCCTCTAACATCCCTCTTTTGCCCTCTAACATCCCTCTTTTGCCCTCTAACATCCCTCTTTTGCCCTCTAACATCCTCTTTTGCCCTCTAACATCCCTCTTTGCCCTCTAACATCCCTCTTTTACCCTTTAACATCCCTCTTTGCCCTTTAACATCCCTCTTTTGCACTCTAGCATCCCTCTTTTGCACTCTAGCATCCCTCTTTTGCCTCTAACATCCCTCTTTTGCACTCTAACATCCCTCTTTTGCACTCTAGCATCCCTCTTTTGCACTCTAACATCCCTCTTTTGCACTCTAGCATCCCTCTTTTGCACTCTAGCATCCCTCATTTTGCACTCTAACATCCCTCCTTTGCACTCTAGCATCCCTCTTTTGCCTCTAACATCCCTATTTGCCCTCTAACATCCCTCTTTTGCACTATAACATCCCTCTTTTGCACTCTAACATCCCTCTTTGCCTCTAACATCCCTCTTTTGCACTCTAACATCCTCTTTGCACTCTAACATCCTTTTGCACTCTAACATCCTTTTGCACTCTGTCATCTCTCTTTGCTCTAACATTCTGTTTGCTGTCTAACTATCCTGTTATCTGAAACATGCCTGTCTATCTCCAAACTCAGGGTTCATGCTGCATACAGTCATGTCACGTCATCCGCACACCTTTAGCTGGCTTTCTCCTGTGTAAAGAGTGACTGGGGTTTTAATCATACTTATTTAGCGCACGTAAAAGAATCCACGGCAACAAGACGGCTGTCCCTGGTAAAATTTTGTAGAAAAAGTCACTCTGATAAGGAAACAAAATTTAATACAGTTGAGGACAGAAAAAAGAAGGAAAAAAATATGGGTGGTGCTGCACTTGTGGCGACGCGCTCTCCCCAGGGAGAGCTTCCCGAATTTCACAAATTTAAATTCAAATTCAAAATGCTTTATCATCTCTAAAACAGAGAAATTCCTCTTTGAGAAGAGAAAGAGAATCTGCTGTGACATAAAATGGTATAAAATAAAATAAATAAAAAATAGATAAATCTGTGCTCAAGACGCCATCTGTGTGTGTTCGGACATCGCTTCATTTGTCTCATCTGAAAGACTTTCCATTGGAGTAGAGTCAGTGCCAATGTTAACTCCAGGAGGATTATTTCTCCTGTGGGTATGCCAGGGGCTTTGTCGGTATAAACACCATCTCCACCTTCTCGAAACTTCTGTGCTGAAAGATCCCTTTTCTATCATTCCTCTCTGTCTGTCTGTCTGTCTGTCTGTCTGTTGTCTGTCTGTCTGTCTGTCTTCTCTCCTCTCTCTCTCTCTCTCTCTCTCTCTCTCTCTCTCTCTCTCTCTCTCTCTCTCTCTCTCTCTCTCTCTCTCTCTCTCTTTCATGCTTATTTTCTGCTAAGCAGCCCTTTCTCTTTCCTTTGTTTCAAACAAATGTGGGGGGGGGGGGGGGGAATACCTCTTAACAAAACTGTTTTTTAATGAGCTGCCTTAAAGTCGGAACGTGTCGGCTGAGGCCAGCAGGCAGACCTCCTGCAGAGTCACATGCACAGGAGAAGACCAGATACTACGCATCCCACCATATATGGTTATGCAAACTCCAGGGGATAAAAGTTCCCTGGAACGGACACTTCAGTGAAGACAAGAACCCGCGACGCGCGAGTTACTGTCAGATCACGAATACAAGGTTATAGCCACTTAAGTTATTTTGCCTCCGAAACACACACACACACACACACACACACACACACACACACACACACACACACACACACACACACACAGGCGCGCGCGCGCGTGCACACACACACACACCCCACACACACACACACACCGGGCGCGCGCGCGCGTGCACACACACATACACACACACACCACCACCACCACACCACTACCACTACCACTACCACCACCACCACTAAGAGCCACAACAACAACATTATTTATTTTATTTTATTCTTTTATTCTTATATCGAGAATAACAGATAAGCAATCATGTGCTTTTTTTCATCAACAAGAAAACATGACACAACAGGAGCTAGAAAATTTATTTTTAAAAACAAACAAAAGTAAACAACAGCAAAGGTCCCGAGTGCTAACGCACGCAGAACATCTTGCGCACACGTTAAAAGCCGTTCCGCTTTTTGGAAGAGCAGGCCATTGTGTGCCGGTGGAAAAGAATGACAAAACCTTGCAAAAGTACATACACACGGGGACTGGATGTAAAAAAAAAAAAAATTTTAAGCACATGAGTGCTTGTTCTATAATCTTCGAATTAAAAGGGGAGAAAATGACTAACCACTTTACGACATATTGGTGTCTATCATCAACAAGTTCATTCCAATGGCTTACAGACAAGGTGACCACGAAAATCAGTATCGTTTTTACGATAGATCATTATTATTATTCAATCCAAAAAGAGTAGTTTGTGTGTCGCTGTTGTTGTTGTTTGTGTTTTTGATATGTTGCCTTGATGTATGTGGAGGGTTTTTTTAATTTCAAAAAGCGTAATGTTTTTTTTTTAATCATTGTAATCAAATTGTACCAAAATCCTTAGCAAACAAATATAAAACAAATCTTTGTTGTTGTTGTTGTTGTGTGTGTGTGTGTGTGTGTGTGTGTGTGTGTGTGTTTGTGTCTGTGTCTGTGTTCTGTGTTTGGCTGTTTTTGTTGTTGTTGGGTTTTGTTTTGTTTTTGGTTTTGTTTTGTTTTGTTTTTTGTTTTGGGGGGGGTAAATCATTTCTCTTTAATTTCGGGGTTTTGTGTATGTTTTGTTTTGGGTTTTTTTGTTTGGGTTTTGTTTGGATTTGGAGGAGGGGTTGTTATGGGTTTTTTGTTTGTTTGCGGGTTGCTTTTTTTGGGGGGGTGGGGGGGAGGGGCTATATTTGGGTATTTTTTGTTTCTTTTGTTATCACAGGCACACCCTTAACTCAGGGACACACACACACACACACACACACACAACAACACACACACACACACACACACACACACACACACACACACATACAAACACACACACACACACACACACACATACAACACACACACACACACACACACACATACAAACACACACCACACACATCACACACACACACACACCACACACATACAAAACACACACACACAACACACACACACACACAACACACACACACACACACACACACACACACACACACACACACACCACACACACACAATTACAGCCAGTCCTGACAGGAAAGCTTTTTCAGCACACAATTCTTTTTTTCCTCCTCACATGTTACATGATTGTTGCCATAGTGACTATTTCTTTGTGTTAAATGGTGCCGATGCTGCTTTAGGATTATTTATAGAGCTAATGTACAGACAGTGATATCTAGGTCTTCAGACAACCTACTGACCTTCCTCCTCTCCTCCTCCTCCTCCTCCTCCTCCTCCTCCTCCTCTCCTCCTCTTTCCTTTCCTCCCCTCTCCTCCTCTGCTTCCTCATCATATAATCATCATCATTACTATCATCAGTCCATTGACCTCGATGGTTGTGGGTTGACAGCTGTGTACATTACAATGAATGTACAATACAATGGAATACTGTATAGCTAACTCCGCGTACTGCCAATACAACACAGCCACACAATATGACGAAACAGTGCGATACAACACAACAACAATGCATTACGATACCACACCGATACAACACAAGACAACAACAGTGCGATGCGATGTAACACAACACACAGCACAACGCGACACCAGTACAACGCAATGCAATACAACACCCAACACAAAACAACACAACAACAGTACAACGCAATGCAATACAACACACAACACGACAACAATACAACGCAATGCAACACAAAACCCAACCCAACACAACACAACATAACACAACAACAGTACAACACATTGCAATACCACACCAACACAACAACAGTACAACACAACACAGAACACTACAATGCAAAAAGCACCGGAGCGCAGAGGTTGAATATATGAATTTGTTTTTTTTAATGATGATGATGATGATGATATGATGATATGATGATGATGATGATGATGATGATGATGATGATGATGATGATGATGATGATGATGATGATGATGTTGTTGTTGTTGTTGTTGTTATTATTATTATTATTTTGAACAGTTTTGACGTCTTATTGTAAAGAGTCCTCAAGTAACCAGTTCGAGTCTTGAAAGCACCAAGGGGATTCAGAGTAGAGCTGTCTGCACTGTGTCTGAAGTCAAACTTCAGGGCAGGATAGCCTAGTGGTTAGAGCGCTGCCTGGGTTCGAACCACCACCAATACATCCGTTCAAGGGCATTCATGTTTCCTCTGGGCTTTACATCAGTACTGACTTCACTCCCCCAAAAGTCCTAAGGGTGAGACTTTAAACCGAGGTCCTGTATGCAAACGCATGCGTTAATAAAATCTATACCGTCTTTCGGAAGAGTAGGCCATTGCGTGCATGTAGGAGCAGACGACATTTTTTTTTTTAACAAATGAATGCGCAGTGGTGTCGTTTTTAAATCACCATTCTAGAAGTATGAATGAGTTTACCTTAATGGTGAGTTAAAAAAAATAAATTTAAACGACTGCATACGCAAAAACTCACCATTGGTAAACATTAGACTTTTAGCCATGGAAAAGCAAGCTAACATGCAAAAACCAAACAAAATAAATACCAAGCTTCAAACAATAATTATTCTGCATAGAACTGTCAAGAAAGGAAAATGATAAGAGTATTGATAAATGAAATTCATATAACGCCATATCTTGCCAAGACAAAGGAAAGGAAAACAGTGTGTAAGAAAAAAACAACAAACAGTAAACCGATGGATTGACAACAGTGCAGAATAGGCTAAAAAGTTGTTGTACACATCCATGTTTTTTGCATTTGCATGGTATGTATGGTATGGTACGTATGGTACGGTACGTAGTGTACGGTACGGTATGGTACGGTACGGTAGTGGTACGGTAAGGTATGGTATCGAATGGTATGGTAAGGTATGGTACGAATGGTATGGTATGGTATGGTATCGTATCGTATGTATGGTATGGTATGGTATGGTATCGTATCGTATCGTATGGTGTGGTATGATGTATGGTATGTATCGTATCGTATCGTTCGTATCGTATGGTTGTGGTATGGTGTTGTATCATATCGTATCGTACCATTATTGTATTGTATTGTATTGTATTGTACTGTATTGTATTGTATTGTATTGTATTGTATTGTATTGTATTGTATTGTATTGTATTGCATTGCATTGTATTGTAGACCACTTTCAGTCACAGCAGAATGTCTCTGCGTGAACTTCACGCTCTTCTCCCCACAAGGTGAACGCGTCGCCACAAGAGCAGCGCCACCCAATTTTATTTCCCGTTTGCAAAATGTATTTGTTTCCTTTTGACATGCAACCAACATCAATGGGGGAATTCTAAAAAGAGCTCTTCAGTGAGATGTTCCTAATGAATGACTCCCACAGAAAAGGGCCGAAGGAAACAGAAAGACGATAATCACTCGACAGATCGTGTAAATTATACATAACAGAATTTCTCGATGTCGTAATGTGGCTAATTAAATAGTGGGTGAAAGCTGCACACACAAGACCTCACCATTGGTGAACGTGGGAGCTCTAGTAGAGGAATGAAGAAGAGAAATACAACACACATACACTCATACACCACATATACACGCACGCACGCACGCACGCACGCACGCAGCACGCACGCAAGCACGCACGCACACACACACACACACACACACACACACACACACACACACACACACACACACACACACACACACACACACACACACTGAGCGAGCAAGCGAGCGAGCGAGAAAGAAAGAAAGAAAGAAAGAGACATACGAGAGACATACGAACAGACAGTCAGACAGACAGACAGACAAAGATTGAGAGACAGAGAGAGAGACAGAGAAACAACATTCCATTTTCTTCATTCTCTTATCTTACACCAGTCCTGCACTTTAAAAAAAATATACGATATATAGTAAAATATATAGATATATGTATAGTTGTCTAGTTATATGTATAGTTGTCTATATAGTTATCTAGTTATTTATATATATATATATAGTTATATATATAGTTATATATATAGTTATATATATAGTTATATATATAGTTATATATTAGCTATATCTAGTTATATATTTTCTTTCGAATACACACTACAGCTTGGTATCTTAGTATAGACAAAAAATCTCACTTACCAAACCAGCCTTAGGCGATGACAAAAAGTACCACACACAAAACCTGATGGCTAAATCTCGGCAGAATAATCCTGGGTATCATTAATGTTTGCAGTTTGCGACTTTGCTTTGCAGAAACTCCATGATCGTCAACACCCACCAAATAAATAAATAAATAAATAAAGTGAAAGTAAAACAGTGTGTCGGGGAGGAAGAGGGGACTTAAACACAATCCATCAGCAGGAACAACATTGTCCCAAATAGTATTCCCCCCAAAAAAGTTCCATTGAAAAAAAGAAAACAAGTACAAAAAACCACCATCGGTCAAATGTTCCACAACACATCCCCCCTTCCCCCAAAAAAAAGTATTTCCAAAATCCTTCACAACTTAGTCTACCAAACCCCTGAAAAAACTAAAACTCCCTAAAATCCTTCAACCGTTTTACTGTATCTGACCTTATTTTTTGTTGGTCACTCCCTTCATCCCCAACCCCCTCAAACCTCTAACCCCCTCCTCCTCCCAGACTGAAAAACGCCTATACATTCCACAAACACTTCTCCCAGAAAAAAAAATCTCCAGAATTCTTCACAACGTACTAAACCCCTGAAAAAAAAAAACTGTAACTCTCTTAAAAAATATTTTTTTTAAAAACCTACAACCACAACTACCACACGACTCATCAAACAGTTCCTTCTAAAAAAAACATCACCAAAGTCAAACCGGAAAAGAGATGCTCAGAAATGACAAGAAAGCGTGCGCGAAAGAAAGATAGTAGTCTAGTAAGAAGACGACGAAGAAGAAGAAGAAAAGAAAGAAAAAGGACGAAGAAAGGGCGACCAGGAAGCCCTATAGGCCCTATACTTCCAAGTTGTGAACGAACGAACGAAGGAACGAGAGTGTGTGCTCCAGAGTATGAGGGCATAGCAGGGAGGCAGAGAGAGAGGCAGAGAGGCAGAGAGGCAGGGCAGGCGGGCAATAAGGATGTGGCGGGGTTTCTACTTGGGTAGCTAGCTAGCTAGCTTGATCAAGCCAGGGCCCTTGATCCTGCCCGCATAATTCAATACTGCCTTCAAATTGTATCACCCTCCCCGTGTGAAAATGGAATTATTGCCACAAGTATATCGGGTTATCTTCATTAACACGGCTTCTTGCGCAGGTAAGGGAAGAAGAAGAGAAAGAGGAAGGAAGGAAGGGAAGGTTTTGGGGAGAGAGACAGACAGACAGAAAGAAAGAGAGAGAGAGGAGGGAGAGGGAAATAAAGAGAGAGAGACAGAAAGG
>CM060324.1:23412275-23432275 GCA_030674155.1 Stramonita haemastoma | reverse complement strand
TGGGCTTTTGTTGGTTCATTTATTTGTTCGTTTTTGAGGGACTGGTTTGGGTTGTTTGGGGTTTTTTGTTTCTGCTTTTTGTTGTGTTGTTTGGGGTTTGTTTTGGTTTTGTTTTGGTTTGGTTTAGTTTGTTATTTGGGTTGGGTTTTTTTGTTGCTTTTTTTCCGGGGGGGGGGGGGGGGGTGGGTTGTTTCGCGTTTTTCTTTATCTTGCTTTTGTTGTTATTGTTATTGTACAAAAACAGAAAGACAGAGAGTCAAAAACAGAGAGAGAGATAGACAGACAGAGGCAGAGACAGACAGAGACCGACAGACATATTGACAGACTGAGAAACCGTGCGAGAGACCGAGACAGAAAAACAAGTGACAGAAAAAGACAGAGATACAGTCAGACAGATGAACAGAGGATTATAATTATAACCCATAAAAATAACAAGAGAGAGAGAGAGACAGAGACAGACAGACAGACAGACAGACAGACAGACAGACAGACAGGCAGACAGACAGACAGACAGACAGGCAGACAGACAGACAGACAGACAGGCAGACAGAGAGAACAAAACAGAGGCAGAAAAAGCCAGAGACAGAGAGAGACACAGAAAGAGAAGACAGACAGAGACAGACAGACAGACAGACAGACAGAGGAGTATAAATTATGACCCATCAAAAACAAGAAGCAGAGAAAGAGAACGGGAGACAGACAAAGACAGAGAGACAGAAAAAGAAAGAGGGAGACAGACAGACAAACAGACAGACAGAGAAGAGAATTACATGACTCGTTAAAAAACAGGGCAGAATGTTTTTGTTTATTCCCAAAACAGGCACTCATGGGACAACACATTCTCATTAATGTTCTTCTAGTACTTGGGGGAAGGGAGGGGGAGGGGGAGTTGTCTCAAACAAAGCGTTTCCACTTCCAAAACAAACAGACAACCAGGCAAACAAACGGACAGACAAGCGGACAATGTCGTAAATGAGTCGTTTACACCACATGGCAAATGATTTTGCAATTGAAAAAAAAAAAGTTATTTCTGTCACGAGGTGTTTTAAAAATATTTTCTATTTACAGATATTGCAATAGATCTAGCACAAAAACTGAATATAATTACAGCTTGTGTTTACACACACACACACACACACACACACACACACACACACACACACACACACACACACACACACACACACACACACACACTGATTGTAGTACTGGGAATAATTGGAGTACCATTTGTGGCTCAGGCTTTTTTAAAATAAATATTTATCTTCGTTTATTTTTTTTTATTGTTTTGTTGGGTGGTTGTTTTTTCGTGGGTTTGTTTTTTTTTTCTCCCTTTTTTTCTTTTTCTTTTTAAATCATGAAATGGACTTTTATTTTTTTAATCAAGACATTCTTTTTTTTAGTTCTGGGAAAGGATTAATTTTTTTATTTTCAAAAAGTTTCGTTTATTACAAAACAAGCTTTTTCTTTGTAAAGAGGAAAAAAAATATCATGACGAATACTTTTTTGGCGAATACTTCTTTAATATATATATATATATATATATATATATATATATATATATATATATATATATATATATATATATATATATATATATATATTATATATATATATATATATATATATAAGTACAGATCTAGATCTAGTAATTCTCACAACGACTGTATACTGTAATGTTTTCATCAAAAATGCTTTTTTAACAAATTTTAACAACAGTCATTTTTTTATGAGGAAACGTGTAATTTTTGAAGCGCATAACTTTTCACTGCATGTTAGATCATTATTTCCACGAGAGCATTTACGAAAATTGGGTTTTACACATAAGAATCATTTTTATTTTACCACCGAATGATAGGCAGCGCACCAGCATTACTATTTGGCCACTTTTCCTCTGTTTCCCTACATTACTCTTGGATCCATACCTACATACTAGGCATCCCAGAAGAAGAAAAAAACAGCAATTTTTTGGTGAAGGCTAGCCTCTGACTAAAAACTCGTGTGATTGTGTACAAATTTGGATGGTTTGATTTCTCTCTCAGGAAACACTGCTCCACCCCTTAGTCCTTTGTTGTCTGCTAGCTTCCTAACCACAATAATTATGCATGTGCGGGGTCAACACTGTAGGAACACAAGCAATCCTCATTTTTTTGGATGATCAACTCTAACTTTCTCGTGACTAGATCTACCTGGCATTGTTCTATGTCCTCAATACCCCCAAAATCAAGTACACGTGCATATTTTTCATTCTTTAAAAAGTCTGTGAAAATCAGAAACTTTTTGGGGGGACTAGCACTTTGTAGAAGATACTACATGATCCAGAAGCTAAAAGTGGAGTGTAACCATAGTAGAAAGCCACCTCCTTGTCCTCAATGAACATTATATATATCTATTACTGTATAAAGGCCTACAGACTGTATTCACATGTTTTCTGGTGACCCAGTATGATCATTATAAGCCCTAAGCTTTGCAGTTTCTCGGGCTGTGTATTAAAAAAAATAAAAAAAAAGAGGAAGGGGGGGGGGGGGGGGCTGTTCTTGTGGTGACGCATTTCACACAGCGAAATCTGCCTGACTTGGTGTGGCAAACAATACTAAAAGGCAGTATGTTCCCGTGGTTTAAAACAGAATTAGCCATTGAAAAACGCCATAATCGCACACATCACCTTAACAGGACAACAAGGTATTTTCTAACTGTCGTCCTGCCACAAATATCCATACTCAAGTTGTGAGGGAGGACTTCACAATATTTAACAATAGGTGACTACATTTTTGTTTTTTTACCATTATACATTTTAACACAACTTCAATACTGGTTCACACGTTACTGTTACATGTACATACTTGTTATCAACAATTGTGTTGTTTTGTTCATAATATGACTTTCTAGGATGTTTTTTGTGGTTTCCTTGCTGTAATTGATAGACTAGTTGGTAATAGTTCGTGTGCATGTGGGCATGGGGGATATGTTTCTGAATTATGTTTTTTTGTATTCTATTTGAAAAATTTAAAAAATATTTATTTAAAAAAATTGTGTTGTTCATACACTTTGTCTTTATCAACACTAAGTTTGTTTTAACAGAAAAATACGGTTTTTTGTCTTCTTCAGCTTCGTTTGCCAGTTGAATGACCATACCAGTAACAGCAACAAAAAATTATGATTATTCTATCATCATGATTATAATCGTTACATAAAATTCTTCATCTTCATTTTTTACAACGCTTTTTGTTTTTGTAACCACCCAAAAATTGTGTCTGGAAAATGGGGACAAAATTTGTGTATGGTCACCAGTAAAAAGACACCTGTGACCATAAATAGGGTCACCAGTAAAAAGACACATGTGACCAAAGCGCGCACACTTTTGGAGTGTAGCCCAAAAGAAAATAGTGCCAAAATGTTTTAGTTGTTTTAAGTCATCAAAACTTGGATTGTTAGCTTTGTACGATTTTAGTTTGCTCGGTTGGCTAAATAGTTTGTGTGCTTGTTTTGAATGGTTTGTCTTTTTATGTTGTTGTTGTTTTCGACTGCCAGTTTTTGTTTTGTTATTGTTTTGTTGTTTTGTACGTCTTTTTGTTTTCTTACTTGTTTTGTTATATTTCTGTTTGACATTTTATGTTTTAATTTGCTTTGTGTTTCATTTTTTTAGTTAGTTTGATTACTTGTACTTTTTCTTAGGTCTGTTTGAATTGTTTAGATTTGTTTGGTTGGTTGGTTGGTTGGTTGTTTTTATTGTTGTTTCGTTAATGCATTGACTTTTGTCACGAAGGACTTTATAGTAGTTCCTGAAACTACCTTTAACAATAAATTTTATTGCTGAAATCATATCATTGTTATGTATTGTGTATTATTTTGTATTTTAGTAGTAGAAGTAATAATAGTAGTAGGCTATAGTTAGTGTGTAGTAGTAGTAGTAGTAGTTGTAGTAGTAGTATAGTATGTAGTAAGTAGTAGTAGTAGTAGTAGAAGTAGTAGTAGAAGAAGTAGAAGTGTAGTAGAAGTGGTAGAAGTAGTAGAAGTAGTAGTAGAAGTAGTAGAAGTAGTAGTAGAAGTAGTAGTAGAAGTAGTAGAAGTATTTAGTAGAAAGTAGTAGAAGTAGTAGTAGAAGTAGTAGAAGTATGTAGAAGTTAGTAGAAGTAGTAGTAGAAGTAGTAGAAGTAGTAGTAGAAGTAGTAGTAGTAGTAGTAGTAGTAGTAGTACCATTGTCCATGATTACGTCATGTTGTGCCGCTCTGAAGGCTGTTAACAGACGACGGCAGAAAATCTAGTTGAGACCCCACAGACAGTAGAGAGCATTAAAAATGTATATAACTTTTGGGGCCTGCAGACTGTGTTATTAAAAAAAATCCCCAAAAGTCCTTTGAATAAAACTATGATCATGTTGTAATAGTGTATACGTGAACGCATTCAAAACACCTTGTGCACATGTTAAAACCCCATCCACCTCTCGATTACACAAGTTCTGGCAGGTTCTATGAATGACACGAATGTTATATCGTAGAGTGGACAGGCTGAATGAAAATAAGAACTCCTCCTTGGGTCTGCAAACTTCCTGTGGAAACTTTCCTTCTCCTTTCCTTCACCAGGTGGGCTGCTAATACACAGACTGCAAATCGCAAGACAAACCATTCCAAATCTGACAGTTCCTGTTGAGTCTGCCATCGTACGAATCGGGTAAAACAGCAGATTTTTCCCGAGGAAAATTAGAGAGCACTCGTTTTACCTTCGCAGTCTGGACAGAGTTTTTATTTATGAGATACTTTTTTTTTTTTTTTACTGCTATGAGCTTGGGGTTTCTTTTCGAGTGTGTTGATAGACAAGATGTGCTTATAAGCAGTTTGAAAATAATTTCCAGGTTTGTTTGGACCAGGTTCACGCGTTTGAAGGCCTTAACCCACTTAACAACAAGAAAATTATTTTGTAAGGACATTAATTGTCAACATTAAGTAATTTTTGTACGCGAGCCGGATCTAAAAGTAGCATGACATCTTTTAAACCAGCGTAGATCAAAACACAAACCAAAATAATGGAATAAAAGATACTAATTAAAACATTGTTTTCATTTACGTTGATATAAAGGATGTGCTAAGTATTCTAAAAAAAAATAATTTCCAAGGGTTTTTTTGTTGTTGTTGTTGTTTGTGTTATTTTTAGTTGGAAGGGGGGGGGGGGGATTGTTTTGCTTTTTTTTTATAGAGCAGGTTTGTGTAGTTCAATGTCTTTGATCCAGTTACTGACAACAAATTGGCTTGTCAGTATCACACTGGTGGTGCCATGACATGACGTCAGAGCCCCCATGTTGAGAGTTGTTACAGTCCCAAGGGAAATTCCCGATATTGGGACATATTGTGAGAAAAGGCAAGATGTGTGTGTGTGTGTGTGTGTGTGTGTGTGTGTGTGGCGCGCGCGCGCGCGCGCGTGTGTGTGTGTGTGTGTGTGTGTGTGTGTGTGTGTGTGTGTTGTGTGTGTGTGTGTGTGTGTGTACACGTACACAACTTTGCGCGGTCCCAGATACTTGGCCAGATTTGAGGACCATCAGTGACGCAGCAGAGGCAGGATAAGGTGTGAACCGTTCCCTCCTCGGCCATTGGAGATGTCACTTCTATAATTATGGCCGGAAACAGGAAGTGTAGGTGGGCAGCTTTTCACGTTGTTGGCCAGGTGTTAATTCATATATATCTAGGATTTATTATTGATTTTAGAGCAAATCATTGTCATCATTTTTGCCTTTACTTCAAAACAAGTAGATCTACTTGCGTCAGTTTTCTGTGACTTTGCAGCTTTTGTTTTTAAATACTCGTAGATTCTTTTATTCATTGAAAAAAAAATTCTATGATCTAAACTTTGTGACCATCTAGATCTATCTACCTGTCCATCTATCAGATTTTTGTCGTTTGTGTACTACTGATTTTTCACATGTGTATCACTTTCTTTTTAATTTGTTATCTTTGGTTTGCTTTTATTTTTGTTGTTTTGTTTTGGGGGTTTTTAGGGGGGGGGGGGGGTTCTTTCATTTACTTCTTTTTTTTCTTGTGCATTTAATTATGTATTTATTTATTCATTTGTTTATCTACGTCGTTTATTGGTTTGCCTTTATTGGTGACAGCCCCGATATGGCCTGTGCGGTCGGCGGGGCTCTAAGCAACATCATTGGATTGGATTTGTTTGCCTTTAAAAAAAAAAAAAGTAGAGGTAAATATGTCCCATATTATGGTCGTAGGGGAGCGAGGCATCAGAGACCTCAGCTTCTCTATGGGCCAGCATATTGAGGGCGGAGCCCATCTCCTCTCCTTCCCTGCTTTACCTTCCCTGACCCTAAAGAGGGCAGGTATGTTGTGTATGTTGCAACAACGCACTTTGTCGCAATTTGCGACAAACTGCGTCAGTGGGTGGGAAGGGGGGGGGGGGGGGGGGTTGACGTACTTTGTTACAATTGTGACACAGAGTGGTGACACACACACCCCTCCCACACTGTTTGTCCTTTATTTGTTTGTTGTTGGGGGTTTGGGGTTTTTTTGTTGTTGTCGCTTTTTTTTTTTAATCAACTTCATTACAATGTCTTTTCTATACTAAGTACTTTTGTCATTGCATGTTTGGGGCTGTACTGAAGCCAATGCCCACAAACAGTCACCCATCCACTTGGTAACAAGGCTCGATGCTGCTTAACCTTAAGTTGGGGAAAGCCAGTTATAAGTACTCTGAATACTGAGCTATCCCGTTCCCTATCGGTCTTATTTTTACTTCATTTTATTCCTCTGCTTGGTCTGTTTACTGTCTGTTTACTTTCTTGCTTATTCTTTTTTATATACTCTAATCAGTCTCTGACATCCCTCATTGATTTAGATCTAGACTGTTTGGTGATTTGATTGAAATATCTTTGATTTATTTATGGGCAAGTTTGAAAAAGATTGTCTTGTTGTGACAATGGCACGTTTTCCTGCGGCCAAATCCTTGATTTCGTTTTGTTTGTTGGTGGGGCATACTATCAGCTATTAGCTTGTTGCTGCTCCAAATGGATGTGTGTGCAATGTGTTTCTTTTCTGAATAAACATCAGTCTAAATCATTTGGCCGCCACGAAGGTTACAAACAAACAAAAGACACACAAACACACACACACACACACACACACACACACACACACACACACGCGCGCGCGCGCGCGCGCGCGCGCGCGCGCGCGCCACACAAACAAACAAACAAACAAAAACTAGGCCCACACCACACACACCACACACAAACAAACAAACGAAAAAAAAATACTAGGCCTACATACAGTTTTTTTTAGCTCAAAAAGAATAAGTGAATAAATTATTTGATTGATTAATTAACTAATGAATTAGTCTACTAAACTGTTGTTAAATTATGCACTTTCCAACAGAAGACAGTGATCTGTCATTGCTGATTACCATTACAATACCTGTCCATTAGGCTTGATTGTGTTCAGCTAAGTGACGCTCTCTAAGTCAGTCCCCTGGACAGTTTTTGGTTTGAAGTTCTTGTGAATAAAAAAAAAAATTAAAGATTATTTAAGAATAGTAAATAAATGATTACAGGAAAAAACCCAACAACTGCAGAACAAAGCTTTTATTCATTTGGTTAACACTACATCTCAGCAAAACCAAAAAAATCAATAGATAACTTTATCTGGGAAGAATTTTGCATTATTCCAATGCATTTTAGAGCGAGTAAGATGAGAATTAATTCACAAAAACATTGGGTTTTTTAATCTGGTTTTTCATTTAGAGCTATATATAGATTCTAGTTGCCCTTTTGCTTTTGTGATTGTGTTATGTCCTGTGGAAATTTCCCATTTAGTCACTGAAAAAGTTTCACAGCTTTAATCTTGGCTGTAATCCTTGTACTATTCTCATAAAATGGCTTCTGTGGTCGACATAACTACAAACAATAAAAATCATGATTGCTCTGCAGTGGAGAGAAGTGAGTAAAAAATTATATAATTCAAACTTTGGACTTTTGATTACATTCATGTCCCAGAGGAGATTTTGGATTTAGGGACTGAAACTTTTAACGTGACTTCCACCCTAAAACAAAATACAGGCCAATTAAAATAGCGTACAAACTAAAACAGCACACAGACCAACTAAAACAGTATACAGACCAACTAAAATTGCATACAGACCAACTAAAATAGCATACAGACCAACTAAAATAGCATACAGACCAACTGTAATTGCATACAGACCAACTAAAACAGCATACAAGCCAACTAAAATAGTATACAGACCAACTAAAATAGCATACGTTCAACTAAAATATCATACAGTTCAACAAAAATATCATACAGTTCAACTAAAATAGCATACAAGGTAACTCAAATAGCATACAAACCAGCTAAAATACAAGCCAACTAAAATAGCACACAAGCCAACCACAATAGCATCGAGACCAACTACAATAGCATACAGAACAACTGCTATTTTACAGACCAACTGAAATAGCATACAGACCAACTGAAATAGCATACAGACCAACTGAAATAGCATACAGACCAACTGAAATGGCATTCAAGCCAACAAAGTATACACAAGGGAAGAAACAAAGGAGCACACACACACACACACACACACACACACACACACACACACACACACACACACACACACACACACACACACACTGCGGGGCCCCTAAAACAAACAAAATTACAAGGAAACAAACAGCAACAAAAGGAAACAAGACAAACAGACCAGACCCTTTTATCTATCATAAAACATGTAACATAACATCCCTTAAAATAAATCTACTACAAAAGCAGAATACAATCACCCTGGGGTTTTTTTTTTTTTGGTTTGTTTGTTTGTTTGTTTTGATTTGCTTTTGTTGTTGATGGTAGTCAAAGTACTAGCTGATGTTTCGCAAAGTTTATGTGTTGTTATTGTTGTTCTTGTTTTTAATTTTACGACTTTTCACAGTATATTTAACGATGGAAAAAGGGGTGGAAGGAATCAAATCAAATCAAATCATTTTTTTTTCCAGAAGGTGCACTGAGTAAGCAATAAATTTGCTTTTTTTCATCTAGCCATCTATCTAGCAACAACCACAAAACACCTAAAAAGACCACTTCAACAGAACGATATCCAATCCATAACACTCCAACCAACCAAAAACTTCAAACCGACAACTCACCCATAATAACAATGATACAATTTTACAACAACATAATAATCACCCATCACCACCTAAAGCAACAACACAACAACAATCAAAAAACAAATGAAATAAAATAAAATAAGATTTAAAATAAAACCAGTTGAAAAGGACTGGGGAAAGGAAGTTTAGTTAATGCATGTGTGCAATACAATTAATAACTAGAGTCGACCACAATTTAACTTTACAGTACATAGAAAAGGGCTAAACAATGACAACAATAATGATATAAAACAAATGAAAGAGGTGTGTGTGTGTGTGTGTGTGTGTGTGTGTGTGTGTGTGTGTGTGTGTGTGTGTGTGTGTGTGTGTGTTTAGGGCGGTGATGGTTTTGTCTGTTTTCGCTAATTTCCGTTGTGTTTTATTTTGTTTTTGTTGTTAATGTCGTTGTTGCTACTGCTGCTGCTCTGTGTGTGTGTGTGTGTGGGGGGGGGGGGGGGGGGCTGTTTGGTTGGGTTTGTGTGACTGGTTGATTGTTTTTTGTTGGATTTTCTTGTTGTTTTTCTTTGGGAGGAGGGGGGGGGGGGTGAGGGCCTAGTTTGTTGCTTCTGATGCTGCTGCTGTTGTTAACTTGAGTATCGGATTTTTTTCCCTAATCTATCAAATCTATCAATTACAGCCTGAGCAAATCAATGAATCCAATAGACTTACTTCATTGAATTTTATGAAAAAAAATCTTACATAAAAGCCGGATTAAAAAAAAAAAATTAATTAAAAAAAACTAAAGGTTTGTTTTTTGTTTTTTCTTTTACCTGTCAAACGTGTTTGTAGAGTTTATGACATCTCTGAATGAATTAATTTACACCAAAGGAAAAAATGCTACAAAAGCATTAAGAAAACAATTTTTGATGCTGAGAAAATATCAATAAAGAAAAATGAAACAAACCAAACTCAAAACAAATAACAGGAGAGACAGAGACAGACAGAGACAAACAAACACAGACAGACATATATAGACAGACAGACAGACAGACAGACAGACAGACAGACAGACAGACAGACAACACACACCACACACACACACACACACACACACACACACACACACACACACACACACACACACACACACACAAAACAAGAGACAGAGAGAGAGAGAGAGAGAGAGAGAGAGAGAGAGAGAGAGAGGAGAGAGAGAGAGAGAGAGAGAGAGAGAGAGAGACAGACAGACAGACAGACAGACAGACAGACAGACAGACAGACAGACAGACAGACAGACAGACAGACAGACAGACAGAGACATGCACACAGAGACAAAGACAGAGAGAGAGAGAGAGAGGGGCGGGGGGGGCTATGTTGATTTTTATTTCAAATTAAAAAACAAACTATGTTCAAAACTGAGTCCACCATGAATGGTACAAAAGCAAACTAACGTATGGTGGATCGGCGGACTTGAGGAAACGCGCCTGCCTAGAAAGTGAAAAGTCCAGGTCGGAAGTGTGCAGTGGTTCGAATCCCGTTTGGACCCAAAACGTTTCCCCCATCCATCAGACCGTGAGTGGTGGTCTGGGTGCTAGTCTTCCGAATGAGACGATAAAACCGAGGTCCCATGTGTTACACACTATTACTTAGCGCAGGTAACAGAACCCATGGCAACAAGAGGGTTGTCCCTGGCAAAATTATGTAGAAAAAGCCACCTGGATAGGCAAACAAATACAGTTGCAGACAGAAAAAAAGATTTTTTTTAAATATGGGTGCCGCTGCACTTGTGGCGACGCACTCTCACCGCGGAGAGCAGCCCGAATTTCACTCAGAGAAATCGGCTGTGACATTAAGTGGTATATATATATAAATATAAATAAATGAATAAATATAAATACTTCAAAGACAGAAAGAGGAGGCGAACAGTTTGTTCAAGTTTTTTCTCTTATCCCATGTATTCGTGTTTGTGTTCATAATGTTGTAGGTCCAGCTCAGGTGATTAAAATACTGGTTAAAGTAAATAAACGCACACACAAAAATTACAACAACAACAGCAACAGAAGAAAAAAAAAAAGAAGAGAGACAGTCAGTGGGTGATAATACGGGGGAGGGAAAAGAGAGAGAGAGGGAGAAAGAGAGAGAGAGAGAGAGAGAGAGAGAGAGAGAGAGAGAGAGAGAGAGAGAGAGAGAGAGAGAGAGAGAGAGAGAGCAAAGCAAAGTACTTAATAAAAAATAGATAAATAAAAAAAGGCTGGATAAGTAAAGGAATACATCAAGTATTATTTATAAATTAACAATGACATTTCCAGCCTCAAGAACGATAACAAAATATTCCTAAAACAATTAAAAACTAAATCAATGAGTCAATCAATCAATCCATCAATTAGGATACACATCCACGAAAAGACGCGGGATGATGGTATCAAAATGCAATTACACATAGACCGCTAATAAGGTTCTTTAACAACAATCATGAAATAGCTGATTCAATAACACAGCTGCGGAGCCAAACAAACAAGCATGTGAAGGAATGAATAAAGCAAGGAAGGAAGGAATGAGTGACCGAATGAATGAAAGAATAAATGAAGAAAGGAATGAGTTAACGAACGAAGGAATGAACGAACAAATGAATCAAGAACAAACGAATGAATGAAAGAATGAGTGAGTGAACGAATGAATGAACGAACGAACAAACGAACGAATAAATGAATAAATGAGTGGACGAATGAATGAATGAATGAATGAATGAATGAATGAATGAATGAATGAATGAATGAATGAGCGAACGAACGAACAAACGAATGAATGAAATAACGAATGAGTGAACGAATGAATGAACGAACGAACGAACGAACGAATGAATGAATAAATGAGTGGACGAATGAATGAATGATCGAACGAACAAATGAATGAAAGAATGAATGAGTGAACGAATGAATGAACAAACGAACGAATAAATGAGTTAAAGAATGAATGAATGATCGATCGAACGAACGAATGAATGAAAGAATGAATGAGTGAACGAATGAATGAATGAAAGAGCGAACAAACGAATGAATGAATGAATGAATGAATGAATGAATGAATGAATATATGAACAAATGAATGAATGAGCAATTGAATGAATGAATTGTTGACGAAATTATAAAAATAAGAAACTTTGTAACTTTTTTTTAATGAAAAATCGGCACAACCAGAACCTAACAAGATAATCTAAACTTAATACATTTTTTTCCTTCTTTTTCTTCTGCGTTCCCTGGCGAAATTCCAACAGATGAAAAAAAGAATGCGTTCAATTTCTAATTGGTTGATTCATTCACTTTAAAAACAACAACAACAACAACAACAATAAGCTAAATAAATAAGGCAAATAAATAAACAACTAAATGTATTCATTTATAAGTTCATTTATATATGATTAGTTAAAGAAATGAATAAACATTAAAAAAAAAAAAAAAACATTTCTTGAAACATCTACCCAGTTCAGACAAGCAGTTTTTGTAACGAGAAGCAAATACATTAAAAAGAAGGCCAACTTTTTTTCTAAACTCGGAGTAAACAAAGAATTGTTGTAATTAATTTTTTGCCCTGTTTAGGACAAAACAGCCCTAACAAGATCGTTGTAAATTTTACTTGTAGGCCTACCATCTTTTATGTGGTTTTGTTTTTTGAGAAAGGAGGAGAGGGAGAGTGTGGGAGTGAGTGATTGGCAGAGATCAGTGACGATGTCCAATAGTCTTTTTTTTTTCATACTGTGCGGTTTGGCTTCAAGTGAACAAATTTTGTGCGATGAAACGTTTATTGCAATGCAATATTTGTATTAAAAAATTAAATAAATTAATTAAATGATAATAATAGTAATAATGATAATAATAACAGAAAAATAATGTAATAAATAAATCGAGTGTAAATTATTGTCTACTTTGGGTTGTTGTTGTTTTGTTTGTTTGTTTTTTTAACCATGTATTGTGCATGTGCCTTGAGCATTATCATTGGTTAATGAAAAGCCCAAAACAAAGTAAAAGTGTTACCATCATCATCATCATCATCATCATCATTATTATTATTATTATTATTATTATTATTATTATTATTATTATTATTATTATTATTATTGTTGTTGTTGTTGTTGTTGTTGTCATCACTACTATTGTCAGAAAGAAAAGACCGTATTAACTATTATACAGTTATTGTAAAGGGGTAAGTCCCCTTTACAATAACTGCATAATACTTAATACGGCCTTCTTTTTTTCTTATTTACACTATAAAAAAAAATTAAGTTAAAATCAAAGTTCCCTTACAATGAACCAATCTATCAGCAAGTACATGAAAAAGTGTTTGTTGTCCAGTGGTTTGGTGGTCTTCAGGTCTCGTCTAGGGAGCCGAAAATCCGTGGTTCCAATCTCGTCGGAAATATGACTCTTCACTCTTTCTACCCGACAGAAAGCGGTGGTCTGTATTGTAGTCTTTCAGGTGAGAGAAGATGAAAAAAACCTAGATTTTGTGCGCAAAGCGTGCATATAAAAGAATCCAAAAAGCAATAGGCATGTATTTGGTGAAACTCCATAAAATACAGCAGCCAATATATTATTCCCATTGGGAAACAAATATGATTATAGACTAGAAATCAAACCGATAAAAGGGATGAAGGGGAAAAACACAAAACTAAACAAAATGGCTAATATGGTATATACCATAAGCGATGCGCTCTCGCCAAGACAGTAAGTAGCCTACGTGCCAGAGAAAAATTATCCATTACTATAGATGAACACCACGTATTCTACGCAAAAGAAAAATAGGCCTCTTTAAGTTGCAACCTCGTCAATTAGGACTTTATGATTTGATCATTTTCCTGGTGTGGATCTTGCCACAGCCTGCTTTATCCTCATGGTGCCTGGTTGTTCTGCAATCTGTTGTTTTGATTACTTCTGTTTTCTTTCTGTTTGACTGGGGTTTTATGGTGTGTTTTTGTGTTGTTGTTTTTTTTGGGGGGGGGTGTTTTGTTTTGTTTGTTTGTTTATTTGTTGTTTTTGTTTGTTTCGCTTTTTGTGTTTGTTTTTAGTTTTTTGTGGGGGGGGGGTTGTTGTTGTTGTTGTTGTTTTTTGGGGGGGCCCTGAGCTGATCATTTCACAGTATAAACATGTCATATAATTACTTTCTTACCTTTCGATAATGTGTTTGTTAAGCTACAAACTATAATTCTGCATGTATTTTCTGAGTAGACATAAGTTCATGCTCGTGTGAGTTCATACGTGGCTGCTCTGTTGTTTTGATCTCATAAAGTTCTGCTTCAAACCCCACCCCACCCCACCCCAAAAAAAACGGCTTGTGTAACTTACCAAATTTGCTAGTGGACCTTTGAAGATGTAACACTTCATCATTTAAACCAATCCTACATCCCTGAAGTTGGAATGCAGCTATCTTAAATTAACGATGGGTAAAAACAGTCACATACGCAAAAATCTAGCCATTGGTGAACCCGAGGAATGGACAGAGAAAAAAACTACAAAATTATCATAACAGTTTTATTTTCCTGAATAATTATAGTATTGCTGAGGGAAAAGTAGTGGAGGAAAAACAAGTGCAGGTACCAACTTCTCAATCATTTTGAAAATGACTTAGATCTATCAAAGATTCAATATATATTTTAAAAAAAAATTAAAATGAAAATAAATTCTAGGGAATAATGTCTTTCAGTGGCAGCGTTGTAGGCATTTCTGAGTAAGAACCATGCCTTTTGCCTGACCTGACTAAGGGCTTCTGGATGAGCCCTCATCAGAGGTCCCGGCGGTGATTGAAACTCCACCTGCTCTGGTACTACAGCAAGACACTTTTCAGAACTTAAAAGTGTCAATTGCAAATAATTATAGTCTATAATATACTTTTTGTGGTCAAAAACTCACCAGAAGGCTCGGGCAAGAGAATAATCATATAAGTTTGATATTTTTCCTAAATAATTATAGTCTAAAATATTACTTTTTGTGGTCAAAAACTCACCAGAAGGATCGGGCAAGCCCCTAGGCGCCGCGGCATGGCCGGTGTCCAGCGAATAGAGCGAAGGAAACTCATCGCACTTTCGCTTCACCTCTCCTCTCTCATCGGACCCGCTCACACGCTGCTCATCACTCAGGTTCATCGTCGTCGTCGCCCCCGTCGTCGTGGTCGTCGTCGTCGACGAACCGTTATCGTGATGAAGCTGAGAGAGATGAGGCAGCGACTGATGATGATGATGTTGATGGTGGTGATGGTGGTGATGTTGGCTAGTTCCTCGACGATCCGCCGCGGTTCCCACAACCGCGGAGTAGTCGCCGAGGCTACGGTTGAGGTAGTCCACTTGGGGGTGACTACTGCCACTACTACCACTGCGGGAGTCGTGGCTACTGCTGTTGCTGTAGTAGTGGTGGTAGTAACGAGCCAAGATGGCCGTGTCCGTCTTTTCGTCGCTGGTTGAAGCACTCATTCAAACACCTAGCTCAAGGCCGGAATTTCCGACCTGTGCACAACCCTGGTACTGGTGTTTCTTCTTCTTCAACCTTGTGTGCAGTGTGGGGGGTGGTTACGTGCTTTGTAGGGGTTTTCCTCCTTTGTTCTCTCTCTTTTTGCCTTTTTTTCTTTTTTTTGAGAGAGGATACTTTTAAAAGAAAAAAAAGATTTTTTTATTTTTTTTTCTCTTTTCGGATGTTTTGTTGTTTTTTCAGTCGTATTTCCAGGTGTGTTTTGTCCGTTGACTCATCAGGGGGAGGTAATGCTCTCCAGGTAGCACCAAACACTGGTGACGGGATCACTCCAGGTTTCTTTTCAGTCTTCACTTTTCCCCTTGCTTTAATCGTCTAATATCACAACTTTCTCACGTTTAAGTCGTCAGTCGATACGGGGTGGCGGCGGTGGTGTAGTGGTGGTAGTCGCGGTTAGAGGTGGTGGTGGTGGTGGTGGTATAGTAGTAGTAAAGGGGGAGCCGCCTGGAAAAAAATTAAAGCAAATAATGAAATTGTCCTGATCGTTCATCTTATATGAACAGCAGGGTTTTAGGCGGCCAAGTTGCCAGTTGTGAGGCGGAACCAATCAAATCACACAAAAGGCGGGCCTCGGGCTACAACCGCCTTGTACCCGACAGTCTGCCACCTATCCCGCGCTGTGATTGGTGGAAACGGGACCCCCACCCCCTCCCCTCCTCACCGGCCGTTAACACGAGTGGGCGTGGTTTCAGAAACGTGAGCAAGAGAGTCTTGCATACACGTGCATTCTCTTGTCCCTCCCTACCCCGCCCCCCTTTCTCCCCTCACCCCTCCCCTTCCCCCAAAGACGATGCTCCCCCCCCCCACACACACACACACACCCCACAGCGAAGAAGCCTGCGTTTTGAAAAAGATCTTGAGCGCAAAGGAAGCGATCGAGGAAAATGACATTTTGGGGGTTTGGGGGTTTTTTTTTTGTTTTTTTCTTTCGCTGTAGAACTGATCCTCACGTGCCGTTAGTTAACATCAGTTTCTGTGTAAAATGTGCATCATGATGCATTGTCAGTGATCGGGAGAAAAAAGGAAAAAAAAATATTATGATGATGATGATGATGATGAATTATGAAAGTATGGTAGAAAGGTGATTTGTTAAGTGATACTGTTTGTGAGGAGTTAAACACCTTTTTCTTTAAACAACCATAGAGGCTGGGGGGGGGGGGGGAAGAGAGAGAGAGAGAGAGAGAGAGAGAGAGAGAGAGAGAGAGAGAGAGAGAGAGAGAGAGAGAGAGAGAAGAGAGAGAGAGAGAGAGAGATCAAAATCAATATTTTAGTCCATGTGAAAGTAAATACTAGAGACGATCAATCCGAATTAGACTAGAGAAATATTGTATGTGATGATGGTAATATGAATAACTTAAGAAAAGTAGGGGGGGGAAAGAAAGAAAAAGAAACAGTTTGGAAAAAAAAAAAAAACCTGGAAGTTTGCTGACGTTTTAACCAGTGTTTTGACACCTCGATTCGCTTTGGGGTTTTGTTATTCATTCCAAAAATAAGTTGAACAGGAGGTGTGTGTGTGTGTGTGTGTGTGTGTGTGTGTGTGTGTGTGTGTGTGTGTGTGTTATCAATACTAACCTATGTGTAGTAGTAGTAGTAGTAGTAGTAGTAGTAGTAGTAGTAGTAGTAGTAGTAGTAGTAGTAGTAATAATTATAATAAAATAATAAAATAATAATAATAATAATAATAATAATAATAATAATAATACTGAAAAAGGAGGAAAAACTGTGAGTAAAAATTAAACACAGACAGACGGATCAAAAAGACAGACTGAAACAGGAAAAAAAAAAAAAAAAAATCACCGACAGAAAAAAAACCGGCATAGATGGATGGATGGATGGATGGATGGATGGATGGATAGATGGATGGATGGATGATGGATGGATGGATGGATGGGATGGATGGATGATGGATGGATGGATGGATGGATGGATGGATGGATGGATGGATGGATGGATGGATAGATGGATGGATGGATGGATGGATGGATGGATGGATGGATGGGAAACAAGCCAAACAGACCCAAAAGAAAAAATGATAAGCAAAACTGAAAAAAAATAACGAACTCTTGTCATTATCGATGCAGTCTTACTATGTCTGTACAACAACAAAACCCTTTTTCTTTTTTTTTTATCTTTCTTTTTTTCGCGGCAACTAGAGAGTCAGTCAATGGTCCCTTGCCGAATTCTGTAGGGAAAAGAGACACTCTCACAGAAAAAAACCAAGACACACATTATAGTGTGCAGATTTTCTTTTGAATGGCTGATGCTGTGGTTGTGGCAACGCACTCTCCCAGGACAGAGTAACCTGCAATTCACCGAGAGAAATCTATCACGACTGGAGCTGACACATTCATTATACACTTTTTAAAAAAAAATATTTATTTTATTTATTCTTTTATATCGAGGATAATAGA
Source organism: Stramonita haemastoma (assembly GCA_030674155.1). Taxonomy (NCBI): domain Eukaryota; kingdom Metazoa; phylum Mollusca; class Gastropoda; order Neogastropoda; family Muricidae; genus Stramonita; species Stramonita haemastoma. Next base: position 23,414,261 of record CM060324.1, on the reverse strand, counting down.
ATAAGCACTCATGTGCTTTTTTACATCCAGACCCCGTGTGTATGCAGTTTTTGTAAATGTCATCTGTTCCCACCGGCACACAATGGCCTACTCTTACGAGAAGCGGAACAGGATTTAACGTGTGCGCAAGATGTTCTGCGTGCGTTCGCACACGGGGCCTCAGTTTATAGTCTCATCCGAAGGACTTTGGGGAGAGTGGAGTCAGCACTATCATGAAATACGCAACAAATCAAAGACAACACAACACAACACGACACAACATGATACGACACGATATGATATGATACGGTACGGTACGATACGATACAATACAATACAATACAATACAATACAATACAATACAATACAATACAGTACAATACAATACAATACAATACAATACTATAATATACAGTACAATGTAATGTACTGCAATACAGTGCAATGCAACACAATACAATACTGTGTAATACAGTATGATATAATGCAATACTTACACAACACCAAAACCATGCCATACAATTACAGTACAATCCACCAAACTGCAAGACAACACAATGCAATACAATATAACACAATACAACAGAATACAACACAATAATATGCAACATAACACAATGTAACACAACACAATACAACACAATACAACATAATGCATTACCATACAACACTATACAACACAACATACACAACTTAATGCAACACAATGCAACACAATACAACACAATACAATACAATACAACACAACACAATACAACACAGTACAACAGAACTCAATGCAGCCACAAACAAAACACAACAACACAATACAACACAACTCAACACAACACCATACAATACAACTCAATACAATACAATCACAATACAATACAAAAACATACAATACAATACAACACAACAAAAGTTCTCATCCAGCGTGTACTTACTCGTTCTACAGTGAACACCCCCCCCCTCCCGATAATCATGGGGACTAAGACAGGAGTGTACTACTACATTTGTATCATTCTTCAGAGTGACCACCACCGTGACATTCAGCTGGGAAACGTCCAACAACAAACAAAATAACAACAACAACAAATCAATAAAATCATTAATTACTCCTGACCACCTCCCACCTTTCCTTCTGCTCAACCTGACATTTTGCTTTGTCCTGTAACGGACTATATTATATAGGACTGATTGCCTTAACAAGTCTATGCTACCAGTTCAATCTGGTAAACCCCCCTACCCGCCAACCCCCAACCCCCACCCCCGCCCACCACCACTCACTCACACACACACACACACACACACACACACACACACACATGTACACACACACACACAAACACAAACACAATCTCTCTCTCTCTCTCTCTCTCTCTCTCTCTCTCTCTCTCTCTCTCTCTCTCTCTCTCTCTCTCTCTCTCTCTCTCTCTCTCTTTCTTTCTTTCTTTCTTTCTCACACACACACTAACACTAATACACACACACATTCTCTCTCTCTCTCTCTCTCTCTCTCTCCTCTCTCTCTCTCTCTCTCTCTCTCTCTCTCTCTCTCTCTCTCTCTCTCCTCACACACCCCACACACACACACACACACACACACACACACACACACACACACACACACACACACACACACACACACACACACACACACACACCACACATTCCACTCCACTCACTCGTACTTCCCCCCCTCCACATTCCCACCTGCCCCCCCCTCCACCCCCCACCCCCACCCCCCTCTCCCTCACTTCCCCGCAAACCTCACTCAACCACTCTGAAGAGAGATAAAAGAGAAGGAAGTCGGAAAAGTTCCATTCATTTCCATCTATGTTGCCTAGGAGCTCAGTCTATCACAGATGTCACATTTTTTCTAATAAAGGCTCGGTACAGTCACGTTGTCATCCATGTCCAAATTTCAAAACACACAAAAAAGTGGGGGGGAAAAACAGCTTTAACAACAACAGCAGCAAAAAAAAAAAAAAAAAAAAAAAAGTTCGGCAAGCGAAGGATTACGAA
>CM060324.1:23399775-23402275 GCA_030674155.1 Stramonita haemastoma | reverse complement strand
GTCTGACTCGCAGGTCACAATATCTTCACAGTCTGAATGATGTAGCACAGATTTTCTAAAGTGTGTATTTCTTTGTCTGTCTCTTAGCCTTTTCTGTACGGGTCTATCAGTTAGAGTAGCCACGTACTGTTTGACATTTCCTGTGTCGAATGCACCAACAATATTATCATCATTCACCTCAGGCTGCAAAACACACATATCAGCACACATATCAGCACAGTCACAACAATCAGACATACAGGGAGGTTCTAAATCAACCGATGATGGCAACTTAACTGATGTTTTTGTGTTGATGTCCTGTGTGTATCTACACATGCTGTATTCCCCTGTTCTACTCCACTGTCAGGCAGACTCGAGGCACTGAGGACACAGTCACTTTCACACACAACACTTGCCTGCTTCTGTTTATGCTTTCCAGAACGCTCTACATCTCGTCGTCTTTGAGATAACGATTTCTTCCTGTAGTACTGTGCTTGTGTGCTGCGATTCACTGTTGGATCCGCCATGTTGGTTGACACTGCTGTGTCCACTGGTTTCAGTCGCAAGACAAAAACCACGCTGTCCCCTTCTCCTGCCACTTTCCAGCTGGAAACTGCATTGTCAGTCAGCAGGGCGCCTAAGGTCCTCTCCACAGCCGCTGGAAGTCCAGTAACTGGCATTTTTTAATGAATTTCTAGTTTTACTGCTGCTCACAGAAAATGTACACCCTGTCCGCTTCACTTCTCGTGACCCCCCCCCCCCCCCCCCAGAGAGATAGAGAGAGATAGATAGATAGATCTTTGGTTGAGACTATAAATCGCAGTCCTGTGTGAGAACGTCTTGCGCCCACGTTAAAACCTGTTCTGCCTTTTGGAAGAGTAGGCCATCGTGGACCAGTGGAAAACGGATGAACATATTTTCAACAACACCAAAAAACGCATGCACACTGCTGTCGCGTCTAGACATTATCCCCGAAGTCTGATGACACACGAGAAGTAAGCTACTGTAAGGCCTTGAGAGTGGAATGCCCTCTCAGTAAGAAAACATGCTGATGGCGGTTTTATTAATAAGACATCTTGCCCTAAGGAGCAGAACAGGAAATGCAGTGTGGTTTTTTTTTTCTTTTATTCTTTTAGTGAAGACAGACCTGAGGTCATAACAGTGCTATAAACTGGTCATCGACATTTCAAATCATAATGTTCAACATGCTTAGCACTTTGCTTACTTACGTCAGTAACTAACAACGCTTGCAGATAAGGCACATTGGAAGTCACTTAAGAAGGAAGATGGCAGGGTGGTTAAGACGTTTGCCTGCTAACAAATAAACCGTGAGGTTCTGGGTTCCATTCTCAGCCTCGCCCTTTCTTCCTAGTATGACGAAAAAATCGAACTGACTATCAAAGTCCTTCGGATGACACTATAAACCGAGGTCCCGTGTGCGAACACATGCGGAAATATTGCGCACCCGTCAAAAACCCGTTCTGCCTTTCAAAAGAATTGGCAATTGTGTGCCAGTAGGAACAGATAACAAAAACCCCTCACATCAAAAACTCAGCATGCACACACAAGTGTGTTTAGACATCATCCCCGAAGTCGGAATGTGGCCAACTAAATGGTGGTTTGGGGGGGGGAGGGGGGGGGGAGAGTCGCATACGCTAAAAATCCCACCATAGGTGAACCTCAGAGATCTGGCCCAAAACGAGACAAAAAGTCACAAGTCAATGGCCTGAGTGGTGTATACGCAAGGCATGGTCACTATACCACATGAGAAAGACAAGAACATGAATCTTCCGTTGAATCGACCGGTTAATCAGTTGTGCTCATTACTTTTAATGGATGAATCTTCACGATTGAAAATAACATCTCCAAATTTATTGCATTGTATTGTCTTGTATTGTGTTGTATTGCATTGTGTTGTATTGCATTGTATTGTATTACTTTAAGTTATTGCAGAATTCTTTGCGTAAAAATCCGGCTGTTCTCCCCGGAGAGAGCACATCGCCACAGAGCAGCGCCACCCTTTTTTTTTTTCTTTTCCTGTATGCAACTGTATTTGTTTCCCTGTCAGAGTGACTTTTTTCTCCAGAATTTTGACAGGGACATCTCTCTTATTGCTATGGGTTCTTTTATGTGCGCTCAGTGGATGTTCCACACGGGACCTCGGTTTACCGTCTCATCCGAAAGACTAGCACACAGACCACCACTCACAGTCTAGTAGATGGGGAAAAAGTTTCGGGAACCAACGAGAATCGAGCCACCACACACTTCAGCTCCGGACTTTTTGCTTTGTAGCCAGGTACGTTACCTCTAGACTACTGATCGGCTTAGTATAGGAATGAAGGAGTAACACACACTATGGGAAAGTAAAGCCAATCTGTGCATTACTGTTGACGTGAATCGGATACAATCTTCAATCTACAAGCACTGATCGGACATTAGTATAATTAAATATCAGTACTTTATGTACGTGGACGTTTGCGCTCTATCAAATGAAGTCTTCTAAACAAATCCGCATCGCTCC
>CM060324.1:23382275-23392275 GCA_030674155.1 Stramonita haemastoma | reverse complement strand
CCCAGTTCTCGCTTTCTAGGCAGGTGTGTTATAGCTGTAGGTCACCAATCCACTGAATTACCTGTAGTTATTATTCATGATCGATATGCGTACGCTCGTATAGTATTGATGGGTGACAAAGTCAAAGCCTCATTCTGCTTTGTTAGGTTGATTACAGAGATCTAACCCGGCGCTTCTCGATTTCTAGGCAGGTGTGCTACTTTCAAGTCACCCAGCCACTTATTAACCTGTAGTTGTTATTGTCGATCTAGTCTATATCTATAGCATCTGTGGTTATCATTAAGCTTGAAGCTTTTGTTTGGAACATTAGGCAACAACAAAAATCAGTCATCAACCTAATAAAGATCCTCACACACACACACACACACACACACACACACACACACACACACACACACACACACACATTACATTACATTACATTACATTACATTACATTACATTACATTACTTATATTACATGCACATACACACACTGATACAGAAAAGATTTGGTGTATCACATTTCAAGAGCTATCACCATACAAGCTCTGATTCTGGACCAAAAGCAAACCAAAACAAACATCAGGTTCTCCGCTTTTATCGGGGTTTCAGCTTTGATCAGGTTTTCAGCTTTACTTTGAGCGAATATCCACCAACACCTCCAACGCTAGCTAAACCTTTCCCACTGATCCCAAACCAGTTCGTGACATCCTGCACCCTCGCAGATGGCGACATCATTTACAACGCCTTTTCATAAAATGGCGACGACACGCAGTTCACAAACTTTCCCCAGCCGCCCTTCTCTTTCTCCCCCTCCCACCCCCCTCCCCAGCCTTCTCATTCCTCCTAACTGACGATGCACACGAAATGAAGAGGATTCTTGCCAGGTTATGACCCTATAAGCATTTTCCATATCACTTAAGGCCGACAATTTGCCCTCACAATCCCTCACTCCTAAAACAGGACAGAAGCGCCATAGTTCGACACAGCCGGGGAAGGAGCTTGCGTGATTACGTCCCTTGATTGCGGCTGATTGTCGCGCACTATAGGGGGAGCTCTCCAGCATCCGAAGACGAGGGTGGTTGCGTAAAGATGGCGGGGCGCGGCTTTTGAAGGACGAATTAGAAGGCGAGCGGCGACATCTCCATGAAAATAGCCGCCTGATTGCTTCTGTGCCGGCCCACCCCATCCCTCCGTCCATTCACGCGCACCAGGGCCGGACCACCACCCGATTGACCGGAAGTAACGAGAAATTGAAAACTGAGAAGCGACTCAGCTGGCTGGCTGGTGTGGCGAGGAAGGTGATTAGAAGTTGGCTCCAGAAAGCCAAGAAAACCCCGCCTCTCCCCACTAACAGATGGCTTGGCATTATGATCGATGATCAGGTCATCTTTCGTGTTAAATTTTAATGTGTCGCCTTCCAGAGTGTGTGTGGTATTATGCTGGGTTTGGGTCTCTTACTTGTGATGGTTTATTGAGTTACATTGCTTGTTTTCATTGTTTCTGTCAGTGAATGCAATCATGACTGATTGTGCAGTTGGTTTTCTTTTTAATTGTTAGGGTTTTTTTCTTTTCAGTCTGAAGACCTATTTCACAGAGAGAGAAAAATGTCAATGTGTAATAGAAATTATCGCCTTTAAGACGATTTGTTTCCCTTTATTCGACCGTCATATCGATATCATAAACCACAATAGTAATGACTGGAATAATAGGACACTAAATAATTAGTGGAAGAAAAAAAAACACACACACACCAAGAATGAAGCAACTTAAAACAAAAACAAAAAAACAAAAACACCGAACAATAGAAACAAAATTTACTTTAAGTCTTAACTAATCAGAGATTATCCTATTAACGTCAGTCGTGCATAGTAAATTTCGAGCAAAATTTGCCAAACAAAATGCATATTGCAAAATGATAAATATATCAGCACTTTTTTTCAATTTTTTGTAAAAATTTTCTTTACTTATCACTTATAATTGTAATTGCCCTTCAGGGATGATTACAGTGTTTTTGACTTTACTTGACACTTTCAGCTTTCATTTCCACAGAAAATGGTCTCCATGCACATATCAAATTAGAACGACAGCTTCACAAAATTCACAAGAAGAAATATTATTGTTTTATTTGTGCCAGGTTAGTTTGACTGTACCCTGATATCGTAACAATAAAACCAATTATTCAATCAAAATATTTTTCTGGCAACTCTCCTCTCTCTCTCTCTCTCTCTCTCTCTCATCTCCTCTCTCTCTCTCTCTCTCTCTCTCTCTCTCTCTAAGTATAACATTTCTCAAAAAGCCGTTGGACATATTTTTCCCTCAACATTATCTTGAGTGAGTCTTTGGAGAGAGTGATTTGTTTTAGTCATTTTCATAAAACTGCTAACAATACACTTTTTAAAACTTACCTTTTTATTTGATTTAGGATATACCTCATACAAACAAATGGTAAACTGTGAGTTTTAAAAGCTGATTGTTATTCTGAATATCTGGAGTATGTTTTCTTCTTTCCCGATGTGAAATGTGTGTGTGTGTGTGTGTGTGTGTGTGTGTGTGTGTGTGTGTGTGTGTGTGTGTGTGTGTGTGTGTGTGTGTGCTCAACAGCTAAAGTAGGACAACAAACAAACCAAAATTAAACAAAAACACTTATTTTTAAATCAGCTCCAAAGATACCATAATTGAAAGGAAAAAAGAAACATGTTGCTATGCTCATTATGTGAGCAAGCACGGGAGGATGAAATCCATTTTGTGGTATGCTGCCCAGTGTTAGAGGATATTAGGCAGAATCACATCCTCATAAATTTAGTAGACAGCCTGATCTATCTAGACTAGATTCTTGGCATCAAGTCATCCTGAGGTTGTGCGCAGCCTCACTTTATATTTGTGCAAAGCTTTCAGAGTAAGAGATATATTGTTATCTGAAGTCATATTTTTATAACTGACTTTTTTGTTATACAATGAATTTTCGTTATTGTGGCTGTTGTTTTTATCCTCCACCAAAATACCAAGCAGTTTGGAAACCCCCTTTATGTATGGGCCAATGGCTTTTTTGTGAATAATCATTCGAGTGCGCTCTCTCTCTCTCTCTCTCTCTCTCTCTCCTCTCTCCCCTCTCTCTCTCTCTCTCTCTCCTCTCTGGGACGCTCATGTCCAGCAAAGTATTTTCATTATAATATAGAGCATTTAATACATCCAGAAAATGTGAACTGTATTTGTCGCTGAATATAGACAAACATGTAAAGCGTTACTTGGCGATGTTTAGATTTGGAATTACAGATATGACAATAGATCTATATTCTACCCGTTATAAAAAATAATAATAATAATAATAAAGATAACCATTTAATTAAACAAGATAAAGAAGACGAAGTTAATATTCTGCTCTACTGTCCAGCCATTGTTGATCTCAGGTAAAGATATCTTCCTGAATTATTTTCGGAACCATGTTTATTTCCAGCAGTCTTGCTTATGTCAAATCAAAATGAATATTTACTCAAGAATTTGTGCATCTGCCTGTATAAAAGTTTTCAGCGGACGTTCTGATAGTCGTAGTAATGATTAATACTGGTAATATCGACAGTTTCTTTACAGTGGGATAAGTGATACTTGTAAAATCCTTTTATTTCAGATTTTGTGGCGATTGTGTACTTAAGTTACTTATGTGATGTTTATCTGTACCCCCATTCACAAGGGGCTTATGGCATATACTGAATAAACTTTATTTTCAATTTCAATTTCTCTCTTACAGACTTCCGTTTTCCTCCAGTTCCTCTCCTTCCCCCCTCACCTCACCCCCATCCCCTCCCCTCCCCTTTCTCTCTTTCATCTTTTAAAACAAACTTGACTTACAGTCCTACCATCCAGTTAGTAGTGGCACACTTTTTTTGGGGGTCAAAGACAGAAGATCGTTTTCAATCAAGCGAATCTATCGACACCCCGTTGACAAACCCGTTAGTCGCGGCAGCCATTTATTTAACCTCTGACCCTCCTAGCTCAAGAACGACAACCGTGGAGGAGTAATTAGCCCCGGCAAAAGAGGGCATGTCGCGCGACAAACTCACTCACGCGCGGCTCGTAATGAGCATGCGAGGACCTTCCCCGGGGGGTCGGAAAGAGGCTGGGAGGGGCTGGGAGGGGTTGTGAAAGGCGTGAGGAGGGTCTGGGGGCTGATATGACATCTGTCGTCTTGTCGGCACGTGCGGTGACGCAGGCACACAAAAGGGAGATAATCGTTTACGACTTTAAACACTCTCCCTTGTCTGAGGGGGGTTCTTATGTTAAATTATGAGAGTAGGGTAGGGAAGAGTTTGAACATCGGTTTTTGTTGTGGAATGGAAGAAAAAGGATTCGTTCATTTATCTATGTTGAGTTTATTTACCTTTTTATTAATATATTTGTCTGGTTGTGCATTTACTTTAATTTTCGTTTGTTTCTTTATTTGCCTGTCTATGTTCTATTTCTTCGTCTGTATGGTTGTTTTTTATCTGGTTATTTTGTTTCTTTTTTTTTATTAATATTTCATTTCTCTGCTGATATAAGTATTGAATTAGCTTCTAAATTACAGCTTAAGTTCTTAAAATAATACTTAAACTGGAAAATCTACTCCAAGTAAAATGATTTTGGAGAATTGGGTCAGTTTCCTGTGGAAATAACAGCAAAAGTAAGGATGCTATGTTACTGGTTTAAGCTAGTGGATGCAGGAAGCGAGTCCAAGTTTTCAAATATTGTATACAGACTTTTACATGATATGTATATGGCTAATTCCCACAAATCACCTTATTAGTTACTGTAGAACGTACATTAAACGAAATTGGATTAAGTGGTATATGGCAGAATCAGTTTGATCTCCGAGTATCATCAGAATGGTTTAAAGCCAAAGTTACACGTAGTTTGCAAGATCAGTATTTACAGCAATGGTATTCTCATGTGGACAATGACGACATCTTCCTCAATTATAGACTATTTAAAAGTGTTTCTGCTTTGAACATTACTTATCCATTCTCCTCGTACCTCATTACTAACTTTATTCATTTTCGAACGTTAAATCATAGACTTCCCATCCAAACAGGCAGAATAAGTAGTATTCCCAGAGCAGAGAGAGTCTGTGATAAATGTGAAGATAGCGAGTTAGGAGATGAGTTTCATTGCTTGTTCAAATGTAAATTTTTTGTGCAGTTAAGAAACAAATTTATCCCAAAATATTATCATAAAAATCCAAACGTTATCAAGTTCCATGAACTGTTTAGCTCTAGAGGAATCTTTGCTTATTAAAGTTACACAGTTTCTGAAAGAAATAATGAAAAAACACTAATTGATATTTCTTCATAAATGATACTAGTGCATGTATTGTGAATACTCTTTCTTTTTTCTTTTTCTTTTTTATGCCATCCATTGTGTTAGGATTATTGTTGTGAGTATTTTTCACACGCCCATACTGCAAACATTGGTTTTGTCAAATTTCATGTACCCCTTGGGGGGTTTTTTGAAATAAAATTTTGAATTGAATTGAATGAGTAGATGAGATGGTTTAGTTGAGGGAGAGGCTTGTTGTTTTTTGTTGTGTGTGTGTGTGTATTCAATCGTTTGTCATTATGTAACAATGAAAAATCCAGTTTATATTTATTGTACCCCCCTTCCTTTCTTACATATTGATGGACAAAGCTTTATTCAATAATTTGTTTGAATCTGATTCAAAATCTCTTTACCATGTCATGGAATCCATGCATATGACGATTATTTGGCCTTTAGTAAATTCTTTTTCTCTCTCTCAGTTCAATGTGTGTTTTGTGCCCAGTCCCCTTCCCCACTGTGAATGGGCTCAAATGCTTATTGTAATAAACTATTCTCTCTCTCTCTCTCTCTCTCTCTCTCTCTCTCTCTCTCTCTCTCTCTCTCTCTCTCTCTCTCTCTCTCTCCTTTCCCTCCCTCCCTCCTGTCTCTCCCTTCCACCAAACTGGCAAAAAAGAAAAAGAAAAAAAAAAAATTCGCGTGTCCCTCAAGTCTTTTTTTTCCTTTTTAACTTAAAGACCGAGCTGTCCCGAAGCTGTTCATTTGCTAACACCCCCATTCAACATGAGAGAGAGAGAGAGAGAGAGTAGAGAGAGAGAGAGAGAGAGAGAGAGAGAGACGTTTCCAGTCGCCACAAGACATCCAGCCTCGCTCACGTCCCAGCCAATTAAAATCACGCAGGGGACACCACCCGATGTCGCGTCTGTTACTTTCCTCCTCCTCCTCCTCCTCCCCCCCCCCCCCCCCTCCCTTTCACCTTCTCCCCCCAAACTCCCCCCTTTACTGCCACGACCGGAGTTTCAATTTGAAGGTCCCTTTTGTCTGGCCTGTCCGCCATCTTGTGGTTGCCAGGATGAAGGGGGGAGCACTCGGGGTGCAGCGGAGACTTAATGGAGTGCTGACTTCTGTCTCAATTTGTCATGGCTTTAGTTCCGGGCCCCGGCAGTACCGTTTCTCCAGGCAGATATGCCGTCAGTCCCTCGGTCCGTCAGTCTGTCAGTCTGTCTGTCCACACACGAAAGGACCCCCAGTCCTGCAGAGAAGCGAGGGCAAGGGGCGGAAGGTCGAGAAGATGGAGAAGGGGAGGGGAGGGGAGGTGGGCGAGGGGAGGTGAGGGGGGGGGACAGGATGCTACAAGGGAGGGGAGTGGTGGGAGGTGGCAGAAACAAAAGGATTAGAGAAGAGTGGGGAGAGGGGGACGTTGGGGGACATGAGGGTAGGTGTTGGATTGGTTTGTTTGTCTTAACAGTGTTCCTCTCTTTGTCGTTTTGTTTATCCAAAACAAGTGATTGTGATACTGAAATAATGGAACGTACAAAAGGCTTGAAACTTTGGCACAATAATCAACAAGAAAGATGGCTTTAGTCCCGTACCAAAGAGACAAGGGCGCATATATCTATCTAAAGCCAGCCATGCTGCCCATTATCTAACTAAACAGGGAAACCATAGGTACAGGGGAACAGAAACATTTCCAAGCCGTTCATCATTATCATCATCATCACCACCTCCACCACCATCATCACCATCGTCGTCATCATTGTAGTCGTCGTCGTCATCATCATCATCATCATCATCATCACGTTTGTATAGCACAATACCCCAGTAATATATAGCCCCGAAATGCTCCAAACCCACATAATAAATGCACGCAGAAATATCAAGCAATTCAACTACATGATTATGTCAATCACCTAAAGCATTCCTTCAACAAGGGCGATAGATTAGAATTATAACTGAAAATTTAGAAGATATCTAATGTTTGGTTAAGAAAAAAAAAGAAAGGCAGAATGATCAGAAACCACTTCATTAGTGACGGATACCGATGTGATGAGATCTAGTGAAGCATCAGTCATGAGCCGTGTATGCGCGTGTGTGCGTTTGTGTGTGTGTGTGTGTGTGTGTGTGTGTGTGTGTGGTGTGTGTGTGTGTGTGTGTGTGTGTGTGTGTGTGTGTGAATTCTAAAAGTGCGTTGTGTTGTCGAGAGGCGTAAACAATACATTTCATGCCAGCGCGAAGTAGGAAATTGTAAAAAGAAAAACTTTGAAAGTACATGACATAACTGACTTCTTTCTTCTTCCTCCTCGTGGAACGCTCAGACAGCATCTATGATTGTTTGTCATATGAGCGACAATGTGCAGGACTGCCGTTAAGCACCGGACATGTCAAGCCCAGCACATCGGACTTGGCTGTGGGAGAGAGAGAATTGCCATCCTTAAAGTCTTTCTGGAAAAAACGGGGCAGGGGAATGGACCAAGAAGGCAGAAAATAGACCAGCACAGGGTGACAGGGAAGAAAGGAACAGGGCAAAAACAAACAGAGGGATAGGAAAGAGGGAATTTCTGGCACAGACTGTCCATAAAATGGTGATGCTTTTTACATTGACAGGCCCCTGGCATCCCCATGGAGGAACAATATTGACTAATTTGTTACATCAGTTGCTCTCTTTTTTGTAGGAATCTTCATATCTGATTAGTTATGAAACCTAGCCTAGCTAGGCATTAAAGAAAAACGTAGGCTCAAAAGACAACTAATACGTGATAGTTATTGAATTGAAGTGGGCATAAAAGACCGCCTGTAAGAACTTTCCTTAGGCTTTTTTTTAAAGCTTTTTATGATAATCAGATATTTCGCATGCAGTAAAAGCTTTATGGAACGCCTGATAACCAAAAATAAAATTCTCCATTGTCATAATTTCAACAGCTGATGATAATCGTTCTGTTTGCGCAAAGAGCAATCATCTGTTTCCTCTAATTTTCTGTCCCTCGAATAGAAAGGATTTGCCTTGCCTTGCCTTGCCTTGCCTTGCCTTGCCTTGCTTTGCCTTGTCATGTCTTGCCTTGCCTTGCCTTGCCTTACCTAGCAGTACGAGTACTGCGCAATGCATTGTATTGCACTTTTGTCTTGCCTTGTGTCAAGTCAAAGTCAAGTCAAGTCAAAAACACTTTAATCATCCCTGAAGGGCAATTACAATACTGACAGGCATATTGCTACAAATTCATAATCAAACACACGAAGGAGCTACATTTCTTATTTGTTCAAACATTATATAACTACAAATAAAATGTCACAAACACTCACACTCTACGCGCGCGCGCTTGCACACACGCAAACACACGCATACACACACACCAATGTTTAGATACAATGTTCTTAAAAACCATTGACTAGAAAAGACATATGATCACCATTATTTACACATTATACGCACGTGTTCACACCCGCACATACACATGCATGCACGCACACGCACGCACAACACACACACACACACACACACACACACACACACACACACACACACACACACACACACACACACACGCTCCCCCCCTCCCCATACAATCCACACCCACCCGCCCCCACACTCACACATACACACACGCTCCCCCCCCCCCTATCCATACACACCATCCACACCCACCCGTCCCCCCCCCCCCCCCACACGCACATAATTGGTAAAAAGACATGTGAATTTACAAGCAATTCAAAGAAAATCAACAAAGCCAAAAATAAGACATACTTATTTTATGGGTACATATGCATGTATGTGCACGCCTGTATGCATTGGCTACATACATAACAGTGGCAGGTAAGTAATTCAGAGAAGCTTACACACACACGCACACACACACACACACACACACACACACACACACACACACACACACACACACACACACACACACACACACAAAAGAGCAAACAAACAAACAAAAACAAAAACAAACAACCTGAGTCAGTGTTATTATGAGTTTAGAACTCGGATAGCTACTGGCACAAAGGAATACCTTTTTCTGTTTGTTTTGCTGTTGTGGCATTGAAAACGACGTCCTGAAGGCAACAATTGAAATTCTGAAAACAGAGCGTGGGAGGAATCGGCCAAAATGGCTCTTGCTTTACGTACAAGCTGCTGATTACAAAACAACCTGAGGTCTCTTTGTTCTTCTCCGATAATTTTAGAGCAGATTCTCACAATTCTCTGAAGACCATTCTTGTTCTTAATGCTAAGGTTATTGTACCAGCAAAAGAAAGCAAAACTTAAAACGCTCTCTATATAAGACTTGTAGAACAAAGAAAGAATCTTTTTGTCGACAAAAAATGAGTTAAGCTTCCTCAGAAAATACACACGTTGTTGCCCCTTTTTGACAATGGCGTCAGTGTTAGCATCCCAATTTAGCTTGTGGTCAAAAACAGTTCCCAGATATTTGTATTTTGTATGTGTGCCGTGTACTCTTGCATTGTCTCGACTTGTATTGTACTATACTTTTGTTCTGAATTGTATTTTTGTCTTGAACTGTAGGCCTAGGCCTAATGTATTATAATGTTCTGTACTGTATTGTTTTGCATCAAAATGTAGGCCTAGGTCAAATGTGCAATACTGCCCTGTACTGTGCTGAACTTCACACTTGGCCTACTATACTGTACTGAACTCCAAGCCTACCATGCTATGCTGTACTGTACAGTATTGAACAATAGGCTTACTATGTTGCACTGTACTGTACTGAGCAAT
>CM060324.1:23359775-23377275 GCA_030674155.1 Stramonita haemastoma | reverse complement strand
AATGTTTCCTGTTTCTGTTAGTAACGAAATAAAGGTTTCCTGTTTCTGTTAGTAGCGAAAATAAAGGTTTCCTGTTTCTGTTAGTAACGAAATAAAGGTTTCCTGTTTCTGTTAGTAACGAAATAAATGTTTCCTGTTTCTGTTAGTAACGAAATAAAGGTTTCCTGTTTCTGTTAGTAACGAAATAAAGGTTTCCTGTTTCTGTTGTAACGAAATAAAGGTTTCCTGTTTCTGTAGTACGAAATAAAGGTTTCCTGTTTCTGCTAGTTACGAAATAAAGGTTTCCTGTTTCTGCTAGTTACGAAATAAATGCTTCCTGTTTCTGCTAGTAACGAAACAAAATAGCTGATTTTTGTTTCTGCTAAAAATAATAAAGTAAAGAGTTTCTTGCTTCTGCTAAAAACGAAACTATACTATCATGTTTCTGCCTGTAAAGAAACGTAAAAAACACCCTTGTTCTGCTTGTAATAAAGGTACACAATTTCCTGAATCCTGTAGTAAACAATTTTCTCTGAGTATGCAAGAAAGTAAAGGAAACTGTTTCTTCAGTTTGCAAGAGCCAACAGTTTTCCAAACCTCCCAGATAAAAAGTATACTCTAGGTCGAGAGGTATCTGCAAAATGAATAGATCTCCTAACTCCACTAACTAACCAAAAATAAATCTCATGATTTTACTCTTTTTTCTTAAGTTGCCTAAATCTAGTTCTGCTTAAGAAAAAGAATGTAAAGGTGAAGACAAGACACAGAGAGTACAAGAGGGAAAAGAAAACAAATTCTCAATTCTGCTTATAAAATGCGAATTTTTACCATTTTGCTGAACGGAAAGGAAGTTCCTCATTGATTTTATGATTTGCATGCAACCATTTTGCCATCATGCAGGTCGCCACATTTTACATACGCAAAAATCTCACCATTGGTAAACCTCGGACTTCTAGCCCAGGAAGGAATAAAATACAGATGGAAGATAACCAAGGTTTTAAAAAAAATGTTCAATGATTTCTCGAGTCAGCGCCCGAGTATATGGGTCACTGTGTTGTGATAGAAAAATTGTCATTGAAAATGAAATTTAAAAGTAAAAAATAAAATAAAATAAAAAAAACGAGATCTGAAACCTAAAAAATGAACAAACATATTGTTTTAAAAAAAATAGACAAACAAAAACAACACACATTTTATATTTATTTATTTATATACATATATATAGATCTATATATATATATACATATATATATACATATATATATATATACACATATATATATATACACATATATAATATATAATATATATATATATATATATATATCAGACAGACTATGTATTTATCTCAATTCTTTCATCTCAAGGATAATGTACACTCGTGTACTTTTTTTTAAAATCCTATTCCAGAGTGCATGCGGCTTTGTAAGTTTTGTCATCCCTTCCCACCAGCAAACAATGGTCTACTCTTCCAAAAGGCGGAGCAGGTTTTAACGCGTGTGCAAGATGTTTCTGCCTGCGTTCGTATACAGGACCTCGGTTTGTAGATCTAGTTTCATCCGACGGTATGTCGGGGAAGTGGTGGAGTCAGCACTGATGTTAGCTCCAGAGGAAAACCCCCTGGAATAAGCAAGCGTCTTGGTAGTAGTTCGAACACGGGCCGGTAGATTGCAAGCGCAACGCTCTAACCACTAAGCCATACCGTCCCCCTGCAGCAGATAGCTTTTATTTCTGTGGAAGATGGGATGGGATTTAACTTAATGTGCAAATAAGTCTTTGCTTAGTGTGCTCGCTGTGGACAAGGGTTGAAAGTGTCGTCTTACGGGCTGGACAGGAACTGGATGCTGGAGAACTGCTGGCCCTGAAGAGAACGTCCCCCCCCCCCACTCCTCCCTCCTCCCCTCTCCCTCCAGCCTGACAATCACCAGTGAGATTTAAACCCCCGACTCTTGCATCAAGTGAAAATCATTATGTCCACTGAGCAAATAATGCCCCCCCCCCCCCCCCCCCCCCCTTTTCCTTATTCCTCCATGCTCACAAGAAAATACATAATGTTTTCTGTGGTTATGAAATGGGAGTTCTAATTTTGATAGAAAAGAAAATGACTTCGTAGTTGCACAATAGAAAAACTGAAATTCTGATCTCAAAACCAAACAAAAGGAAAAAAAAAAGAAAGAAAAAGTCAGTCCAGGTTTGGGTGGGGGTTTTTTCAATCCGCTGGAAAAAGTTTTCCCATTCTACTGGGGAACAGTGTTTTGGGTGTTGTTTTTTTTCCTGATTCTACCCATGAAATGTCAATACTCTTCTGATTCTGACATAAAAATGTGACAGTTTTCATATTCTTCTAGGAAAATAAATGTGTTCGATTGTTTTGTTTTTTCTTTTTTTTGCCGGGGAGATTATTTGAGAGTAAAGTTTTACTGAATCTGCTGGGCAAGTCTGGAGTTTTCTGATTCTGTCGCAAAAATTACACCATTTTCTTAGTCAGATTGTTTATAGCACCAACGAACACTGGGGCTATATTGGGGCTGTCAGCACCAACTACTAGGCTATTCTTCCCACTCTCAACTGAAGTGAATAATTAGTAAATCACATGGGACCGGAGACTTTTTTTATTCGCATTTAAAACTTGATAGCCAAATCATTTGTTGTGTGTTAGTGACATTTCTTTATTTTAAAACACTTTACTATGTATTTCCATTAAAATTAATCATTCTATTACCTGTATAAGCAGTAAACACATTCTTAAAACACAAAAAGGTTACTGATAATAACCAAAAAAGCTACAAGTTAGTACGTAAAAAAATAAATAAATAGATAAATAAATAAATAAATAACCACCACTACCACAAAAATCCAACTTCTATGAGACTGGAATGCTCTAGCTGTTTTTTCTGGAGAGAGGTGGAAAGTCTGCTTGTATGTTTAGTTCCTTTTTAAAGCCATTTTGAAAATAAAGGATTTTTTTCTTTAATAGTTGTGAGAAACCATTTATTTGCTGGTTCTTGAAGACTGACATTATTCTACTTTCTTCTGAGGAAATTAAGTGTTCTGATTATTTTCTTCCCCTCCCCCCCCAAAAAAAAATCATCTTATCGGCAAGTTGACATAACACACAAAAGTTGACATAACATACAAAATATCCTTTCGTGTTATCAAAACATCATCAACATACAATATATCTCTCACAATGAGCCAGTCACACAGCAAAGAGCCATGAGATAGTCTAGCTCTGCCCACAACACAAACACTGATCCACTACCATACCTGGCATCACGTTGAGCCACTCTTCAGGGACCACACGATCGATCAACTAACCCACATAAACAATCAACTCTGCCTCCGTCACTAACCAACTGTCCTCACCACACAGCTAGGTGAGAGAGCGAGAGAGTCCATGCCAAAACACCACGGAATCAGCAAACCAGACCAACACACACACACACACAAAAACAAAGAAGAAAAAAACAAAGAAAAAAAGTATCAACATCTTCCCGCCAGGGAAGGTGACCTGTCAGAGACACTGTGGATTGCATCAGCAACATGCCACCTACCCTCTGGAGACATCTGGCCCACCCTGGCTCTGATTCAACGTCGATTGCATTCATTTGCACCAATTGTCCCACCCGGCCACATGGGCTGGCTGCTAAACACTTTTTTTTCCCTCTTCTTCTTCTTCAAACAGGATCCATACCGTATATGACTATGATCAGTCACAGACCGTGTCGGAAGAGGTGGCAGAGTGTTCTCTTGTCCTTACTCTTCCAGAGGGGAGGAGAGGGGGGGGGGGGAGAGAGACAGCATGGAAAAGATGAAGAGAATCGAGTTGTGTCATCCCACCCGGCAAGGGAAATATCTTTAGTTGCGATCATCAAAGAATGGCGCCATGGCTGATGGAATGAAGATGGCTGGCTGTAAAGCGTGTTGCAGTGATACGTGTTCAACAGCATGGCCCTTATTCCTCTCCTCGCTTCACCCAGTGCTCATAATTCTCCCCCCTCACTTCCGACAGATGACAGAGAATAAATACAGTTAGGCAGATGCAATAAACCACTGGAAAAACAATCATCACATCCTGGCTTACCTTTCCATGTCTGGCGATACGTACAGGCAGGAAAGAAACAAGAAAAGGCTTCCAGACCAGGAACATTCTCGCGTGTCCATACACAGAAAGGGAAATCAGAAAGCTTTAAAAATAAAAAAAAATAATAAAAATTCTTGCGAGCCGTTTTACGAGTGGGACTGAAAACGAAAGACAAACTGTGGGGGATAAAATTCCTACTTGCCTGGGAGCCGTGACCAGGGTTAAACGAAGGAGCTGCAGGGAGGGCGAGAAGAGATAAGTGAAAAGTGAAAAGGAATTGTTATATAGTCATAAGCAAGCTGCGCCCCAGGCAGGGAGCATAATGGGGCGCGAAATAGAGGTGTAACAAAGTTGGGAGCAGTTAGGGGCACCCGGCACGCTGACGAACGGCCATGATTGCCCGCCTAATGCGCTTGACGAGGGCAGGCGGGAAAAAGCTGAACCAGGGGCCACAACTCAGACAAGGGCAGATTACTCGCCTGGACGCCATCGCGGTATAAGTTGCGTGGCGGGTCAGGACGAAATTGGCCGGATTTTGGAGGGAGAATCTTCACCGTTTACTGGATTTCACAGCCTGGGAGATTCTGGACATTGACAAGGATTGGCTGCATTCGACAAATATCAGTAACCACTCGGAATAAATTGACGTCCTGATTACCTTCAGCACGCGCGCGAGATTGGCGTGATTTGCGCGTGCAATTGTAGTGTCCACAGCCCCCTTGCACGACAATTTCCTATTAGCCTCCAGTTTGCATGAACAAGTAGGAAAGATGTCTCATATTCGCCCTGCTTCTTCCCAAATCCACCTCTGAGCCTCACCCCTCCCCTCACCACCTTCTCATTTCGGACAGATATGCTGGCAATGATGACAATTCTCCGTCACGGATATTGCCGGTTCGTGCCAATCAATTTTCAAGACCGTTCAAACTTAAATGAATCCTGACTTTTTTTTTTGTCTCAGAACTTCTTTTTATTTTCAAAGTAGTGTTTGGAAGAAAAAAAAGTATGCATAAATTTGCAGAAAAGCAAAAACAAAAACCCCCCAACCAACCAAACAAAACAAAAACAACACACAAAAACAAAAAAACCCAAAGATGAGAGAACAGTTTTGTTTGCTTCTACATAAATCTATCCAATAGCTTTCTTTCTTTTTCTTTTTCTTTTCGTTCTTTCTTTCGTTCTTTCATTTGTTTTTCTTGGACATCACATTATTATCTGGCAATACTTCTCCTTTTCCTCATCAGAATGACACCCATAAAGATCCTGATTGGAGCTGATACAAAGTCAATCTGTGTTCAGATCATGTTTATCCATTCCCTTTACAGAGACAGAAGCCTAGGCCTAAACTGGAATAAAACATTTCGTATTTTGTATTCCCTTGACACACATTACAGAACCATCGAGGCAGTGCATTCCAACATGCAGGGAATGAATTTGAGGGAACTTCAAGGATGCCAGCTGGGAGTGCTCGTGTCGTCCACACCATCAGCCATAGCTGACTCGCTCTGTTGCCACAGATGGAGGTGCGCACGTTCAACCACACAAACTCCATTTAGACTGGCATCACGCTCTGACGGTCTGCCTGTGTACGAGTTACCACGGAGGTAGCCATTCAGGAGGGTTTTTCTCCTGGAGTTAGCAGCCGTACAGACTCCTCTTTCTCCAAAAGGCCTTGAGATTGCGCTAAAAATCGAGGGTTCCCGGGTGCGAACGCACGATAAACATCTTGTGTACACGTTAAAACTATTCCGCCTTTTGGAGGAGTCGGCCATTGTGTGCCGGTAGGAACTTATGACAAATTCTTATTTTTAAAAATATATTGAAAAACAACATGCACACTGGTATGGTGTTTAGATATCATCCCTGAAGTTGGAATGCAGATACCCGCGTGGTGGGTGAAAACGGTCGTATAATTATGCAAGAATCAAAGCATTATGTGAACCTTGGAGCTCCTAGCCGAGGACAAAACAACAAAACAAAAGTCTGTCATTCCAGGGACTTTCAAGGGCTGTACCCTGCAATCGGGACCAATCATAACTTCAAGGGACACCATCCATCCAAACAGACGGTTCTGAAGGGATTCGAACCCGCACCCTCAAGTTACTACAATCAGAGCACAAGTCCAACGCTTCCCTGATTCAGCATGCAAACTTATTCATAACACCAGTAAACCTGTAGATCTGTAACTTAGTGCTGTGAGAAAGAGCTCTGGCAAGAGGATTAAAAGAACGAAACTAACAACAAACTTTTCCCCACATCGACCCAAAACGTGGGCAAAAACAGAATTCTTCCAAGCTTCTGGTGACAGTGTTCTACCTTTACAAGGTTACAATGGCCCAGGCCAGAAGCTGTGTCAGTTATTGATATCAGCTCATTGCCAAGGCCTACACTAAAATGTTGGCATGTTGTAAAATGTTGTATTGAGATTGTTTTCAGCCATGATAAGCTCTTAACATAACAACCAGCACTCTCCTTAAAAGGAGAAAAAATCCTCTGAAGTCAGAGTATGGCTGCCAATATGGCGAGGTACTTAAAAACAGTCATATACGCAAACTTCTCATTCAGTGTGCAGTTTCAATCACACAGTGATTCCCAGGTGGGATGAGTGAGTCAGAGTGCACATTCTGGGTGACCTCCAGAGTGTTAAGCTGGGGAACAACAGCAACAACAACACCAGGTTACATACAGGCCACTCCTGTCAATCACAGGGATGGATGGGTGGATATCCATGTGATTAAAGATGACCAGATTTCTTTGGCGTGCGGGTGGTTAAGATTTGCGATAAACTATTATCAAGCACCTAACGTTCAATTGTAGAGACATACAGAATATCAGCCATAGTGCAGATTCGTGGAGAAATTGTTCACTAATGTTGTCCCCAAATCTGTTGGTAATTTCCTGCCGAAGGCTACCTTCTTTTTTTTCTTCTTTTTTTCGGTAGGTTTGATTGCCACATTTTGAAAAATTAATAGACTGGTGTTAGATGGAAACCATTTCTTTCAATCGGTCACTTCTGTTTTTTGAGTTTTCATTTCTATTTTCAGCAACAACAACAAAAAGTCAAAGCCCATGAAGTTTCAGTAGCTGGCTGTGATATAAACAATATAAACAGCATAAAGGCATGATCCACAACCAGTATCGTCTGCTTTCCTTTGATTTTTGTCTTCCTTTTTCTGATCCCCTCTGCGGATATTTTTGCAGCAATCATCCTTTTGAATCATTTAAATAACAGACACATTGAGATCGATTTTGTTGAAAGCGGAAAGAAAGAGCCGATTTCTATGAGTTTTCTGTCTCTAGGTTTATTTCTTAAAATCCATGACTGCTCTGCTAAGATGCCTTTGCCTTCTTTTGGGTCGTCTGTCCTCTTCACTTTTTCACCGCTTATTGCTTTTTTTATCATTCAGGTGTCTGTGTGCACGCGCCACACACACACACACACACACACACACACACACACACACACACACACACACACACACACACACACACACACACACACGCCGCCCATACATACACAAACACAAACACACACCGCCCATACACACACAAACACACACACACCACACCGCCCATACATGCACGCACGCACACACACACACACACACACACACACACACACACACACACACACACACACACACACACACACACACACACACACACTCACTCACTCACTCACTCACTCACTCACTCATTCTTTCACACACTACAACTGCCAGTTAAACGACAGATATGATCCCAGGGCCTGTCCAGCAAAATGAATCCCTGTGTGGGTCAAACAATTTCTCCAAAAATTATTCTGGACTCAAGTCTCCCCAAAGGCAAAGCCAATATATTGTATTGTTTAACAATGGTTTGCTTTCACTGTCTTCTTTTGAAACTGTTCGAAACTGACTTGACTTCGACCTCAACTCTGCGCAACTCATTGCGCAAAACCTTCCAGACTCGTGGTGATTCTGGCTCCTGGCTATCAACTCTGGCGGGAGCGTATGTTGTGGAAATGTCTTTTGGAGCGTGTGTGTGTGTGTGTGTGTGTGTGTGTGTGTGTGTGTGTGTGTGTGTGTGTGTGTGTGTGTGTGTGTGTGTGTGTGTGCACATAAGTAGGCCTAAGTACGAAATGAAATAATCGTAGCACATATTCTAGAACATTCCCCGAAGTCAGAATGCGTCTGCCTTTATGGTTGGGCAATGGCGGTGGCACACGCAAAATCTCAACATCGGTGAACCTGGGAGCTCTAGCTGAGAAATAAAAAGAAAAAAAGGATTCTAGGAACAAGAAGCTTCAAAAAAGAAAATCAAAGACACACATTAACATGACAACTTTGTTCACAAAACTGTTTTTATTGGGCATTTCTTTTTCTGTTGTCTCCGAGTACAGATCTTATGGAAATACATAGAAATGTCCTGTGCTGAAGCGCTAATAGCATTTGATATAAGTTTTCATTTCATTTTGATGAAATGTAATTAACCACGAAGAGACAGCCGTAGTCATGAACTTCGTTGCTTTTGTTCTGATTAGTTAAATGTCTTGAAATATTGTGTGGAAAATTAAAGTTTTACTTTTCCCCCACTTGTTTATCTCATCAAACACTATTTTCATACCTTGATTTTTTATTAGGGGGGGGGCTCTTTACTCTTGAAACATAGATTTTTTCATATAATTATTTTCTCCATCATTAGCTGAACTGGTAAAGGTGGTACCAAAATAACATAGCTCTGTTGTAGATTATGGGTGATCACAGTGTTGCATTGGTACATGTAGACTGCTTAGTCAAAACAAATGCTAAACAGTTAAAACACATGCACTGGCACGTATCTGAGCAATGGCATCAGCCTCTCTCTCTCTCCCCTTCTCTCTGTCTCTGTCTCTGTCCTCTCTGTCTCTCTCTGTCTCTGTCTCGTCTCTGTTCTCTCTCTCTCTCTCTCTCTCTCTCTCTCTCTCTCTCTCTCTCTCTCTCTCCCTCTGTCTGTCTGTCTGTCTGTCTGTCTGTCTTCTCTCTTCTCTCTCTCCTCTCTCTCTCTCTCTCTCTCTCTCTCTCTCTCTCTCTCTCTCTCTCTCTCTCTCTCATCTCCTCTCCCCTCTCTCTCCTCCTCTCTCCTCTCTCTCGCTCTCTCTTCTCTCTCTCTCTCCTCCTCTCTCCTCTCTCTCTCATGGCTACCCACCCCCACCCCCACCTCTCCACCATGCTGAAGGACTTTCTCCATTTTCTGACCCATCTTCTTGTAGTGTGCCCTCTCCCAAATCACCCCAAATTCAATTTGCCCCCACACACAAAGTTGGGGCCATCTTCAGCACAGTGCTCACAGCCCTCACAGACAAGGGATTTTCAGTGTGATCAGCCTTCAGCTTGACAGGGATTGAGAGCCGTGCTGTGCCACACACTGGAATGCTTTGCCTTCCTGCAAATTACTCCCTTCTGCTGCTGTGTGTTTTAAGGCCTATGCATTTCAATTCTCGGCTGTTTCAGTCTCTGAGTTAAACCTATTACCATCCCTGCAAATTTGGGAAAGCAAGAGTACAGAAGGCAATGAGTGTTACACTGCACATCTTACCAAAAGAAAAATGGTAAAGTTTAATGCTTATTTTGAAAGAATAACTGAGCACAAGGAAACACATACACTTGCAAACAGGGAAAAAAAATAATGGTAGGGCTGCTTTTGTGGTGATGTGCAGTCCTCTAGTTCAAATTCCATACAGAGAAATCTGTGTTCAGTTGATGACTGGACTTCTCCCTTGACTCTTTAAGGCGTTGTTAAAGCACTGTGCTGATTTTTCAGGCAAAGTGTCTTGGACAAGTTCAACTTGGCAGCACATGCCCACCAGGCAGCAGGTGCATGCTGGGTATGTTTCTGTCATCTATGCCATCGGCTGGTGCTAACCTGCTCTTCTACAAAAGATGGGTAGGGATTTTAACAGGTTTTGGATAATTTTTCGTTCCTTGGCTATAGCTCTGAGGTTAACCAATGGTGACATTTTTTTTATCTATGCAGCCGTTTTTGCCCTCCATGAAGGTAGCTGCATGCCAATTTTTTTTATCATAGCTAAACACACCAGTGTCCATGCAGGATTGTTTTATGTTTTTTAAATTTTTCTGTTGTTGGTTCTTATCGGCACCAATGGGCTACTCGTCTCAAAGGCAGAACGCGTTTTAATGTGTGTACAAGATGTTTCGCATGTATTCACACACAGGCATCAGTTTATAGACTCAATCAAAGGACTAGAGTCCTTTGGGGGGACTAGAGTCATTACTGTTATCTGTGTACAAGATGTTTCCCTGCATTCACACACAGGCATCAGTTTAAAGTCTCAATCAAAGGACTTTCGGGAGACTGGAGTCAGCACTGTTATCAACTCCAGGAAGAAAAATCCCTTTGAACAGTTAGCCTGGTGGTGGCTTGAACCAGGACTAAATCCTGAGCTGTGAAATCACAAGCATAACACTCTGACCATTAGGCTAACACCCCTCCCCCTTAACATATGCAAGATATTCTGCATGCATTTGTACACAAGGCCTTGATTTTCAATCTCATCTGAAGAACTTTCAGGGGAACCAGTGCTACGTCCAGGGTGAAATGTCCCCTAGAAAAGACATCTAAATGGAGACTGGAACCAATGCCCTCAGTTACCATCAGAGCTTAAATGCGATGCTCTAACCACTAGGCTATTCTGTTCTTACAAAGCATTCAGCTTTGATTTCTCAACTGGCTGGGAAAATCATAAAAAGGAGGGAGCTTGGTGTTGCTTTTGTCTATGCTAGGACTTACAGATAAGGATGGGAAATAGAAGGAAGAAGGGAATGAAATAGACAATATTGTGCATTACCATAAGCTCTGGTATATGGTTTCATTCGTGTGTGTCTTTGATAGTGACCAAATAGGACAGACAGAGGCAGAGGAATGGAGACAGAGAGAAACAAAAGAGGAAACAGCAAAGCACACACACACTCCTCCTCTCTCTCTCTCTCTCTCTCTCCTCTCTCTCTCTCTCTCCTCTCTCTCTCTCCTCCTCTCTCTCTCTCTCTCTCCTCTCTCTCTCTCTCTCATCATACATCAGCAATAAAGCACATGGATAACCCTGACAACATCATCACGTTCATTTTCTTCTCCTCTTTCTTCCCCAACTCTGGGGGTCACTCCCCACCCACCCACCCCCTCCCTCCACCATGCTGAAGGACTTTCTCCATTTTCTGACCCATCTTCTTGTAGTGTGCCCTCTCCCAAATCACTCCAAATTCAATTTGCCCCACACACAAAGTTGGGGCCATCTTCAGCACAGTGCTCACAGCCCTCACAGACAAGGGATTTTCAGTGTGATCAGCCTTCAGCTTGACAGGGATTGAGAGCTGTGCTGTGCCACGCACTGGAATGCTTTGCCTTCCTGCAAATTACCCCCCTTCTGCTGCTGTGTGTGTTTTAATGCCTGTAATTTTAGCTCTGGCTGCTTTAGTCTCTGGGTTAAACTTGTTACCATTGCTGCAGATTTGGCACTTGGAGTTGTTACACTGGTCATCTTACAAGAAGAAATAATTGCACACCTTCATACTTATTTGAACAACAAACAAAAAAACTTAAGCATTCAATAACTTCTTTTTCCCCATGAAGATGCCAGGGCCTGTCAGTATATATCATCTCACCTTCTGAAAATTCTGTGCTTGGAATTCCCCCTTTTCTATTTTCTCTTTGGTTTTGCTTTGTTCCTTTTCTTCCTGTCACCTCTTTCTTTTCTGTTTTCTGCCTTCTTGGTCCATTCTTCTGCTTTCTTTTTTCAAAAAAGACGTAAAAGATAACAGTTCTCTCCCATGCTGAAGTCAGGGCTGTTAAGCAGGGCAACACATTTTCGTCCATATCACAGACAACAATAAACAGTTGTTGTGTGTGCATTTGAAGAAGAAGAAGAAGAAGAAGAAGAAGATGATGATGATGATGATGATGATGATGATGAGATGATGATGAAATGAGATGATGATGATGAATGATGATGATGATGATGACGACGACGACGACGACGACCACAGATGATGATGACGACGACGATGACGACGACGACAACCATGGATGATGATGAGGAGGAGGAGGAGGAGGAGGAAAAAGAAGAAGAAGAAAAAGAATGAGGAGGAGGAGGACTTGTCTGCTCTGTTAACTTACTGAGGAGTTGTTGGGGAATAGCCGGCACTGCACTGAATGTTCAGGAAGGTAAATCCCGTACCTCTCCAGGTTGTAGTGTGCATGATAAGTGTGTTCCTCTCTTCTAGGCCACTGGTCACAATTGGCCTTCTGTTCTTTACAAAATGGATAGAGCTTATTTATTGATTCATTTATGATTTTATTTATTTAACTATATATTTACTTGTATATCTGTCTGTCTGTCTGTCTGTCTGTCTGTCTGTCTGTCTGTCTCTGTCTGTATGCACACGTACAAACGGGCTTGTATATGCACATGCACGTGCACATATAAACAATCAGAATTTTGTTTTTTTCTGATTACAACCCCTTTCTCTATCTCACTGGCCATCATGGCACAGTGGTTAGTACACTGGACTCGTGGTTACAAGGTTCTAGGTTTTTCGATCTTCATCAGACTGCTGGGGGTTGGGGAATTCTGCCCCTCCTCCCCAAAGTGAGTTTGCTCTAGGATCAATGGGAAGACAAGGACAATAATCCACTTTACAGGGGGCGATTTTGAGAGTCTTGCTTGTACAGCACTGTAGCTGTCTCTATCCCTAGGGCCTGGTTGATCCCAAGATACATTATACCAGGAAGTGTAGATTACAGGCCTTTCAAGTAGTCTTAAACCAGATGCACCATTATACCACCATCAGTGATTATCTTCCTCATCACTAATGATCATTATGCAATAAAGAAAATAAGAAGGAAGGTGGCAGGATGGTTTAGACCTGTTCTGGGTTCGATTCTCAACCTTGCCCTTTCTTCCCAGTTTGAGGAGGAAATTGAAGTGAATGTCAAGTCTTTGGGAGGAGACTGTAAACAAGGGGGACCTGTGGGCTTAGGGACTTGTGCCATCAAAAGAACCCTGTAGAGTTGAGAATCAGAAAACAGCAGGGAGATACCTCCCGGCTGTTCTGGCAAAATCAGTAGGTTAAATTCCCAACTGTATCCCCCAAGTCGAATGGGGCTACCAGAAATTGTGTGGAAAATGGTTGCATATGCAAAAAAATCTCACCATTGGTGAACCTTAAAGTTCTAGCCAAGGAATGAGAAAATAAAAACAAACAACAAAAAAAGGACAAATAATTGTCTCTGATTTATGTGGTCTCATTTGCTTCAGTCTCATGTTGAACTGAGCTTTGGTTTTCTGTATACTTTTGCATTCATAGTGAGTTTGTATCTAGCCATCACATAGCTCATTTCCATACCCCCTCCCTCCTCCACCTCCCATCAACCTCCCTTCTGTAACAGCCACTCTTTTTCATGCTGAAGGACTTTCTCCATTTTCTGACCCATCTTCTTGTAGTGCGCCCTCTCCCAAATCACCCCAAATTCTATTTGCCCCCCACACAAAGTTGGGGCCATCTTCAGCACAGTGCTCACAGCCCTCACAGACAAGGGATTTTCAGTGTGATCAGCCTTCAGCTTGACAGGGATTGAGAGCTGTGCCTTCTGGTACAGATATAGAGAGAGGCTGCTGCTGTTTTGTTTCCAGGGGTTCTATTTTAGATTTTTTTTTCTCTCGTTTTTTGGCTAGAACTCTGAGGTTCACCAATGGTGAGATTTTGCATTTGGGATGGTTTTTGCCAACCATTATGTAACTGCATTCAGACTCCAATATTTTTCAAAAATGAACTTCTTATACAGGGGACAGGATAGCCTAGTGGTCAGAACATTGCGCTCGCAATTTAACGACCCTGGGTTTGATTCCTGTTTGAGGGGATAAACTGAGGCCCTGTGTGCAAACGCACGCAGAACATCTTGCGCACACGTTAAATCCTATTCCACTTTTTGTAAGAGTAAGTCATTGTGTGCCGGTGGGAACAGATGACAATATTTACAAAACTGCAAGCACACGGGACTGGATGTAAAAAAGCACATGAGTGCTTATTCCATTATCCTCTATATAAAAGAATAAATGAATAAATATATAAATATACTCTAGTCTTTCGGATGAGACTTTAAACTGAGGTCCAATGTGCGAACTCACGCAGAACATCTTGTAAAATGCTGCCTTTCTCAAGAGAAGGCCATTGAGTACATTGCGAACATATGATAAAATTTACAAAACTGCATGCACCCATCGACTGGATGTTCAAAAAGACACCTTTTACTTATTTATTATTCATGAAATAAAAGATTTACATAAATAAGGGAATTTGATAAAAGAATGAATCTTTTCCTTGTTTGTCAATTAGGCCTACATAGTTCAGTCTATTCAAAGACTTACTAAAAGGTAAAAGTGTCCCATAACCTGTGTGGTCGAAGGGGAGGGAGGTGTCAGAGACCTCAGCTTCTCAAAGGGCCAGCATATTGAGGGCGGCGCCCATCTCCTCTCCCTTGCTGCTTTACCTTCCCTGACCTTAAAGAGGGCAGGTACCCATTCACAGCTGGGTGAACTGGGGGACTGTACTGAAGCCAAGGCGCGCAAACGGCCACCCATCCAAATGGTAACCACGCTTGATGCTGCTGAACATTGACTGGGGAAACTGAGTGCTCTGACCAGTGAGTTATCTCCACAATTTCCCCCTTCGGTCAATCCTTAACACAGTCAGGGGACTGTAATGAGGGATATAGAAAAGAAAAGTCATTGCGTCCAGATCAAATACTGAAATACTTTGTCTTTGTGTACAACGAATTTTTAATTATTGAAAAAAAGGTTGATAAATTGTTGCCATGTTTATGGACCCTGATTGCCATCATGAAACGTAAACAAACTGAATAACTTTTTCCCCAAGCTTTCAGGCAAACGCACATACATGCACGTGTGCGCTCTCTCCTCTCTCTCTCTCTCTCTCTCTCTCTCCTCTCTCTCTCCTCTTCTCTCTCTCTCTCCTCTCTCTCTCTCCTCTCTCTCTCTCTCTCTCTCACACACACACACACACACATACACCACATACACACACACTTATTTGTACATAAATTCATATGCACAGACACACATGTACATGCATACACACACATAACCACATACACATTTCCCTACATATTTACATATACACAACATGCACACATTATAGATACTGTTGGAATTTTTAGGGTTGATCAGATTGACAGCCAGGCAGCCTTTTGTCCGACATTAGGTCATAAACTGCAGTTTTCAAACTGAAACAGCAGGGACTTTTGCTTTGGCCTTGTCACTATCTTTCATCGTGGAAAACCAAAGTTGACGTAGCAACATACCAAAGCTGGATTATATACACTTCTTTTTTCTTCGTATCTAAAACAAACAAAAACGCACAACCTCACTCCTTAAATTCAAAAACTAGCTAATATAGCTCTACATAGAGGTATGACTGGTAAATAGGACCACACTGGTAAATAGACTGTAAATAGGGCCATACTGGTAAATAGTACATACTGGTAAATAGACTGAAATAGGACCATACTGGTAAATAGACTGGTAAATAGGCCATACTGGTAAATAGACACACTGGTAATAGACTGTAAATAGGGCCATACTGAATAGCTGGTAAATAGGCCATTGGTAAATAGTACCACACTGGAAATGACGGAATAGCTACTGGTAAATAGACTGGTAAATAGGGCCATACTGGTAAATAGTACCACACTGGTAAATAGACTGGTAAATAGGACCATACTGGTAAATAGACTGGTAAATAGGGCCATACTGGTAAATAGGCCATACTGGTAAATAGTCCGCACTGGTAAATAGACTGGTAAATAGGGCCATACTGGTAAATAGACTGGTAAATAGGGCCATACTGGTAAATGATGGTAAATAGGGCCAACTGGTAAATAGACTGGTAAATAGGGCCATACTGGTAAATAGACTGGTAAATAGGGCCATACTGGTAAATAGTACCACACTGGTAAATAGCTGAATGGCCATACTGGTAAATAGACTGGTAAATAGGGCCATACTGGTAAATAGGGCCATACTGGTAAATAGACTGTAAAAGGGCCATACTGGTAAATAGCCACACTGGTAAATAGACTGTAAATAGGGCCATACTGGTAAATAACTGTAAATAGCCAACTGGTAAATAGGACCACACGAAAAAACTGGTAAATAGGGCCTACTGGTAATAACGATAATCAGTACCCACTGGTAAATAGACTGGTAAATAGGACCATACTGGTAAATAGACTGGTAAATAGGACCATACTGGTAAATAGTACCACACTGGTAAATAGACTGGTAAATAGTACCATACTGGTAAATAGACTGGTAAATAGGACCACACTGGTAAATAGACTGGTAAATAGGGCCATACTGGTAAATAGTACCACACTGGTAAATAGACTGGTAAATAGGGCCATACTGGTAAATAGACTGGTAAATAGTACCACACTGGTAAATAGGACCACAGACTTTACTGGAAAGTTATCTTTTGCTCTTGGTTTCCATTCGTCCCATGTGTTCTAGGATTTGGAAAAATGCTTAGTGATACTCAAAAGTGAGCCAGATGATCCCATGCCAACTGAGTCCACTTATTTCCTGACAAAATGTATTCTGTCGCTTGTGTCTTATAGCCTACACAGATGGATTTGTTTTGCTTCCACGATGACAATGCTTTTAAAATGAAGTGCGTCTAACAGGCAGACACTTAGTCTCACATATTTGGCAATGGGATTTTTTTTTTTTACCATTTCAGAAAACCTGTTCCCCACGAAAACAGCCCTTATACTATGGTCCCAACATGAAAGACAACTGTGCTTGTGACGTGTCACGGCACTGACATAGATAAAACAGGAAGAGCATTCACAGCGCATGCGCAGCTCGGGGCGAACAGTCGGTGACAGGTGATTCGTCATTCCGGGCAATGTGTCATTCCGTAAAGATGGAAGAGTGTGTGGTTGGTACACTGTGAACATCTCTTCCAAGATGGTAAAGGCCACGTCAACACACTTGTCGCATCCCATTTATTAATGAGCTGGGAGTTATCCCCCCCTCCCCCATCTTTCATGTCTTCTTTCGTCCCTTTTTCCCTCTTCCCTCACGGTGCTCCTTGTAAGGTGTGTGTGTGTGTGTGTGTGTGTGTGTGTGTGTGTGTGTGTGTGTGTGTGTGTGTGTGTGTGTGTGTGTGTGTTGTGAAAACAGAAACTCCCACGCTAAAAAAAAAAAAAAAAAATAGTAAATCATTCAGTTCAATCCATACTGTGTTCTACAGCCCATACCATCAGAGGGAAAAAGACAAAAGTAGACATAATCTTGCCTAAAAAAAAACAAAAACTAACTAACAATATTGCAACATATGTTCCAACAAATTTTCCACAAAGAAATATCACATTCAAAAACAAAAC
>CM060324.1:23352275-23357275 GCA_030674155.1 Stramonita haemastoma | reverse complement strand
GAAATTTTCAATGTTGAAGATTCTGGAACAAAGAAAGAACGTGGTGAGCGTCTTAGACAAAGAGTAAGTCATGTAGTGTAGTGTAGTGTAGTGTAGTGTAGTGTAGTGTAGTGTAGTTAGTGTAGCGTAGCGTAGTGTAGTGTGGTGTGGTGTGGTGTGTGTGGTGTGATGTGGTGTTGCGTAGTGTAGCCTAGCGTAGCGTAGCGTAGTGTAGCGTAGTGTAGTGTAGTGTAGTGTATGCAGTCTGGCGTAGTGTTGTGTAGTGTGGTGTGGTGTGGTGTGGTGTGGTATAGTGTGGTGTGGTTTGGTGTGGTGTGATGTTGAGTGGTGTTGTGTGGTGTGGTGTCGTACCGTGTCGTGTTCGTGTCGTGTCGTATACTGCAGTGCCGTGCCGTGTCGTGTCGTGTAGTGTATTGCTTTGCATTGTGTTGCGTTGTATTGTGTCGTTATGTTACATTGTATTGTGTTGCGTTGCGTTGTATTGTATAGTGTTGCGCTGTATTGTATTGTACTGAATAGTGTTGTGTTGTGTTGCATTATATAGCGATTTGTTGTATTGTATTGTGTTGTGTAGTATAGAATTGTATTGTGTTGCCTTGTATTGTGTTTGTATTGTATTCTGTTGTATTGTGCTGTATTTTTACTGCATTGTACTGGGATGTATAGTATTGTAGTGTATCATATTGTATCGTGTTGTGTTGTATTGTACTGTACTGTGCTGGATAAAGAACATCAAGGATTGGACACGGCACTGTCGCTGCGAAAGGCTGAAAACAGACCAGCCTGGAGAACACTGACCACTGAAACATCCCTCCAACAAACACCTTGGCCAAGGGATTTCTTCTTCTTCTTCTCTCGTTCGCTTTACACTGTCAGATGTGTCTGGGAAAAATAATGGCATGTCCTTTCCAGCTCCTCCCGTGGGCAGTACAGCTTGGTCTGCAGGGTTATCTCTGTTGGTCACACTTTCTTCCTCAGGTCGCCGAATAGCGTACACCTCTGAAGGATGTGCTCACCTGTCTGTTTTCTTTACCACAGGCACACAGGGGAGAAGGAGCAAGTTTCAGCTTTGTGTACATATGGTGGTTTAGTCCGTTGTGCCAAGTGCGGAGTCTTAGAATTCTGACTTGTTCTTCTCTTTTGAGGTGGTGGTAGTCATCCTTTTCTACTCTAGGTCGGGCCATAAATTTGATGATCGTCTTCTTTTCATGGAAGGTGAAGCTGCTTTCCCACTGTTCTTTCTGTGCCCCTTGTTTTGCAAGTTCATCAGCCTGTTCGTGACCAAGGGACTGACTGACTGATTAACTGACTGATTGACTGATTCATTCATTCATTCATTGGTTGCTTGGTTGATTCATTTCAGATCCATCTTCTAATCAAGTGCCAATGCCGGTATGGCCTCGGCAATGGGATGAACACAAAGCAACATGCAATGACATAAGAAGAGGTTGATACATAACTTGAGTAACAATACTGAGAACGTTTTAGCTGTGGTAGCAGTTTTGGAGAAGAAAAAAAAAGGGGGGGGGGGAGTTGCAGTGATTTTAATGGTGGTGTTGTCTTGAAAAAAGCAAGATGGTCATGCTGTTGTTTGATTTCTAGATTCGAAAAATAAAATGATGATTATCAACAACAAAAAAATTTAATGGCCAGTTTCCGTCCTTTTCCTTTCACTACACACACACCACACACACGCAACCGCAACCCACGCACAACGCACAACCCCACACAACACACAACATACACACCATACATACATACATACATACATACATACATACATACATACATACACACAACACACACCACACACACACACACACCACACACACACACACACACACACACACACACACACACACACACACACACACACACACACACACACACACAACAAACAACCACGAACCAAAGCTCTCTCACTATGGGCCGAATGGTCCCTACTTACAGGTAACAATAGCACAATAGCCTTCATTGAATCAGTCTGTCCCCTGGTTGTCTGTTTCTACGGTTGACAATGGTTGTAATACTTCATTATGTTTTTTTCTTGTCTGATCTCTTATGAGTGACCGTTACACTATCTTTTGGCCCAAGATTGAGCTGAATTAAGAAATAGCTGAAAAAAATAACAGTAATGGTTATAAAATATATATTTAAAAGTTAGAAGATGAATAAATAAATTATGCATATACATATGTGCATATCAATGATATATATGATATATATAATGTATGTATATATATATATGTGAATGAATGTTTTAAATTATTAAATAAATTATTTATGTTCATGAATGTTTTAAATTATGAATTGTTTTAAGTAATTCCAATGACATTCTGTTCACTGCTATGTGGTCAATGTTTTAGTACGTTATCATTCTAGTAAAGACTCGAAAATTTGGGGAAAAAGTTTACCAAGTGTTTGCTTGGTTTGTTTTTCTTCTCTCTCTCCTCTCTCTCTCTCTCTCTCTTCTCTCTCTCTCTCTCTCTCTCTCTCTCTCTCTCTCTCTCTCTCTCCTCTCTCTCTCTCTCTCTCTCTACATCTATCTTTATATATATATATATATATATATAATATATATATATATATATATATATATATATATATATATATAATATATATATAATATAATATATATATATAATAATATATAAAACATACAAACATACAAACATACATACATACATACATACATACATACATACATACATACATACATACATACATACATACATACATACATACATAAATTCACTGTATAAACTTATAACAAGTGAGGATACAAAAGAAAGGATCAGCGATGTAGAAGTGTTTGTTTTTTTAAACCAAATTCATAAATGAAGTTATTGAATACTCTTTTCAATTTTTTTCCTTTCCTCGGCTCCAATGTTTATGGAGAGATTTTTGTGTAGGCGACCGTTTTTCATCTTCGTTGTCGTCGTCGTCATTGTCATCATCATCATCACAATCATCATCATCAATCCTCATCATCATCATTTCTTTAACCTAGATGGTTGTTGGAGGTATAAGAAGGACGAATTGGTCTCTCAGTCTTTCGCAGCAACACAGCCATGTCAAGGCCGGTCCAATTTTTTTATGTTCTGCTTCCATTCTTTCTCCATCTGCCCCTGTTGTCTTCCTCCCTCAAGTGTCCCCCGCATATGGTCTTGGCAAGAGAGCTATGATACATGACGCGACCAAACCACGCCAGCTTCCTCCACTTTACAGCAGCCAGAAGGGGTTTGTTCCTGTGGCCCAGCTTTCATGATCACCTTTTTGCCACACTGACTCCTTGGTTCTGTGGTCCTGCCAGGAGATGTGTAGAAGCCTTCTGAAGGATTTCTTTTCAAAGGCTGTGCAGGGATTTTCTCGTCCATTTCTGCAGTCAAGGTCCAGATTTCACACCCCCACACAGCAGGATAGAACTGACAAGTGTTCTAAGCAGCATTCAGTTTTGTTTGAAAGCTGATCCCTTAGCTTTTTTTCAAATCCTGCTCAATTTTGCCATGGCCGAGGTTGCAAGTCATCAGTCATCAGTCCATTAACCTAGATGGTCGTCGGAGGCACACGGAGAACGAATTGGTCTTCAGTCTGGGCTTTATTTCAACTGTGGTCAGTGTCGAACTAAGACATTTGAAGGAGTCTACACTTAAGCTGTTGACAGTTCGTGTATATGGACATAAAAACAAACATTGTTATGCTCTGCAAATCCTGTCAGTGGTCCATTTCCGCAATCCGATATACAACAATAACGCGGCACGAACGTGCTCTATATCATCTGAAACCTCACAACCGCACTCAATGTCTTCCTGATGTTATTAATGTTGTTGTTGTTGTTGTTGTTGTTGCTGCTGCCGCTGCTGCTGCTGCTGCTGCTGCTGCTGCTGCTGCTGCTGCTGCTGCTGCTGCTGCTGCTGCTGCTGCTGCTGCTGATGATGATGATGATGATGATGATGATGATGATGATGAGTTACTGTTGCTGCTGCCACTGCTGCTTCTATTCTTCCAGTTGTTTAAGTTCTTGTTGTTCGTGTTAGTCTTCTTGTCCTCTTCCCCCTCCTCGTCATCATCATTGTCATCGTCATCGGTGGTGAGTATGTTCCTAATAAGGAAGACAATGACGCTCTGTCCACAGGTTAGATCCACGATGGCTCACACTGCACTGCTGCTGCTGCTTCCGGTTTTGCTAGGGGTCACAGAGGTGGTAGGTCACGGGGGTCACCACGGTGACCCTAATGTGATGCAAATGACCCAGGAGGCCCCGAACAGCTTCCACGATCCCACTGTGGTCGGAGATCAAGCGTAGGTACCCCTTACTGTCCACTCTTCGCCTTCACCTCTCCCTACCCCTGAACAATCTGTCAAACTTTAGCTTTGAAAAATAACTTCTCTGCAGTTGTCTTTGGTCTTGCTCGTCTCGTTTCTGGATAAATTGAGCCATAGAAAATCTGATATATATATATATGGTCGAAACTCTCGTGTATGAGGAAGCCCCAGGACGGTACATATGAAAGGAAAGAAAGCAAGTCAAAGAGCAGTAAGATTTTAGTCTTCTGGTTTCTATATAATATACATAATTATATTACTAACTCAAATAGACTCCACTTAAAACATTAAAGAAATTAAAAAGCTATGTTCCGGAGAGTTGCGATATTGTTAAGTCACATCAAAAATTCGCTGACATACACTGCTGCTTGATAATGGCGGTTGGTTGATTCCGTCCCTTGATCGGATAACTACACTAGGACCCTAACATAAGCAACAACAGACTTGATAGCTAGCATGGTGGTCAGAGCATTGAGTTCGAGCCCACCACCGAGATGCTCTGTCAACGGGATTTCCCCCCTGGAGTTAACATCAGTGATGATTTCGCTCCTCCAAGTCTCCAGATGAGATCATAAACCGAGGTCCCGAGTGCCAAACCACGCAGATCATCTTGCGCACACGTTAAAATCTGTTCCGCTTTGCGGAAGAGTAAGCCATTGCGTGTTGATAGGAAC
>CM060324.1:23339775-23342275 GCA_030674155.1 Stramonita haemastoma | reverse complement strand
CTTCATCTTTTAATGAAAACCCATCAAATCAACTGGACTCATTATATTCCAGAA
The DNA here is from genome assembly GCA_030674155.1 of Stramonita haemastoma. Classification (NCBI taxonomy): domain Eukaryota; kingdom Metazoa; phylum Mollusca; class Gastropoda; order Neogastropoda; family Muricidae; genus Stramonita; species Stramonita haemastoma. The sequence continues at coordinate 23,342,221 of CM060324.1, read as the reverse complement.
AGCAAGACCTTAAAACGCTTACTACACCGGGTTTTTCTCGCAATACTAATCATAGCAGCAACATGTCCTACCGAAATGGGACCTTCCTGCACACTACAATGCGCAAAAGCATAAAAAATAAAACACTTGCTAAGTTGATTTCTGTCACAAAATGAACAAAAAACTGGACATTACTCTTCTCTAGCAAAGGAGAACTCAACACGTTTTCTGAGTTAATTTCATTTGATTTTGACTCTTTCCGTGAAACTGTATAAACATATGGCAACATAATCAGGGAGGTAGATCACGTTTGGCATGTAGCAAGTGAAGAGAATAGTCTCGAGTTGTACTCATCAGTATAAAGCTGTTTGAGATTAATATAGTATTTTTAAAGAATATATATATATATATATGGTATAAACAAAACAAAGGTTATCTACAAGTGAGATTGGTAAGGTGGGCGTAAGAGGAGAGAAAAAACAGAGCAGAGGAACAGAGAGGGAGAGTGGGGGAAGGAGGGAGGGAAAGAGAGATGAGAGATAGGGTAAAAATCTGATTAAAGCAATAGACCTTAAGATGGTCACGCCCATAGTTGTCGGGGAGACAGACAGACAGACAGAGACACACAGAGACAGAAAGACAAACAAACAGACACACACACAAGAGGGAAGCAGAGACAGAGGCAGACCGACAGACAAGAGAGGGGGGCACTGAGAATCTGATGAAGGCAAAACCACTGATGATACAATGATGGCTGTATGTCTGGACATTAAATTTTATTATGCTGTCTGTAAATCATTCGACCCCTCTTCTCTACGTTCCCTGCTAATAGGGTGGGCTGTGTAGTACCTGGTCTTGCTCTGTGCTGGTACCTGTGCACCAGGCCTGCCCCGTAGCCTCAGCCCACACACTCCAACCTCACAGCAACTCATTTTTTTTTCAACAGGATACATGCTGGCTCTGTTCCTGTTTCCGCAACCCACTGTACATTTACCTTAATCCATTTTCTGTCTGGTAGATTGTACTCCTTATTTCAGCACCCACACACTATCCAATTACCCCCCCCCCCTCCCCTTCCTAACCGGGGAAAAAAACCCACAGCTGCAAACAAACAAAAGAACCAGAGATTTTGAAAGGTATAATAAACAAAAGAAAGGAAAACCAAAGCGTGAATTGAGATGACGATATGGCCTCCAAAAACAAATTTTACACAGAGGATAGAGTTATCGCAAAATACGAAACGGCCAAAAACAAAGCTAAACGGAGATAGATGACAGTGATCTGTTATCTCCGTCACAAAATTATTGATGGTAACATCTCAAAAAGGCTATTAAAAAAATTACAGATGATTAGCTTCATCTTTTAAAAAAAAAATTTGAAAAAAACATTATCTTCACAAAGATGATAGTATTATCTCCTAAAAAGAAATTCTTCACACAAATGATCGTAACAGCTCAGACAGTAAGAAAAACTTACACAGATGGTTTTCTTTAAAAAAAAAACCCCATCAAACAACTCAAAAAACGTTCATCCCATTCGATTTTGCTCCAACTATAAATTGTTATTGATTGCTTGTGTGTTGTATAGGTCGAATGCAAGCGCTTTGATTTGTTTTTACAAGATATAGTGCTATGTAAATTCCATGTCTTATTATTATTCATTATTATTATCTCTATCATCTTAACAACAACTAGACACAAACACACCAACATTCAAAATATAAAAAAGCTATATCTCCAGAAAAATGTACACAAACGCGCCTCTCAAAAGCAAACACACATGTACAGCTTCCATGTTGGAGGAACGCAGTCTAGCAGACAAGGGACATAACTATGCTGCAGACACTTAAGAGAGGGACATGGCGACATATTTCAGGGAGCTGTTGTAGCCGCCGAAGCTCTGCCAGAAGATGCCATCAAAGAAGTTACTGGCGGGGGTGTAGGGGCCCGGGGGGTAGTAGTAGCCGTTGAGCATGGTGTAGGCACAGTAGTTGTACCACCAGCCCCCTTTCATGTTCACAGCACACTGGTTAGGGTCAGGGCTGTCGTACGTCTGAAGTAAAAAAATACCATGATAAAATCATTCGTCTTCTTTTTCTCGTTGGTTTAATGTCCATTCACTACAAGGTCATTTAGATAATGGTATATTCTGATATAAAATCATGCATGTGTACGCGCAAGTCCGCGCGTACATGTTTTATATGCATGCACACGATCGCACACGCACGCATGCGTGCGCACACACAGAGAGACACCATACAATCTGACGACCCGGGTTGAATTCCCGTTCGAGAGGATATTTTCCCCTGGAGTTAACATCAGTGCTGACTCCACTCTCCCCAAAAATCCTTCGGATGAGACTATAAACCGAGGCCCCGTGTGTGCGAACGCACGCAGAACATTTTGCGCACACGTTAAATCCTGTTCCGCTTTTCGTAATAGTAGGCCATTGTGTGCCGGTGGGAACA
>CM060324.1:23212275-23332275 GCA_030674155.1 Stramonita haemastoma | reverse complement strand
AAATTCCAAGACAATAAGCCAATCCCAGTCAGGTAATCTTAAGTGTTTTGAAGAGCGAAGAGAATTGTTCTCAGTGAGAATAACATTTCTCACTATGACAAAGCTGCTCGGCAATTGAGCACAAGGCTAAAGCTATGGTGAATGTCGCAACTCTCAGCTCATAGTCACAAGATCGCTTGACATGCCCTACTTTATTAAAGCATAGGCATTGCTTTGTATCGGTGTAACAGTGCTTGTGCAGGGAATATACTGAGTGGCATAGATAATGCAGTGTGTGTGTGTGTGTGTGTGTGTGTGTGTGTGTGTGTGAGTGTGTGATGTTGTTGTCTTCAATTTTACGTCTGTTCTTTTCGTGTGTGTGTGTGAGCGCGCACGTGTGCGTGTGTGTGCGATGCAGTTCAACACAAAAAAAGTTTATTCATAGGTGTATGTGTGTGCATGCGTGCACGCGTGTGTACGTCCATGCATGCGCTTGTTGGTTTGTCAATTTGAGAAAGTGCATATAAACACAACATTGGCTTATCATAACTCCTCTTTGTTAACGTTGTTTCCATTTTTTTCCCCTGAGTGATAGAAAAGAGGTAATTTTTAGCACAGAATTTCTAGGTGGGGATCCTATTTATACTGACAGATCCATGCATTCTCCATGGGGGAGGTAAGTGTAGGCCTATGTGTGTAGATTTTGTGTGTGAAAGTGTGCATGTGTACGTACGTGTATGCGCGCGCGTGCGTGCGCGCGTGTGTATGCCTGTGTAAAAGCTGCACAAAAGAAGAGAAACAGGTATGAAGACAATGACAAAACTGGGGGCAGATTTGTGCATGTGTGCATACCTGTGTTTTTGCTCACGTGTGTGTGTGTGTGTGTGTGTGTGTGTGTTGTGTGTGTGTGTTGGTGTGTGTGTTGTGGTGTGTGTGTAAGGCAAGTAAAATAAAAACTGGAAACATAGTTCATGAAAGATAAATTAGTCAGTTTTTTTTTTTACCAGATCAGATTTTCAGTTTTTTCCTGTCATCACCAACGATGTGATAGGGTCACATATGTAGCCTCGGGTGTACTGAATAGTGAATCTGTTTTCCTACTGCTATTGTAATGGACATGACTGATCGAGCCAGCATTATTCTCTCTCTCTCTCTCTCGTTTGCCGATTCCTTTCCTTCTTTCCTCTCTTCATCTGTTGCAATCCACCGGGAGTCCGTCTGTTGGTCTGCTTGTTTAGGACCTGACTGTCTGTGCTTGGTCCTTTCTATGACCCTGTTCTATGGCAGGTTGGTCTGGCGTATTGTTGTCGAGCCTGGTCATTTTGTGTGGCTGGGTCTGGTTTTTTGTTTTTTCAATGTTTTCTTTTCAAGTTGATTATGTACTTGGTAGTAAGGCATGTGTATGTGTTTGTTTCCCTGTCAAAGTGTTATCTTTCTAGAGTTTTGTCATTGGTTCTTTTATGTGCACTGAAAAGATTTTGCACGCAGGACCTTCATTTATTGTCTCGTGTGACAAAAAAAACCAGCACCCAGACCACCAGTCAAAGTCTGGTGGATGGGGAAAAGCCGGGGCACTAACAAGAATCAAACTCACACCTCTCACTTTCTATGTGGGTGCCTTACCTCTAGACCACCAAAATCACCTTTAATGTCATGTTTAATGATGCCGTGCCATGCCATTTTGTGTCGTTGTTGTGTCAGAAGACGAAGATAACAAGCTGACAGGGAACTGACCAACTTCAACACCTTCCTGGGTAAAGGGGAGAGTGGAGTCAGCACTGATGTTAACTCCAGCAGAAAAATATCCTCGACCGGACTCAAACCCTGGTCGTCAAATTGCCAGCGCAATGTTCTGACCACTAGGCTATCCGTCCCCCCTGAGTGAGTGTGTGTGTGTCTGCTTGCCTGTCTGGTTTTCTTTACCACAGGCACACAGGGGAGAAGGAGCGAGTTTCAGCTTTGTGGAGAAAACACATATGAACTGCCTGACATTGTAAACACACACTTTACTGTACCAAGAACAACAACACACGCAGGAAAGGTGAAGAGCAAACTCAACTTTATTCATTGCACAAAATCAATAATTAAAACATCATGAATTTTTACACTGAATTTCCGTCTGTTCCAGTACATTCCGGTGATTGCGAGATGTATTTATCTCACAATGTAATTAAGCAGAAAAATCCATCAATATATCAAACACAGGACTCTGTTATACTCCAGGGTGCAAAAGCTCTAAATCCTTCAAACTGATTTCTCTCACAATATTATCTACACCAGCAATGTATCATAGATATGACTTCTTAATACTCCAATGAGCAAAACCTCAAGTTGCTGATTGAATTGATTTCTCTCATGATATGAAGAAAAAAGCAACATATTGACTGGACTCATACTCCAGCGTGCAACAGTTCAAAATCCTTACAAATTGATTTATCTCACGATGTTAACTTAGGAAAAAAAAACAATACATCATAGACTGGACATTACTACTATACTCCAACTGGCAAAAACCTCAAGAATGCTTTCTAAATCAATCTTCCTCAAAATGCTGAGAAAAAAACACATACACCAAACTTTTTTTTTTTGCTGCCTCGTCTTCTGCGACATCCCCATACTGTTGTTCCCACACCGCTCATTTCAATCTCCCCGCCACAGCCATACCCTGATTTGTTGCGTCTCATCCTCAGGGTCAGAAGTCCACAGGGAGCCCATCAATATTAGGCTGCCGTGGGCCACCAGCCAGAGGGGCCCTGCACTTCTGCTGGGTCACTTTGGTGGTGTTCAGTGGTGCCTGTTATGAGCTAACATATGCAGGACACCACCTATTAAGCCCCCTACTAACGACAGTATTAGCTCAGTCACAGAGCCAGACTGACTGAGTCACCTACCTGAGGTGGCGACCACCACAACATCCCTCCAACGACCACCCCCCGTGAACCTCCAACCCCAAAGGCTTTGACACAAACTCACCATAGGCACAGAAGTGCATGGGGAAACCAAATCTGAGGTCACCACGAGACCAGAGCAACGGGGGCCACCAAATCAGAGGCAATTTTTATTATTGCATGATGATCAATGGTGATGAGGATGATGTAATGATGCTGCTGTGGAGGTGCATCCGCTTTGAGACTACTTGACAGAGTTGTACTCTACACTTACTGTCATAACATATCCTGGCGTCAACCAGGCCTGAGAGACACAGACACCTGCAGTGTTGGTCAGGTAATTAGAGCAACACTCTTAAATTTGCTTCCGTAAAGTGGATAAGCTTGACTGACTGGTCCCAGTCTCCCCACTGAGCCCACAGCACACTCACTCTGGGTAGGAGCCGGCCGGAGCTCGAAAAATCCCTTTGACTCTTACGGGAATCGAACCCATGACCTTCCATGGCAGCTGGTCACTAAAACTTTATTATACTTAAATGAGCAAAACTCCAAAATGCTTATAAACTAACTACATTGATTTTTCTTCATCTTTTAATGAAAACTCATCAAATCAACTGGACTCATTATATTCCAGACAGCAAAACCTTAAAAAAGCTTACTACACCGGTTTTTCTCACAATACTAATCATAGCAACGACATGTCCTACCAAAATGGGACTTCCCTGCACACTACAATGCCCAAAAGCACATAAAAAACACTTGCTAAGTCGATTTCTGTCACAAAATGAACAAAAAACTGGACATTACTGTTCTCTAGCAAAGGAGAACTCAACACATTTTCAGAGTTAATTTCATTTGATTTTATTCTTTTCATGAAACCGTATAAACGTATGGCAACATAATCAGGAAGGTAGATCACGTTTGGCACGTAGCAAGTGAAGAGAATAGTCTTGAGTTGTACTCATCAATACAAAGGTGTCTGAGATCAATACAGTATTTCATAAATAAAACAAAGGTTAGCCTGAAGTGAGATTGGTAAGGTGGACGTGAGGGGAGAGATAAAACAGAGCAGAGGAACAGACAGATATAGACAGAGACACACTGTGAGAGGGGGGAAGAGAGAGGGGGGAGGGAGCAAAAAGGAGAGAGATAAGAGAGAGATGGGGGTTAAAATCTTTCACAGTGGTTTCACAATTTACTCTTCACCTCAGGTAAAAGGAATTTTCTGACTGAATCTTACCTTTATTTCATTCATTGATCTTATATATATTTACAATTCTTACCTGACCACACAAACCATCGCAACATTATTCTCTGAGGGTGACTATATAAATATACATATCTCCTATTCTCAGCCCTTAGCAACAACAGAGTAGGCCTACATGCTGAGTATAAAAGAAGCATTCTGTAACAGTATGGTCAGGTATATAATGCCTCCCCACCCAACCTCAAACCAATAATTAAAAAAAAAACTTTAAAAAAACAAACCCCAAATCCAGAAATCACTGATGCAAGGAAAAGGCAGCGCAACTTAAAAGCTCAAACAAGAGTGGAAGGAAGCAAGGTCTGGTCATCACCAAAAAAAAAAAAAAAAAAAAAAAGTCTGGTCATCACTGGCTGCCCTCTTCCTCCTCGCTGTCAGTGGCCTCATCACACATGATCTTTTTTTTTTGGTCTTTTTTTTCTTTTATATCGAGGATAATGGAATAAGCAGTCGTGTGCTTTTTTACATCCAGTCCCTGTGTATGCAGTTTTGTAAATCATGTCATCTGTTCCCACCGGCACACAATGGCCTACTCTTACAAAAAGCAGAACAGGATTTAACGTGTGCGCAAGATGTTCTGCATGCGTTCGCACACAGGGACCTCGGTTTATAGTCTCATCCAAAGGACTTTTGGCGGAGTGGAATCAGCACTGATGTTAACCCCAGGAGAAAAATCTCCTCAAACTGGAATGGAACCCGGGTCCTCAAATTGCGAGCGCAATGTTCTGACCACTAGGCTATCCTGTCCCCATCATCTTCATCATTGACTGCCTTCTTCCTCCTCCTCGCTGTCAGTGCCTTCATCGTACATGGTCCTCAAGGGCTGCTCAGTCATCAGCAGACCTTTGTCGTACAGGGTGGAGGCTATGCTCAGCTGCAAGAGACAAAACAATGCCATCAGGCAAACTAAATTACACACATACATACATAAATATCTTGACTGACAATCATGCAACCAACCGTGCGTCAAGTTTCCTTGTCAGTCAGTTTTCTTCCTGGTTTTTATGTGTGAAAACACGAGTAATGCTGCTGAATAATGACTGCTCCTTGATCATTATCGGCAAAGTGAACTCACCTTTTCCTCCAGGGTTTCCAAGGGCAGGCAATCTATGGGCACATACTCCGGATACACGTCAATCAGGTACTCCACAGCTGGGGCCATCTGTAAACATCATCCCCATGTCACTGGTGTTTACATCTTTTTTTTTTCTTCTTTATTTTTAATTTTATTCTTTTATATCAAGGATAATGGGATAAACACTCTTGTGCTTTTTTACATCCAGTCCCTGTGTGTATGCAATTTTGTAAATGTCATCTGTTCCCACTGGCACACAATGGCCTACTCTTACGAAAAGCGGAACAGGATTTAACGTGTGCGCAAGATGTTCTGCATGTGTTCACACAAGGGGCCTCCTCGGTTTATAGTCTCATCCGAAGGACTTTGGGTGAGAGTGGAGTCAGCACTGATGTTAACTCTAGGAGAAAAATCTCCTCGAACGGGAATCAAACCCGGGTCGTCAAATTGCGAGCGCAACGTTTTGACCACTAGGCTATCCCATTCCACCAACATCTGTAAACATCATTCCCACATCACTGGTGTTGCTGATGTGTGCACACGTCAATTTTGTCAACTGTCAGATTTTTATTGTACATGTAGAAATAAAGTGTACTGTATCTAGGTGCATTATAACATTTTTGATGAAGCACACAGAAGGTGGGAAAACCACCTTCATGACACAAAAACACCTGAATGATATACATTTTTTTCAATTTCATGGAATTTTCTTTAAGTTTTTACTTCTAGTACTTATTTTTTTATTTAAAAAAAAATTATTTTCTTTTATTTCGATGATAATCAAATAACAATCTTGTGCTTTTTCACATCCACTCCCCGTATGTATGCAGTTCTTGTAAATGTCATCGGTAATGAATACAACAAACTACCAAGGAACAACAAACAGCTCCAATACATTAAACAAACACACAGAATATGCACTACACACAGACCACATAATGAACAACTTCAGTGTAACCAACTCCAGCACAAAAAAAAGAAGACTGACCAACACACACACACATAGAGGACAGATAGCCTAGTGGTCAGAACATTGCGCAGGCAATTTGACGACCCGGGTTCGAGTCCGGTCGAGGAGATTTTTCTCCTGGAGTTAACATCAGTGCTGACTCCACTCTCCCCTAAAGTCCTTCGGATGAGACTATAAACCGAGGCCCTGTGTGCGAGCGCATGCAGAACATCTTGCAGACATGTCAAATCCTTTTCCGCTTCTCATAAGAGTAGGCCATCATGTGCCAGTGGGAACAAATGACATTTACAAAACTGTATACACACGGGGACTGGATGTAAAAAAGCACAAGAGTGCTTATCCCATTATCCTTGATATAAAAGAATAAAATAAAATACATAAATAAATAAAAAAAATAAACACACACACACACACACACACACACACACACACACACACACACACACACACACACACACAGAGGTGTTACCTCTGAGGAGATTTCAATGTGCTGAGGTGCACAGCCATGGTACACCCTGGCGTTGTCCAGGGAATGGTAGACTCGAACCTCATCCTCCTCTGTCAGCATCCTGCCACAGGCAAAAGTCTTCTTCAACATAGACTTGTGTGACCAAGTAGTGAAAATATAAAATGTCAGAAAGGGGGGAGAGGGGGGAGTGAGTGGGAGAGAAAGAGAGAGAGTGTGCGTGCATATGTGTGTGTTTGTGTGTGTGTGTGTGTGCGTGTGCCTGAGCACGCGCCTGCGTGCGTGTGTGCATGCATGTGTGTGAATTTCTACCTACTGTTTCATGTATGTGTCCTCTGTATAGTTTTATGCAGCCTAAAATGACCAAAAAAAAACCATTCTAGCTGCAGTTTTGTGGCGCGTGCCATAGCTCAACAGACTGAGTGGTAAGCTTTTTTTTCCCAAGTAGTCCTGGTGAGCAGTGGAGATTTTGATCACCTTCTCCATCATCACATATGCAGACATGCCCCATGTCTTATTCTCCTTGATGTATACTACACACAATCTCACCATTGGTGAACCTTGGAGCTCTAGCCAAGGAACAGGAGAAAAATAGAAGCAAAGCAACTGCAAGGGAGAATTCTTCATGGTAGAGGTATGCCATAAAAGGAATATTCCACCTGATCTGTTCATAACTACATACATCTTGTTTCATTTCCATACATTATGTAGAGCCGCCGCTGTAGTCTAGTGGTTAGGGCGTTGGACTCGTAATCTAAAGGTTGCGGGTTCAATCCCAGCTTTCGGCTATGGTGTTGTGCCCTTGGAAAAGGCACTTTATGGCTATTTTCTCACCCCACCCAGGTGTAAAAGGGGTACCAACCTTGTGTTGGGGGTTAACCTTGAGATAGATTGGCGTCCTATCCAGGGGGGATTCTATGACTCTTAGTCGCTTAACGCCACAGAAACCGGGATAAGCACCGGCCTGATGAGCCTTAGGCTCGGGACAGACTGTAACTTTTTAACATTATGTAGAAAATGAACTCAAATGTACGTCAACCATTCAGGTCTTTGCAGACTTTAAGTTAATGTCGGGCAGTATCCAAGTATACAATCATGGACTGAAGAGCTTTTTTTAATTTTTTGCTGAAATTTTTTTTTTTAATGGACGGAATAGCTAATTATGTCTGATGAGATATTTATGTACATGTACAAAATATAAACTACACATTAAGCTTTAACTCTTTCATTCCCCAATTTACACTTGCTATTGCTTCCCTTTATTCCCAGGTTCCTCTTGTCCGTTTCTTCCCTTCGTTCCCGGATTTACAGACCAAAACACTTAGCATAACGGGGTACTTACTTTACAGACTTACGGCAGTAGCCCATATTATGTGAACCAAAGAATGTCATATATCATTGTGTAGGTAATTGATGTGAGATGGTGTTGGTGACCATGTTGACACTTCACAGTAACATGACAGGTGACACAGGTGTAAAACAGGTAAGTTGACAGTAAAAAAACCAGGTATGCCATCACGCACTCCATGCAGATCAGTATTTTTCTAGCCAGTTGTATGTTTCTTGCTTGTACTCACCAACTGATGCCTCATGTACATCCCCTTGCATTGTTTATGTGAATACTCCATGAGAACTGTCTCCATTGTCACCATGATTGTCCCCAACACATCAACAGTTTATTCTCTTTTTTGTAGACTGTGTATGACTACCACACACCAATAAAGAGAGCAAGCTCCACACTATTTTGCACACTTTTTATATACAGATAGTATTTACATGTTCTCTAATTACATATGTCTGCCCTTCTGTCCAAGTATCACATGATATGTCACACACAGGTGACACATGTATAATACACCTTGATCAGAATCCGAATTCTCTCCACCTTCCATTTTCACAGCCAAGAAATAAGCCACATCTTCACACATGCTCATACACTCATTCTAAAACCAACTAATTTCTCAAGCGACTACTTTCTCACGAGTGGGGGAGGGGGGAGGGGGTAGAGAGGGGGGGTGAGAGCTGGAAGACCAATGCTGGAACTGCATTCCATTCACAGCTACTACTACATAGACTGGGTAGTGGCTGAAGGGGCAAGATGCTGACAGGTCAAGATTAATGAGGGGGGGGGGGGGGGAGGGGAGGAGGAAGGGAGGCTGCCCAGCCTGGAATTTCTTACATAAACAAAGACCCGTTAGTGGCTGACAACTGATAAGCAACTAACGGGAAGAACAGAGCGCTCCCTGCTGAGCCCGGTTTACCGGGCTGTGGGAAGGAAGGGTCTTTGTTAGTGGAGACCGGTATACCGGGCGCTGGGAAGGAAAGGAAGAAAAGTCTGCAGACCGGTAAACCGGGCTGTGGGAATGAAAGAATTAAGAAAACTTCCTGTAATTTGTGATTATGAAATACAGCCTTTTCCATATTGTAAATGAGATATAATCACATTATCTTTCAGAGTTTAGAGCAAAAATAAAAATGCAGGTAGATTTCATATCTCTCTCTCTCACACAGACACAGACACAGACACACACACACACACACACACACACACACACTACAGGAATATGCAAACAAGCATGTGAAAGCATGGACAGAAATACTCAAGTAAACAAAGTCAAAATAACTTTTAAAAAGAAGAGTGCTATTTACTTGCGGCTATGAAAATAACTTTTAAAAAAGAAAAGAGTGGCTATTTACTTGCGGCTATGAAAACAACTTTTTAAAAAGAAGAGTGGCTATTTACTTGCGGCTATGAAAATAACTTTTTAAAAAGAAGAGTGGCTATTTACTTGCGGCTATGAAAATAACTTTTTAAAAAGAAGAGTGGCTATTTACTTGCGGCTATGAAAATAACTTTTTAAAAAGAAGAGTGGCTATTTACTTGCGGCTATGAAAATAACTTTTTAAAAAGAAGAGGGGCTATTTACTTGCGGCTATGAAAATAACTTTTTAAAAAGAAGAGTGGCTATTTACTTGCGGCTATGTCCTCTCACTAGGGAAAGGGACCCAAATTTTACGCCGAGACATCTGCCATGATTTTATATAAACACTATACATGACATGACTGCTGATTTGGAGAAAAGAGTACAGGCAGTAGAGATGAGATGCTTCCGAAGACTCCTTTGCATCTCCTACAGAGACCACATAAGCAATAAAGAGGTGCATAATAAAATCCAGCAAACCATCAGTCCCTATGAAAATCTATCTATCGTAAAGAAGCATAAACTTAAATGGTACTGACATGTCACAAGATCAAAAAGACTTGCAAAAACAATACTGCAAGGCACTGTCCAAGGAGGAAGAAAAAGAGGCAGACCAAGGAAGAGATGGGGGGACAACATCAGCGAATGGACAGGCCTAGAACTCAATGAAACTTTGAGAAAGGCAGACAGAGAGAGGAATGGAGGGAGCTGGTTGTCAAGCCTTTAGGGGTGCCCCCATGGTCACCAGACTAAGGGATAGATAAAAACATGTCGAGTTAAAAAAAAAATACCCCCCCCCCCCCAAAAAAAAAAAATTTTTTTTTTTTAAAGACAGGTGGTTTACCTGATAGCGCCATAGCGAATGATGCGGACAGGTGTGTCTGGCTCCAGCTCCACCACTCCCCGCACCTGTTGCTCCTGAGGACTCCAGTGCTCCCCTCCTCCATGGATGGAGCAGGACTTTTCATCTGTCCACACACAAAACATAAAGCTGACACTTGCCCCTTCTCCTCTGTGTGCCTGTGGTAAAGAAAACCAGACAGGTGAGCACATCCTTCAGAGGTGTGCGCTATTCAGCAACCTGAGGATGAAAGTGTGGCTGATAGAGATATCCTTACAGACCAAGCTGTGCAGCCCACGAGAGGAGCTGGAAAGGATATGCCACTATTTTTCCCAGACACATCTGACAGTGTAAAGCGAACGAGAGAAGAAGAAGACAGAAAACACCCTGCTCCCGAAGTATGGCATTAGGCTGATATGACAAGTTATCAAAGTTTCTTTTGTTGTTGCTTTTTTCCCCCTGCACCCTCCCTAATCTCTTTTCTGTGTGTGTGTGTTTCTCCTCCCCCCCCCCCCCCCGGTTGTTTTTTCTATATCTTAAAGTTATTAAAAGGGTTTTCTTTTATTTTCTCTGTACAAACTTTGGATGAGAAAAAAGTCATCCTTTTGCTGGAAGACTTACATTCTCCTCACTAAAAATAAATAGCAGCTGCTTAAAAAAAATACCCACTTTCAAACAAACGCGCACACGCGCACACACACACACACACACACACCTATAACACAGGGATGACAGGTACACTAACCTACACTCTCTTTCAACCCCTACTGTATCCCTTATTTTTTCTGCAAAGGTGCCCTTCTTATTGATATCCCAACTAGTCCTCTTCTCTCTCTTCTCTGAATTTCCTTAGTGGGAAGGATGCGTAGTGCCTGGTCTTCTCCTGTGTTTGTAACTCTGCAATAGGTCTGCCCACTGGCCTCAACTGACACATTCCAACTTAAGGGGAGCTCATTTTGTTTTCAAAAAGATGCATGCTGTGTATGTTCATGTTTCTGTAAGCTACAGGACACTGACATAAATTACAGGATCTTTCCTGTGTGTATTTGATCTTCTGTATGTGTCATCTCACGAAAAGAATTAAGGCACTGGGAGGACTCCACTTTTAAGTTGACCTGAAAAATCTTTTTTTTTTAAATCCATTCTTAGTCCACTAGACAGCACTGCCAAGATTCGAACCCACAACTTCATGGACACATGGGACTGGAGCCAAATGGTCTTAAACCACTCAACTATAGTGTCCATCCCACACTAATTTAACATACCCAAAAAAACCACAAAATTTTTGCAACAGCTTTGCAACGAAGCTTATTTCATGCATACGCTATCTAGCAATACTGACGTTCAGTCAACACAGGGGGCAGCGCGTCATGGATGGCTCTCTTTCCCATCTGATCACAGGCTGCATCCAGGGGCAGGTACTCCACCATGGATTTCACCAGGCCCTCCACCTTCTTCTGGAACTGCTCTCGCTCAGGGCTCTCCTGCACAGTCAGTGCCAGTCAATTTCACGATACACAGTGCACAAATCCAACATCACTCAGTAGGGCCTAGTCAAGAGTGCTAAATTTAGTGCGCTCCTTCCTTTTACTTAGTCCATGTGTGGTCAGCTCCTGCCATAAATAGCACCGGCTGGGCTGGGCTGGGCTGGGCTGGGATAATTAGCAGCTGAGAGGAGCTGAAAGTGGGAGAAACTGACAGCTGTGGATAACATGTAGTAGGTAAAAATAGTAAAGGTGTCTCATAACCTATGTGGTCATAGAGGAGCAAGGCATCAGAGACCTCAACTTCTCTTGGGGTCTGCATGTTGAGGGCGGCGCCCATCTCCTCTCCCTCGCTGCTTTACCTTCCCTGGCCCTAAAGAGGGCAGGTACCCATTTACAGCTGGGTGAACTGGGGTACTATACTGAAGCCAAAGCATGCAAATGGTCACCCATCTAATTGCTAACCCCACTCGACACTGCTTAACATTGGCTGGGGGAAAGCGAGTGCTCTGACCACTGAGCTATCTCGCCCCCATGTAGTAGTAGTAGTGATATTCAGATTATTGTGGGTATCTTATTTTCACTGCTTTTTTTTCACAAAAAAAAAAGCAATCTTTCACTGATAGCACATTGTTCATTAATAAAGAAAATCATAAAGTTGGAATGTGGCTACCTTAATGGTGGGTAAAAATGGTTGTACATGCAAAATCTCACAATTGGTGAACCTTGAATATGTAGGAAAGGAACAGGGGGGGGGGGGGGTAAAAGGAGAAAACACAACACAAAACAAAATACAAACCAATACAATCAAGCATATCACCACACAGTACAGCAAAACATGATATTTACTGAGATAGCCACACTCACTTTGTCCTGATGGACGATGCCCATGTAGCTGAGGAAGTCCCGAGGCAGACCCTTACGGAACTCCACGTTTTCCTCGATGGCCATGGCCAGTGCTTGAGGAACCAACTGAGGAAGCACACACAGCACATGGGTCATGATGAAGCACAAACAGCACATGGGTCATGATGAAGCACAAACAGCACATGGTTATCACAATAAACACGTCCAGTGAATCAAACCGACCCCTGGCCCAGGCCAAAAGCTTTGTCACTTATTCATGTAAGGTGAAGTGCCAAGGCCTATGTTAAACTGTTGCTATATTGTAAAATGCTCTGTTGAGATTGCCTTCAGCTTTAACAAGCTTTTAACGTAACTTTCACTCTCCTTTAAAGGAAGAAAAATTCTATAAAGTCAGTGGGGGTTTTTTGTTTGTTTTTAATTGTTTTTGTTTTTAATTCTTTTATTTTGAGGATAATGGAACAAGCACTCATGTGCTTTTTTACATTCAGTGCCCGTGTGTATCCAGTTTCTAATTTTGTCATCCATTCCCTGTATCCGTGTATGATGGCGAGGTACTTAAAATCATCATACACACAAACTTCTCATCCTGTGGGCAATTTCAATCTCAGTGATTCCCTGGTAAAATGAGTGAGTCAGAGTGCACACTCTGGGGACCCCCAGGGCATTAAAGCTGGATAACACGCAACAACACACATACACACACACATGGATGGACCCACACACGGACACTAACTCACCTTTTCTAACAGGTCTCCCCAGGTGTTGCGTTGGTAGCAAGAAAATGTCACATGCAGTGAATGGTGGTCTTCATTTGCAGAAGCCTACAGGAGAATAATCAGAGAAAATTGAAATATAATCTGCATGATGTTTAAAACATGATCCATTTCAACTCCTTTCAGAACAACATTTTTTCATTAGTCCTTTCTTCTGTTTTCTTTGAAATTTGGGTACATGAAAATGACACAGATACTTAAAACTTTTATGAAAGACATTCAGAAATCAACAACACTGACAGTTACAATTAATCTTTGATCAAACATGGACCAAAACGTGTATTTCTACATCCTTTCCAAAGTCAAAGCTGTGGGTGAAACCTTCTGCCTAGGTAATACATACAGAACACAGTTTTGACAGATTCTGCGGACTCTGTTACTATACACACACCCCATAAAAGTATACATTTTCTAAAAGATAAATGGAATTCTAAAAGATGCCAAAAACATAAATTGTTTGCAATTCTATGATTTTTCAAAGGAAGCAAATGCAAGGCTAAAAAAAACTATGACAGTGAAATGGACATGGTAGTGCTGACAAGCTAGCTAGCTCGTTACTGAGGTAGCCCAGGGGTGAAAGGCTCCTGACGTTGCTAACATCAAAGCAGCAGGTCAAAAGTCATGTACGTTACTCTGAAGTTCAAGTTGTTCCGATATTATACACTAAACCTACACACCTGGTGAATTGTGCCACGGGGGAAGTATAACAGATCACCTGCTTCCAGTACAACATCCAGAATTGGAGACCCAATGTCATTCTTGGAGAAGTTTTCTGTGATCAATAAATATATCAAATAAATAGCAAACACACCAATACTAATAAAAGCCCTGCATATTCAAAATAAGTAAATAGCAACACATCAATATCAATGAAACCTAAGCATATTCAAAATAAGTAAATAGCAACACATCAATATCAATGAAACCTAAGCATATTCAAATTAAGTAAATAGCAAACACATCAATATCAATGAAAGCTGAGCATATTCAAAATAAATCAATAGCAAACACATCAATATCAATGAAAGCTAAGCATATTCCAGTCACAACATAAATTCTTTAAAAAATTTATATGATAAATGGTTAATTTTGGTGGGAGGAGGGGTTAGTCTAAACACAAGCATATGCCTGTTTATCTTTGTAAAACAACAGCAGCACAAATTCTTGTGGTACCTACAGCAGGAGAGAGCAGTGACTCTAAATTTAAAATGGTCAATATCTAAAAAAATATATATATATAAAAATTTTTAATGTGAATTATCAAAATCAACAAATTCTAAATGCACAGTGAGTTAGATATCCATAAAACTGTTATATCACTCAATATTTCTAATTTTGTATTAATTCTTGAATAAAAAAAATTTTTAAAACTTTGTAACAAGTTCATTTGACAAAAAAATGGGTTCACTGAGAAATTTGTACTTTTTTGTTTTGTTTATCAGATACAAGCATGCATGAAAGTACAAAATATCTTCTGAAAAGATCATGGAAGCACAGCATGACGCCCCATTTGGAATGACATAGAAAAAGCAACACAGACAACGATGATGTCAGAAAAAAGGTGAAATTCACTCACTGCTGGAGAATCGTGGCAAAGTTTCTTCATCTGACCTTTAAACATACACCAAAATGACATTTTATCAGCACATGTGCATAAACTGGTATGTGAAAACATACACATACTTTAAACAACAAAAGCAAAAACAACAAGCTTGCCTGTATAAATCTGTGTGCATGAAATATGCAGCCAATCTGGAAACTTGTTCTTTGACCATCATAAAATTTCCTCTCTTTTTTTCTTTTTTTTTTTTAGAATAAAAACACTATGACAACAACAGATAGATAAAACACACACACACACACACACACACACACACACACACACACACACACACACACACACACAAACATTACACACACACACACACACACACACCACACACACCACACACACACACACACACACACACATACACACACACACACACACACACACACACACACACACACACACACACACACACACACACACACACACACACACACACACACCAGTGTCCTTCCTTACCTAGGGTTGTACAGTTTCCAATGCTTCTTCCCCTCCAGCTGAATGACAAAGGCCTCAATGTCATCATAGTGAGGTGCAAAGCCTTGTGTGCCCGCAGGTGTCAGATACCTAGCATGTGGAAAACAAATACATCATACAACTTCTCAGAAATCCAAATGTCAAGGAAAAGCAATTCACTCTACATCACAAAGGCCTGAAATTTGCCCTTAAAAAAACCAATATTAGAAAGTATATTCACATAGGCATGCCACTTACACAAAACAAAATGTCAGATAGAAGATCTCAAAATACAAGAACTTAAAGAAGACCTTGAAGCACAGATTAAGCATCATACAGTGGGTGATCCTTCCAAGACTGAAGTGATAATCTATTGCAGTCATACATGTCATCTCATACAGGAGTCAGTGAGTAAGCACAGAGATGGTAAACTTACACATTAGCGCCTACACTGCAGTTGAAGAATTCTTGAAGAACAGACAGGATTTTCCACACACTGCGACTGTAGGTCTGGGGGTTCAAAAGCCGCACTGAACAGCCTTTCTGAAACCATTAACATAGAACAATATGGTTAGTTATGGCATAAGCTGGAAAGGACATGCCATTATTTTTTCCCTGACACATCTGAAGGTGTAAAGCGAACAAGAGAAGTAATTACCACATATCTTGTGTGCATGATTACAAAACGAATCAGTTCTTTTTAACACAGCCATATCTGACAGAAATCATCTGACTCTTTGATTCACAAACTAGGAACACAAAATCAAAAAGGATTAAGAACAGACTGCTTTCTAACCATGGCACATAATGAAGACAAGTTTGGTAGTATGCCGAAAGAAATTTGGGGATGTTCATGAAACGCTCAGACAGTAACCATTGTTGTCGATCATATGAGCGAAAATGCAATGTGCTGCTGTAAAGCAACTGACAATTCAGGCCCAGTGCATCCAACTTTGGCACAGGAAATAACTTTTATCTTATAAATCTTTCTGGAGAAAAGGCATGAGAATAGATCATGAAGGCAGAGAACAGACAAGAAGGAGATGACAGGAAGAAAAGAAACAAGGCAGAAACAAAGACAGGAATAGAAAAGGGGGAAATTCTAGCACAGAATATCCAGAAGGTAAAGATGCTATTTATACTGAAAGGCCCCAGTTTTACCCCCAGGGGAGGACTGGGGTTGAGAGAGGCAGTTGCAGTTGGCGTATGCCTGTAGGGAGGGGGAGCTACCTATAAAATGGAAGCTGAAAAACATGCCTCAACTGAACCCCCCCCCCCCCCCCGATCATTTCACATCATGCAGTTTGTTTTCTTTAAAACTTCACGTCATATATCCTTACTTTCTTTAACCCTACACTGCAAACAAAATTGCCCTAACGGAGGCACATGAATAGTCTTCATTATCCTATCAAAGTTGGATTCTGAAAAGAATAGTATTCATTTTTTGTGAGAAAACCATGAGGGCAGAGCTTATCCTGCGCATGCATGAACACATGCGCGCCACACACAAAAAACCACACAGACCACAAAATCATAACAATAAAACTAATCTCATTTACGCTCACGCAGAACATCTTGCACACACGTTAAATCCTGTTCCCCTTTTTGTAAGAGTAGGCCATTGTGTGGCGGTGGGAAAAGATGACAAGATTTACAAAACTGCATACACATGGGGTTTGGCTGTAAAAAACCACATGAGTGCTTATTCCATTATCTTTGCTATAAAAGAATTTTTAAAAAAAAATATAAAAAAAAAATAATAAAACAGCTAGCATACTGTCTCTTGTTTAACTCATCACAGCTTAACATTCCGTCATGCTTACTGAGACTATTTACCCAGGGGATCAGCTCTAAGGATGGTGGGAAACGAAAGCTGAAAATTCAAAATCCTTGCCTGATAGAAATCCCACACAAGGGGGGCATGGGCTCGACCAGCAGGATTGTGGGTTTCCCGTTTGTCGTCAATGTAACTGGTGATGTCCACATTCACACCAAACTGCAGGTTCTCCTGAAACACAGTTTCCAAGAAATGAATTGCATCGCTACATGAACAGAACAGATAAATCCCTTGAACTGTTGATGACACACAGACAGGGATGGGTGGACAGAGAAAGAGAGAGAGAAAATGAGACGAAAGATGTGCAGGACTTAATCAAGAAGGTTACATTCATCTGGGGGGAAAAAAGCACATCTAGATATTGTCAAAATATTCAAATTAAGGAGTAATGCAAAAGCATGGAAACAGCATGATTACCTGAACAAACAACAAAACACAAGCAAGATGTATATACACATATTATCATAACATTGAATGTTTACATCAACAATGGCC
This sequence comes from Stramonita haemastoma, assembly GCA_030674155.1. Lineage (NCBI taxonomy): Eukaryota > Metazoa > Mollusca > Gastropoda > Neogastropoda > Muricidae > Stramonita > Stramonita haemastoma. The sequence goes on along the minus strand of CM060324.1, from coordinate 23,314,569 downwards.
AATATGGCTCAAACACAATGAACAAATGTATTATGTGCTGATGAAAACTTTACAATTGCTCTATTTCCTGATGTCGCCTGTGTCTAAAATCACGGGGCATCATTTTTTTCCCCAAACTGAATCCTTTTACACAAAGTATTACATATATGGGTACGGGATAGCTAAGTGGTCAGAGCACTCGCATTCCCCCAGTCAAGTTAAGCAGCGTTGAGCGGGGTTACCAGTTGGATGGGTGACCATTTGCGCGCCTTGGCTTCAGTACAGTTCACCCAGCTGTAAATGGGTAACTGTCCTCTTTAGGGTCATGGAAGGTAAAGCAGCGAGGGAGAGGAAATGGGTGCCACCCTCAATAAGCTGGCCCCTAGAGAAGCCGAGGTCTCTGATGCCTCGCTCCCCTACGACTGCCAAGGTTATGGGACACCTTTACCTTTTACCTTTTATTACATATATCTATAAAACAGTAAGTAATGGAAGCCTGGTCAATTTCTTGATAACTGCTGATTTTAGAATTGAACAAAATACAACTCTTTTGCAATTATTATCATTAGCATGAATAGACTGGCACATGTTATTTTTTGTTGTTTTGTTGTCATATATAAAACAAATAACACATTAAAAAAAACCTCTTGAGAAAACAAATTACATATACACTGCCATCTTAAAGCTTAAGATTCAACAGGGCAAGAAACACAGTTTGTTTGAACGACTGAAAAACGCACCCGTCTCAGAATCTTGTCAAACTCGGCAGTACTGAACCAGCCACTGTTATAGTCCTCCATGTGACGTCTTACCAGCAGAGGCTTCTGTTCCCACAGCTCTCTGAAAACACAAAACAAACAGAACGAAAATTAAAATCACACAGAAATGATACACTGATGTTGCACAAGTAAAATACAGCCCTTTTCTATGCAACACTTGTCAAACAATGCTTAGTATTGTTGCCATGCTGTTGAAGACTACACAGCAAAGTGAAAATATTTTTTATTTAAACCATACCATAATAATAATGATAATAATGATTTTTTGAAATATATATAAAAATAAATAGTGCCAGGTCTTTTCCTGTGCTTGTAACTGCAGGAGGTCTGCCCATTAGTCTCAGTCGACATACAACTTCTGAGAAGCTTTTTTTTTTTTTTACAGGATACATGCTAGGTATGTTGATGTTTCCATAATCCATCAGACTCTGGCATGATTTACAGAATCTTTGGCGCATATTTGATCTTCTGTATGTGAGCTGGCAGGTTTGTACTCTAAAGTTGTGTTTACAACATAAGTCATAAAAACTCAGTTCAAAACAAATTTTGAGTTATAATACATATTTGATCTTCTGCATGTGAGCTGGCAGGTTTGTACTCTAAAGTTGTGTTTACAACATGTCATAAAAACTCAGTTCAAAACAAATTTTGGGTGATAATACATAGAAAGCAAGAGAAAAAGACTCTCTCACCTGAAGAACCTGTCTGATGTGACTGGGTGGATGAGAACATCAAACATCCGTGCTGCCTCTGCCTTGCTGTTGTACATGTATGGCATCTTCCTGCTCACCTACACACACCACACCACTCTCCCCATAACCAATCATAAACATGGAAGTGTACCTGTAAAGGGTGAGTTTGTGTGTATGTGTGTGTGTGTGTGTGTGTGTGTGTGTGTGTGTGTGTGTGTGTGTGCGTGTGCGTGTGTGTGTGTGTGTTGTGTGTGTATGTTGTTTGTGTGTTTTGTGTTGTGTGTGTATTGTGTTGTGGTGTGTGTTGTGTTGTGTTGTGTTGTGTTGGTGTTGTGTTGTGTTGTGTGTTGTGGTGTGTGTGTGTGTGTGTGTGTTGTGTGTGTGTGTGTGTGTGTGTGTGTGTGTGTGTGTGTGTGTGCGTGTTGGTGTGTGTGTGTGTGTGTGTAATGTGTAATATATAAACATGAAGGATCCAAAAATCTCTGTAACCATTAACTAATAGTTTTTAAGAGTATTTTAACACAGCTGCAAAAGAAGTAACAAGCCATCCCTTTATATAGAGCTACTTCAATGGACTTTTCAGTAAAACTAAGTGATTAATCAGTACAGTAATTAAATTTCTTCACTTTGTTTTGTACTGCGTTTGAACATAAGCTACGAACTAATCATAATTGTAAATATACACTGAATTTGAAAAAAAAAAAACCTCTATGGACTTCACATTTTTATTATAGGTGTTCAATCTGAACATAACACATAGTAGGAACAACATCTCATATATATATACATGTATATTGAATTTGAACATAAAATAAGAACTGCATGTTTTGTATTAATATGTGTTGAATTACAACATAAGCAAATAACTGAACATTTGTATAATCATGAATATACTAAATTTGGAGAAAGAAGTGTATGAACTTGTATCAATATAATAAGTGTTGAATCTGAACATAAGCTAAGAACTGAACATGTGTGTTAATGACATTTCCAGCGTGGTTGTCAAAACAGTCTTTAGTGTAGAAATGAAACACCTTGCTATCCTGTCAAAACAGTCTTTAGTGTAGAAACGAAACACCTTGCTATCATGCACACTTCCTGCTTACCTTTCCATTAGATTCTATTTCATCCTCCTCATCGCAAACAGCATTTGTTTCCTTCTCTTGTCCATATCTTTCATTCTCTTCTCCCCTCAAAGCTGCAGAGTCTGGAAACTTTTTCTTTTTCTTGGCTTTAGACGGCGTGTCATCCTTTGGGGTGTCCAACTGTCTCTTCATAGCTTTTCCATTCTGGACATTTGTGGTTTTCTTTCCCGATGAATCGGAGTTGTTTGTCGTCTTCTTGGCTGGTGACTGTGCTCGTAGATTTGTTTGAGACAGTGGCTTGGACGCTCGGTCTATTGGTGGCTTCTGTAGAGCAAGAACCCCTGAACAGTGCAACATATGTCTATGGTCATTACATGAATATGAAATCAAACATAAAATCAACATCACAAAAATAAGTTAAAGTCTGTCCCGAGCCTAGGGCTCATCAGGCCGGTGCTTATCCCGGTTTCTGTGGCGTTAAGCGACTGAGAGTCATAGACTCCCCCCTGGATAGGACGCCAGTCTATCGCAGGGTTAACCCCCAACACAAGGTTGGTACCCCTTTTACACCTGGGTGGGGTGAGAAAATAGCCGTAAAGTGCCTTTTCCAAGGGCACAACGCCATAGCCAAAAGCTAGGATCAAACCCGCAACCTTTAGATTACGAGTCCAACGCCCTAACCACTAGGCTACAGCGGCGGCATCACAAAAATAGTTCATACTTAATTTGCCTGACAGGTCTAAGTGGTTTGACAATGTTTGCATTATTATGCAGCTGAATGCAAATTCACTCTTCTCACCAAACTTTTTTTTTTTCTTTCCTACCCAACACAGCAAACATACCCAACACAAACTGGTAAAAACCTAAAATAAAATAATAAATAAATGAAAAAATACTGGTAAAAATCTAAAGTAATAATAACAAAGAGAAATATGACTGCACTATGACATGCTTGTATGCTTACAAATTACAATACACCAGATTATTTTGTTTTTTACTTTATACCACTTTGCCACAGCACATTTCTCTGCATGAAATTTGGGCTGCTCTCCCTGGGGATAGCGCATTGCCACAAGTGCAGAGCCTACCCATTATTTTTTTTTTTTCCTGTCTGCAACTGTATTTGTTTCCCTATCAGAGTGGCTTTTTTCTACATAATTTTGCCAGGGACAACCCCCTTGTTGCCGTGGGTTCTTTTATCATGTGCACTAGATAATTATGTTTAACACATGGGACCTTGGTTTATAAATTGTCTCATCCGAAAGGCTAGCACCCAGACCAAAACTTGACATCCGGTTCACACTGGTCATTAAATCAATAGCATAACGAAACTTCAACCAGCCTGAAAAAAGAAAACAGGAACAAAGGAACAAACAGACTAGTATTATACTAATAGAGGAACAAAAACAAGACTGACATATATTATACAAGTTTAATAAAGCATACTTAGAAAAAAGGAGTCAGACAGACAGGTGGAATGACACACACCTGAAAGTAAGACTACAAAACGGATTAGAGAAGCAATTAGAAAGATGTAGATAATGGAAGGTCATACACTGAGATTATGAGAAACAGATACTGGAAGTTACAGGAAAAAAAACCAACAAGAAGAAGCACAAACAAACAAAACAACAAAAGAAGAAAGAGCGGGAGAGGCTACACATACAGAAACTAGAACACTAACAGCAATGAAGGCTACAAAACATCACAATCTGTTTCTTTTTTTTAAATCTATTCTTTTATATCGAGGATACTGTAATAAGCACTCATGTGCTTTTTTACATCCAGTCCCCGTGTGTATGCAGTTTTGTAGATTTTGTCATCTGTTCCCACACGATGGCCTAATCTTACGAAAAGCAGTACAGGATTTAACGTGTGCGTAAGATGTTCTGCAGGCGTTCGCACACGGGGCCTCGGTTTATAGTCTCATCCGAAAGACTTTTGGGTGGGGGGAGTAGAGTCAGCACTGATGTTAACTGCAGAGGAAAAATCCCCTAGAACGGCAATCGAACCCAGGTCGTCAAATTGCGAGCGTAATGTTCTGACCACTAGGCTATCCCGTCCCCCCTCTATTTCCTAAAAAGCCAGACATTGATTACCTTGATTTGTGTTGTTTCCACTCTTTGCCTCCACAGATTTCAGAGAGGTCAAGGACACCTGCCGGTTGCTGTCGCCAGCCACATGAGGGCTGTCCTCTTTGCTCTTCAGATTCGATGGGCGTACCTTCTGCCCTGATCCCCTCATACTGGAGCGTATCGAGTTCTGCAAAGAATAGCGTTTATAACGAGTCGTCAAGTGTCAAGCGCTTTGGTTTGTTGCTTTACAAGATTCAGCGCTATATAAATTCCATACATCATTATTTATTATTATTATTATTATTACTATTATTATTATTATTATTATTATTATTTATTATTATTAATTACTCAGCAACTGGCCCAGGCCAAAAGCTGTGTCAGTTATTAATGTCAGCTAACTGCCAAGGCCTACACTAAAATGTTGTTAAATACTGTGTTGAGATTGCCTTCTGCCATGTTAAGCTCTTACCATAACAACCTGCACTCTTCTTTAAAAGAGAAAAAAATCCTCTAAAATCAGAGTATGGTTGCCATGGTGAGGTACCTAAAAACAGTCATACACGCAAACTTCTTATTCAGTGTGCAATTTCAGTCTCACAGTGATAAGCGAGTCAGAGTGTACATTCACACAGAGAAATCTGCTGTGACATAAAGTGATATAAAATAAAATTTTAAAAATAAAATAAATTCTGGGTGACCCCAAGAGTGTTAAGCTAGGGAGCACACAACAACAACTCAGCAACAATTATAGAGTTGGTCTCCCACCCCCTTCATCCTCACACTGGATCATACAGAATTCTGAAAAAGAATATCACCTTGTTAAAAACTAAAAACTAAGACTTATTCAGCAACAATTACACAGTAAGCTGATAGATTCCCTGCCTCTCCCTTTCTTTTCCCCTGGAATCTTTTGGTGGTCGCTTGTTGTGTGGTTTTCCCCTCTCCCTCTCTCTCTCTCTTAAATGATTGAAAAACACTTATACAATTTCTAAACAAATGATGTTCAATATGAAAAAAACAAAAATGTCACTTAACATTTTCTAAAACCTAAACTTTCTGGGAACAATTGAACTCATTTTACATGTCCATTTCATGATTATTTACACTTAAAAAAAAAAATCATTTACTGATAATGCAGATCATGCAAACTTCAGTGGAAAGAGTGGGAGAGAGACAAAGACTTACTAAGAAAGTGAGAGAGAGGGAAGGAGAAAGGGACTGGGAAAGACAGTGTTAAGGGGTGGGGGTTAAGACAATTCTTTGTGAACATGACACACATATCATATAAATCAGAGTTTAAAACAATGTTATCAATTTTTCTCATTAATACAGGTATATTTTTAATTATTAATTTATTTCAAATGATTGTATCCATTCCACACACACACACACACACACACACACACACACACACACACACACACACACACACACACACACACACAAAGCCAAACTAAATATTCAACCCCCCAAAATGGAGCTAAAAAACACCCACACAATGACACACACAAAAACAACACTTTAATCAGGGTTCATACAGAACTTTGGGAAGAAAATTCAAGGACTTTCAAGGACCTCACTTTAAATTTTCAAGGACCTTCATCGACAAATAGTGCTTGCATTTTAACAATGTTTACACACTTTACGGCAGAAAAAAAAACAATATCTATAGCCACTGGGGCAAATTTTCTCCATAACAAGAAATCAGTATTTCTACTGCAGTTAAGTGGGGTGAATTAAAAACAATTGTTGGCCTAAAGTGTGCACTTAGCATATATAACACTTCAATCTAAGTGATCACCCCATCTGTTCATTCATAGTTTAGAACTCTGAATACTGGTTCTCATAGTCTGAATATGTGTAAAGCTTCCTGTGTGTTACTTTACCAGGAATAATAGTTTACAACAGTAAACATTCATCCTCCTGGATATCAGGTTGGAAGGGGGGGGCCTGGAGAGAGGGGATAGCTGATGTCAGATGATATTGCTGTGGACACAGATTTTCTGATCAAAACACACATATGGAAACAGCGGGATACCATACACCAGCTGTGAAAAGATGAGAGAAAAGTGTGAGCGTGCGTGCGTGTGTGTGGGTTGTTGTTTTTTTTTCTATTTATTCTTTTATATCAAGGATAATGGAATAAGCACTCATGTGCTTTTTTATGTCCAGTCCCCGTGTGTATGCAGTTTTGTGAATCTTGTCATCTGTTCCCACCGGCACACAATGGCCTAGTTACTCTTACAAAAAGCGGAACAGGATTTAACATGTGCGCAAGATGTTCTGCATGTGTTTGCACACAGGGCCTCAGTTTTTAGTCTCATCCAAAGGACTTTTGGGGAGAGTGGAGTCAGCACTGATGCTAACTCCACGGGAAAAATCCCTTCAAATGTGTGTATAAGTGTGTCACTGTGTGTTGTGTGTGTGTGTGTGTGTGTGTGTGTGTGTGTGTGTGTGTGTGTGTGTGTTTACAGTAAATTTGTGTAAGTCAGTGTGTTGTGTGTGTGTGTGTGTGTGTGTGTGTGTGTGTGTGTGTTGTGTGTGTGTGTGTGTGTGTGTGTGTGTGTGTGTGTGTGTGTGTGTGTGTGTGTGTGTTTGTGTGTGTGTGTGTGTGTGTGTGTGTGTGTTGTGTGTGTGTGTGTGGTGTGTGTGTGTGAGTGTGGAACAAGTGGAACAGTCAGTGAACCCCCCCCCCCCCCTTCTGCTTTATATAGAAGCTGCTAGCCCTAGTCTATCCCTATCATGAAACCTGACACCCACTGTTGGTACACATGGCCTCCCGTCTTTCAACAGAAAAAGTTCACCTGCTTCCTGGGCTTGTGATGACTTGTGTAAAGTAGAAAAGGGAAGTAATCCACTAATCAGCATGAAAGAGTTAGTTCCCTTAGCCTGTTTTGTGGGTTTTATCATTTTTTGTCCTTTTATTCTTCGTCTCTTTTTTACTTGTCATCCATTTCCACGAATTTGCAGATTGTACCATGCCTGATCTCTCTGTCTCTTTATCCCTCTTAGTCTATGGTAAAAAGTAAAATTCAAGCACTTTTCAAGTACAAGGAGGTATATATATGCCTGGTTTTCAAGAACTTTCAAGGCCTTAAAAATACCCCAAACTTTTAAAAGTTTTAAGGACTATATAAACCATGTTTACTTCACAAACTCACAAAGACATCATTTTTTATGCACTCAAATGGTATAGCACACTAGGTAGTGACAGACTTGTACACAAAGAAAATCAATCATACTAGCAATCTTTTTCCTTTGCCAACTGTAGGTGTGATCCCAGTCTGTTTTGTGTTCTGTGTAGCATCTGAGGGTCCTGTGGGGGTATCCATTCTTTTAGCCTAAAAACATAAATTTAAAAGAATGAGCCAGCTGCCTTGGCGCAGTGGTTAGCGCATTGGATTTTGGACTGGAAGGTCGCGGGTTTAATTCCCAAGAGTCATAAGGAATTTTTGGACTCTGGCCAGCTCCTACCCAGACTGAGTATGTTGTGGGCTCAGTGGGGAGACTGGTGTCTGTATGTCTTGGGCCCAGGTGATGCCCTGTCAAGTAGTCTCAAAGGGACAGATGGCCCCAGTTGTGAGGGACAGTCAGTACAGGGATGTTGTGGGACAGTTGTCACCTCAGGTGGGTGACTCACTCAGTCTGGCACCATGACTGAGCTAATACTGTCATTAGTAGGGGATTTAGTAGGTGGTGTCCTGTGTATGTTAGCTTAGAACTGTCACCACTGAACACCACCAAAGTGACCCAGCAGAAGTGCAGGTCCTTCTGGCTGTTGGCCCCATGGTGACCCAATATTGATGGGCTCCCTGTGGCCTACTGACCCCAGGGATGAGATGATCTGGGTATGGCTTTTGAAATGAGCGGGGATGGCATAGGAGTAGCAGGACAGGGGGGCATCACAGAAGACGAGGCAGCAAAAAAAAAAAAAAAAAAAATTTTAAAGCACATAAGTGAGCATCACAGTTGATTTTCTTGTGTGCGTTTATACAATTATAGGCATCGAATAAATTACAAATGGATAAATTAAATATTTCAAACAGGATAAGAAGGATGAGAAGGAAGGCAAATGGTTACTGGACCTTGAAAGTAAGAAAACTCAAAAGTGAAACTAGTGAAAGAAAAAAAATACATGGATACATTATGAGTTTTTTTCTGAACAAGTTAACTACTACAGTATTCCAAGGGGGGAAGGCTACAGCTACATGCATATTAGGTAATAAAACACACTACAAAATGATATATTCTTCACAATACTATTATCAATCTCCTATAACTTTAAGTGACCTTGCCAACAACGCTACCTACTATCTTATCCCATAAATTGTTATTTTTATCCATCCCCTTGCAATGTTTGTTTCACATAAAATATCAAATTCAAAATGTCAAACCATAGAAATTGTTCACATGTGGATTTATACAGAGGGGCAAATCACTGTAAGTCTAACTGGTAAAAAGGCATACTTCTTTTCGAGAGGAGTGTGCCCATGGATGTGCTCAATTTCTACTTCAGTACTTTGGAATATTTAAATATTTATCTAATCTGTGTAGGCTACAGATCGACACTATTCAAGAACTGATATAAACACACCAAAACAAGGTAAGCAGCGAAATAAGGCCGTTCGAAATAATGTTAGGCTAAAAAAAAAAAAAGGTTCACGACTGTGAAGACTGCAATTTCGCTGTTTACTTTTAGTCTGTTGGTGGATTCATTGCTTAGTTAACTTTCTAGCAAAATCTGGAGGGAGAAAAAGCTAAAGAATTCTTCGATATATTTCCTTTATAAGATCTCAAAAATGTTAAATCAATGGAAAGAGATGTGGTACTTAACTTTCCAGCAAAAACTGAAAAGGCTGATGACTTCTTCATGATAGTAGCTTTCCAAAGGTTTGTGGCAATGTGGAGCGAAAGCTGGCGGAAGTCAGTCAAGGGAGATCACTCTCAGTCTAAACACGAGGTATCTGTTGGGCTACACACCGGTTTTAATTTTGCAACTTTTTCCTCTATTTTCATATATATATATATCTCTCTTGCATTCGCACTGCAGGTACTAAGGCTTCCACACACACACAAAAAAAATGGAATTAAAATTTGAAAAACTTTTTTTTCAGAAAAACTAGTCCCTGACTCAAACTCAGGTCATTTTGCACAAATTTGATAGGTTTGAACCTTTTTTTCATTTTTCAGCAATAATACAGGATTACAGAGAAAAAAGTTTGTGCTAGTCAATATTTCTCTTGATATTACTTCTATAGGCAATTCCGAATACAAGCACACAAACTGCAATGTTCTCCTGCCAGTAGCACCTGATCTATGGCTGTTTGAAGATACATACCCTATGCCATCCAGGCCCACATTAAGAGCTGCTTTAAGAAATGGCAACATACTATTTGGATCACAAATGTACAAAGTAAATGTTGAGGTACAGGCATAGTTTGGGACAGCAATCTAGCCCTATGTAATAAGCAACAGGAATTTTATTGCAAAAGCTGTCAAAATAAGAGGCAGTATTTTTGTCCTTTTCTTTTTTTTAACTACGTCCCTAATGCAGGCAAGTTTTACATGTTGCGGCATCTTTGACACACTAGCATGGGCACAAATACATTCCAGTCTTGTTTATATTAAGTCAGATATAACCACAGACACTCTAAATCTAAATCTATAAAGAAAAAGACTACTACTTTACAATGGAAAAGGAAGCCTTTTCAATATCAACCCCTCATGTGGGTTTCTTTCCCTTGGCGACAAGCCTACAGACTGGTTTTAAAGTGATACAAGCACTCCTCTTCCACAGGTAATATTTGGCATGAAATAAGGCAATGCAGTCTAAATATCAATGTCTGCAGTGTCTTAAACCTATTTCAAAACTGACTTTTAAAAGTTTTCCCCTAATATTATCCGTGTTGAAAATGTGCCAACAGTGAAAAGGCTGTTCTTTGCATGTTCATTGTTCATTGTCATTCTCTCTCTCTCTCTCTCTCTCTCTCTCTCTCCTCTCTCTCTTCTCTCTCTTCTCTTGAGGCTGAATTTAAAAGCATCAATTATAGGCCTTTGGCAAAGGAAGAGATGAAGATCATTCCAAGTGGATGGACCATAAACAAAGAAAGAGGGACTCCAACAGTGGTTTGTTTGACTCTTGGTGTTTGAAAGCACAAAGTATCTGCGCTGAACAAAGGGACTGGGATGGAGTGAACAGGGGAAGACAGTTGCAGAGATAAGAGGGTGCCTATTTTTTTGTGAAGACATTTGAAACAAAGGTACTGACTGATCTTATACTTCCCTCTTTGTGAGACAGACAACCCACCAAGAGGTAACAAAAGTGGAGTGATTTTTTTCTTTTTTAGGACTAGTCGAGCTGTATGGTTTTGTGTGCGTTGAAGGGAGTAGTGGATGATGCTGATAGACCAGTCAAAAGAGAATTACAGACGTCCAAACATGAAAGAATGAGAGATGAGACAAGTATGGATGTTGCTTCAGTGGATAGATACTTGCGAATTGTGCTTACGCGCCGTAGGCGCATAAGGGGGGCGGGTTAGCATAATGATCAGAACATTGCGCTCGCAATTTGACGATCCGAGTTCGACTCCCGTTCGAGGGGATTTTTCCCCTCGAGTTTAACATCAGTGCTGACTCTACTCTCCCCAAAAGTCTTTCGGGTGAGACTTTAAACCGAGGCCCCGTGTGCGAACGCACGCAGAACATCTTGCCCACACGTTAAATCCCGCTTTTCGTAAGAGTAGGCCATTGTGTGCCGGTGGGAACAGATGACAAGATTTACAAAACTGCATACACACGGGGACTGGATGAAAAAAAGCACATGAGTACTTATTCCATCATTCTCGATATCATTATTAAAAAATAAATAAATAAATAAATAAATAGGCCTAATTGATAGCATAACAAGAATGTCTGTGTGATGAATTTTGCATGGAGAGTGTGTTGTTCAAAATAACAGTAGATACTTCACAGAGCTGAACAGGGGAACTGATGTGTTGCCAAATTATATTGAAGTTGCTGTACCAGGAAAAGTTTATGTTTATTCCATGTGAACATGCCTTCTGTTTTATCGGCATTTAGCTGCAACTCAGCCATCCAGTTTTTAATGCATTGAAAGCAGTAGAATATTTCTGGAGAGGGAATGCAGGTTTTCAAAGAATCACTGCATAGAAGCTGGGTATCATCAGCATAGAAATAATGATCGGTCTGATGGCGATTTATTCTTTGTGAAAGTGGAGCAGTTTAGACAGTGAAGAGGACAGAACCCGCCACTGATCCCTGAGGGACTCCACATTGCAGTTGACATGTCGTGATTGAATTTTGCTTGCAATAAACTCTCTGCAATCGGTCCATCACAATAGCAGTAGAAAAACAAAGATTACCTCTTCAGTACTCCCGAGGCTACGTGTGTGGTTTTGCCTCATCGTAGTTGCTAAAGAAGGAAATCTTTTAACGGAAAACAATGCCATCCTCCAATGCTGGACAGAATACTGTGAGGGATTGTATAACTACCCACTACGCCCAGATACCAACATAGTTTCCAACAAACCCCCTGAACACCAAGATAAAGACCCACCAATACTAAGGTGTGAAGTAGATGCAGCTATTAAACAATTGAAGAAGGGGAAGTCCCCTGGAATCGATAACATCCCAGCTGAACTCATAAAAAATGGAGGGAATGAAACAGCAAGGCGATTCACAGAACTTTGTCAGAAGATCCACGACACCAAAGAATGGCCAAAAGAATGGACACAGTCTCTTGTAATACCCCTGCCAAAGAAAGGAAACCTCAAGCAATGCCAGAACTACAGAACCATCAGTCTCATAAGTCATCCTAGCAAGATCATGCTGCAGGTAGTCCTCAACAGACTGAAAAACCAAGCGGAAAAAACTCCTGGCAGAAGAACAAGCGGGCTTTAGACCAAAACGCAGCACAATGGAACAAATTTTCAATCTGAGAATTCTGATAGAGAAGCATCTCCAACACCAAAAAGACTTGTACCACAATTTCATAGATTTCAAAAAGGCCTTTGACAGGGTATGGCATGACGGCCTCTGGCAAGTACTGAGGCACTTCAACATTGACAGCTGCCTAATTGAAGTCATCAAGGCTCTGTACGAGAACGCAAGAAGTGCAGTTTTCATGAACAATCACGTGGGCGAGTTCTTCAAGACCACGGTTGGGGTTCGCCAGGGCTGCCTTCTCTCACCTGTACTCTTCAACCTCTTCCTCGAAAACATCATGACAGAGACACTGCAAAACCACCACACTTCCATCTCCATTGGTGGAAGACCCCTTTGCAACCTCAGATTTGCAGATGACATTGACCTCATGGGCAGCAGCAAACAAGAACTGCAAATCCTCACAGACAATTTAACAGGTCGAGCGAGCGCATACGGCATGGAGGTCAGTACAGAGAAATCAAAGATTATGGTCAACAGCGCGAGTAATGACATCACGGAAATAAAGATGAATGGAGAAATACTAGAAGAGGTGAGCCAATTCAAATACTTAGGCTCCATCCTAACAAAAGATGGCACATCAAACAATGAAGTGATAGCTCGCATTGCAACAGCAACATCTGCTCTAGTCAGACTCGAGAGGATCATCAGAAGCAACAACATCAGCTTCTGCACCAAATACCACCTTTACAAATCCCTCATGATATCTATCCTCCTATATGGCTGTGAATCATGGACTCTGACAGCAGAGTTAGAGAGGAGAATCCAAGCATTCGAGAACAAGTGCCACAGAAGACTCCTCAGAATATCATACAAAGAACACAAGACCTATAACTATGTGAAAGAAGAAATCAAAAATCGTGTGGGCCCCCAAGAGCCTTTGCTCTCCACCATAAAGAGGAGAAAGCTGATGTGGTTTGGTCACACCACAAGACACAACACCCTAGCAAAAACCATCCTGCAAGGAACAGTCGAGGGCAAGAGAAGAAGAGGCCGCCAAAAGAAATCATGGGTTGACAACATCAAAGACTGGACCGCCCAACCCCTGCAACACCTCCTACTAGCCACACAGGATCGTGAAGCATGGAAAAAGATCGCTGTTGCGTCTTCTCTCATGTCCCCCCTATGTCCTTTGGGACATGGGACTGAGTGAGTGAGAGTGAGTGAGTGAGTTGCTAAAAGGAAAAACTGAAAATCTTATTTGAAAAAAAAGATAAGTATTGATTTACTTTTGTCTTTTCCAGCCCTGAGAGAGAGAGAGAGAGAGAGAGAGAGAGAGGAGAGAGAGAGAGAGAGAGAGAGAGAGAGAGAGGAGAGAGAGAGAGAGAGAGAGAGGAGAGAGAGAGGAGAGAGAGGATCTCCGTGAGTAGGTCCAAGAGATTATGATGATGATGGTGATGATGATGGCGATGATGATAATGATAATGATGATCCTTATTTCCTAGAGCAAGAAATTACTTTTTTCCATCTTGCCCTCGCCCCACACAGGGTTTAAAGTACATAATAACAAATAGCTATATAAAATTAAAGAGAGAGGAAATGTAGGCTAAACAGAAGAATGAAGCACATCAAAAAAGAAGAAGAAAAGAAACTCAGCAGAGAGGATAAGTTTGATGTTAGCAAAATAATGAGCTAATAAACAAGACAGAGACTGGAGGAGGGGAGGGGGGGAGAAAAACAAAATACTTTTCTATCTATAAGCATTAGCAATAAATATAACAATAACATGACAAGCCAGATAGTACTAGTTGCTATCTATAAGGATTATCCATATAAAATTAACAAGACAAATCAGCTCATACTGTGAGTAGTGCTGGTAGTGTTGGTAAATATAGTGGCTGTAGCAAGGTAGCAACAGGAACGGGCTGCTGGTGGCAGGCAGTAGCACCGACCCTTACAATTACAGTGCTGAGAATGGAAGCAGGCACAACACTCACTGATCAGAAGCAATAACAAGCCTTCCTAGTTCGAGTTGTTTGCTAGGCTAGGCTAATGGGCCTAAAAAAGGTAAATCGTGGGCCAAGTAGTAGTAATGGTAGTGGTAGGTCTAGTTTGAAGTGGTAGTAGGCTAGCAGCAACAGCACAGCAGCAGCAGATCCGAGTATGGTTGAGTAGTATTAGGACGTAGTTGGTAGTGGTAGTTCTAGAAGTCCTTAGTAGTTCAATGTGTCTTTTAAGTCAGCCTGGGAGTAAATTTGTTCATGCAATGCCAAGTACTGTATGAGACAGTCGTGGGTTTCTGTTTAGCAGCAGTTGTAGTAGTAGTAGTAGTAGTAGTAGTAGTAGTAGTAGTAGTAGTAGTAGTAGTAATAGTAGTAGTAGTAGACTTAAAAGTAGTAAAGTCTGTTATCTATGTAATTCTTGAAGAGCCAGGCTAAATCAGTTATGCTGGCTGTAAGCCACCACCACGGGTGCTTCGTGTACTTTATTACATGACTAATCAATAGGTCTAGTTTCGAAACTGTATTGCTCTCCCGGGTACTGATGCATTGGGGTCTGAAGTTCCAGAGTAGGCGTTTGGGCCAGTCACCATGTACAAATTGCCTGAGGTTCCATGAGTCATGCATAGTTGTAGGGCCATTCAGTTATCACAAACAAATCGACAGACACTGACAACACTTAATAGGCTATCATATATTTTGCGTCGAAGGTAGGCCTATTAGCCTAGGCCATCAGCGCGGTCTATTTGTGATTACGGATAGGCCCTGGTCTTTTGCCACTAGCCTACGATATATCTATCATACAAACAATAGGCCTACGTCTGGTAGTTTTTCTATCGATCTGTTCCACAAGTTAAACAACTGAAAAATCTAAAAGAGAAGTATATACATATATGCGTCCTGATCAACATCTAGTCCGGTAAAAATTGTAGTTTCGAGCAACAGTCTTGAACAGCAGAATAAAATTTAATGATCTAAGTCAGATGCCTGTGTGACGTCATTCCAGTGCAGACAGCGCCCCCTTCATGCAGCAATTTGTAATGGCGGCTCTGCCAAGATGATCGAAGACGGCTCAGGTTCTCAACACTCAGGCCAACTGGGGCCAGGATCTGGAGGATCAGAAGACGAGGCAGCAAAAAAAAAAAAAAAAAAAAATTTTAAAGCACATAAGTGAGCATCACAGTTGATTTTCTTGTGTGCGTTTATACAATTATAGGCATCGAATAAATTACAAATGGATAAATTAAATATTTCAAACAGGATAAGAAGGATGAGAAGGAAGGCAAATGGTTACTGGACCTTGAAAGTAAGAAAACTCAAAAGTGAAACTAGTGAAAGAAAAAAAATACATGGATACATTATGAGTTTTTTCTGAACAAGTTAACTACTACAGTATTCCAAGGGGGGGAAGGCTACAGCTACATGCATATTAGGTAATAAAACACACTACAAAATGATATATTCTTCACAATACTATTATCAATCTCCTATAACTTATAAGTGACCTTGCCAACAACGCTACCTACTATCTTATCCCATAAATTGTTATTTTTATCCATCCCCTTGCAATGTTTGTTTCACATAAAATATCAAATTCAAAATGTCAAACCATAGAAATTGTTCACATGTGGATTTATACAGAGGGGCAAATCACTGTAAGTCTAACTGGTAAAAAGGCATACTTCTTTTCGAGAGGAGTGTGCCCATGGATGTGCTCAATTTCTACTTCAGTACTTTGGAATATTTAAATATTTATCTAATCTGTGTAGGCTACAGATCGACACTATTCAAGAACTGATATAAACACACCAAAACAGGTAAGCAGCGAAATAAGGCCGTTCGAAATAATGTTAGGCTAAAAAAAAAAAAATGGTTCACGACTGTGAAGACTGCAATTTCGCTGTTTACTTTTAGTCTGTTGGTGGATTCATTGCTTAGTTAACTTTCTAGCAAAATCTGGAGGGAGAAAAAGCTAAAGAATTCTTCGATATATTTCCTTTATAAGATCTCAAAAATGTTAAATCAATGGAAAAGATGTTGGTACTTAACTTTCCAGCAAAAACTGAAAAGGCTGATGACTTCTTCATGATAGTAGCTTTCCAAAGGTTTGTGGCAATGTGGAGCGAAAGCTGGCGGAAGTCAGTCAAGGGAGATCACTCTCAGTCTAAACACGAGGTATCTGTTGGGCTACACACCGGTTTTAATTTTGCAACTTTTTCCTCTATTTTCATATATATATATCTCTCTTGCATTCGCACTGCAGGTACTAAGGCTTCCACACACACACAAAAAAATGGAATTAAAATTTGAAAAACTTTTTTTTCAGAAAAACTAGTCCCTGACTCAAACTCAGGTCATTTTGCACAAATTTGATAGGTTTGAACCTTTTTTTCATTTTTCAGCAATAATACAGGATTACAGAGAAAAAAGTTTGTGCTAGTCAATATTTCTCTTGATATTACTTCTATAGGCAATTCCGAATACAAGCACACAAACTGCAATGTTCTCCTGCCAGTAGCACCTGATCTATGGCTGTTTGAAGATACATACCCTATGCCATCCAGGCCCACATTAAGAGCTGCTTTAAGAAATGGCAACATACTATTTGGATCACAAATGTACAAAGTAAATGTTGAGGTACAGGCATAGTTTGGGACAGCAATCTAGCCCTATGTAATAAGCAACAGGAATTTTATTGCAAAAGCTGTCAAAATAAGAGGCAGTATTTTTGTCCTTTTCTTTTTTTTAACTACGTCCCTAATGCAGGCAAGTTTTACATGTTGCGGCATCTTTGACACACTAGCATGGGCACAAATACATTCCAGTCTTGTTTATATTAAGTCAGATATAACCACAGACACTCTAAATCTAAATCTATAAAGAAAAAGACTACTACTTTACAATGGAAAAGGAAGCCTTTTCAATATCAACCCCTCATGTGGGTTTCTTTCCCTTGGCGACAAGCCTACAGACTGGTTTTAAAGTGATACAAGCACTCCTCTTCCACAGGTAATATTTGGCATGAAATAAGGCAATGCAGTCTAAATATCAATGTCTGCAGTGTCTTAAACCTATTTCAAAACTGACTTTTAAAAGTTTTCCCCTAATATTATCCGTGTTGAAAATGTGCCAACAGTGAAAAGGCTGTTCTTTGCATGTTCATTGTCATTGTCATTCTCTCTCTCTCTCTCTCTCTCTCTCTCTCTCTTAACGTTAAATCCTGTTCCGCTTTTCGTAAGAGTAGGCCATCGTGTGCCGGTGGGAACAGATGACATGATTTACAAAACTGCATACACACGGGGACCGGATGAAAAAAAGCATATGATTGCTTATTCTGTTATCCTCGATATAAAAGAATAAATTAAAAAAATTAAATTAAATTAAAATCTCTCTCTCTCTCTCTCTCTCTCTCTCTGAGGCTGAATTTAAAAGCATCAATTATAGGCCTTTGGCAAAGGAAGAGATGAAGATCATTCCAAGTGGATGGACCATAAACAAAGAAAGAGGGACTCCAACAGTGGTTTGTTTGACTCTTGGTGTTTGAAAGCACAAAGTATCTGCGCTGAACAAAGGGACTGGGATGGAGTGAACAGGGGAAGACAGTTGCAGAGATAAGAGGGTGCCTATTTTTTTGTGAAGACATTTGAAACAAAGGTACTGACTGATCTTATACTTCCCTCTTTGTGAGACAGACAACCCACCAAGAGGTAACAAAAGTGGAGTGATTTTTTTCTTTTTTAGGACTAGTCGAGCTGTATGGTTTTGTGTGCCTTGAAGGGAGTAGTGGATGATGCTGATAGACCAGTCAAAAGAGAATTACAGACGTCCAAACATGAAAGAATGAGAGATGAGACAAGTATGGATGTTGCTTCAGTGGATAGATACTTGCGAATTGTGCTTACGCGCCGTAGGCGCATAAGGGGGGCGGGTTAGCATAATGATCAGAACATTGCGCTCGCAATTTGACGATCCGAGTTCGACTCCCGTTCGAGGGGATTTTTCCCCTCGAGTTTAACATCAGTGCTGACTCTACTCTCCCCAAAAGTCTTTCGGGTGAGACTTTAA
This sequence comes from Stramonita haemastoma, assembly GCA_030674155.1. Classification (NCBI taxonomy): domain Eukaryota; kingdom Metazoa; phylum Mollusca; class Gastropoda; order Neogastropoda; family Muricidae; genus Stramonita; species Stramonita haemastoma. The sequence continues at coordinate 23,295,989 of CM060324.1, read as the reverse complement.
ACCGAGGCCCGTGTGCGAACGCACGCAGAACATCTTGCCCACACGTTAAATCCCGCTTTTCGTAAGAGTAGGCCATTGTGTGCCGGTGGGAACAGATGACAAGATTTACAAAACTGCATACACACGGGGACTGGATGAAAAAAAGCACATGAGTACTTATTCCATCATTCTCGATATCATTATTAAAAAATAAATAAATAAATAAATAAATAGGCCTAATTGATAGCATAACAAGAATGTCTGTGTGATGAATTTTGCATGGAGAGTGTGTTGTTCAAAATAACAGTAGATACTTCACAGAGCTGAACAGGGGAACTGATGTGTTGCCAAATTATATTGAAGTTGCTGTACCAGGAAAAGTTTATGTTTATTCCATGTGAACATGCCTTCTGTTTTATCGGCATTTAGCTGCAACTCAGCCATCCAGTTTTTAATGCATTGAAAGCAGTAGAATATTTCTGGAGAGGGAATGCAGGTTTTCAAAGAATCACTGCATAGAAGCTGGGTATCATCAGCATAGAAATAATGATCGGTCTGATGGCGATTTATTCTTTGTGAAAGTGGAGCAGTTTAGACAGTGAAGAGGACAGAACCCGCCACTGATCCCTGAGGGACTCCACATTGCAGTTGACATGTCGTGATTGAATTTTGCTTGCAATAAACTCTCTGCAATCGGTCCATCACAATAGCAGTAGAAAAACAAAGATTACCTCTTCAGTACTCCCGAGGCTACGTGTGTGGTTTTGCCTCATCGTAGTTGCTAAAGAAGGAAATCTTTTAACGGAAAACAATGCCATCCTCCAATGCTGGACAGAATACTGTGAGGGATTGTATAACTACCCACTACGCCCAGATACCAACATAGTTTCCAACAAACCCCCTGAACACCAAGATAAAGACCCACCAATACTAAGGTGTGAAGTAGATGCAGCTATTAAACAATTGAAGAAGGGGAAGTCCCCTGGAATCGATAACATCCCAGCTGAACTCATAAAAAATGGAGGGAATGAAACAGCAAGGCGATTCACAGAACTTTGTCAGAAGATCCACGACACCAAAGAATGGCCAAAAGAATGGACACAGTCTCTTGTAATACCCCTGCCAAAGAAAGGAAACCTCAAGCAATGCCAGAACTACAGAACCATCAGTCTCATAAGTCATCCTAGCAAGATCATGCTGCAGGTAGTCCTCAACAGACTGAAAAACCAAGCGGAAAAACTCCTGGCAGAAGAACAAGCGGGCTTTAGACCAAAACGCAGCACAATGGAACAAATTTTCAATCTGAGAATTCTGATAGAGAAGCATCTCCAACACCAAAAAGACTTGTACCACAATTTCATAGATTTCAAAAAGGCCTTTGACAGGGTATGGCATGACGGCCTCTGGCAAGTACTGAGGCACTTCAACATTGACAGCTGCCTAATTGAAGTCATCAAGGCTCTGTACGAGAACGCAAGAAGTGCAGTTTTCATGAACAATCACGTGGGCGAGTTCTTCAAGACCACGGTTGGGGTTCGCCAGGGCTGCCTTCTCTCACCTGTACTCTTCAACCTCTTCCTCGAAAACATCATGACAGAGACACTGCAAAACCACCACACTTCCATCTCCATTGGTGGAAGACCCCTTTGCAACCTCAGATTTGCAGATGACATTGACCTCATGGGCAGCAGCAAACAAGAACTGCAAATCCTCACAGACAATTTAACAGTCGAGCGAGCGCATACGGCATGGAGGTCAGTACAGAGAAATCAAAGATTATGGTCAACAGCGCGAGTAATGACATCACGGAAATAAAGATGAATGGAGAAATACTAGAAGAGGTGAGCCAATTCAAATACTTAGGCTCCATCCTAACAAAAGATGGCACATCAAACAATGAAGTGATAGCTCGCATTGCAACAGCAACATCTGCTCTAGTCAGACTCGAGAGGATCATCAGAAGCAACAACATCAGCTTCTGCACCAAATACCACCTTTACAAATCCCTCATGATATCTATCCTCCTATATGGCTGTGAATCATGGACTCTGACAGCAGAGTTAGAGAGGAGAATCCAAGCATTCGAGAACAAGTGCCACAGAAGACTCCTCAGAATATCATACAAAGAACACAAGACCTATAACTATGTGAAAGAAGAAATCAAAAATCGTGTGGGCCCCCAAGAGCCTTTGCTCTCCACCATAAAGAGGAGAAAGCTGATGTGGTTTGGTCACACCACAAGACACAACACCCTAGCAAAAACCATCCTGCAAGGAACAGTCGAGGGCAAGAGAAGAAGAGGCCGCCAAAAGAAATCATGGGTTGACAACATCAAAGACTGGACCGCCCAACCCCTGCAACACCTCCTACTAGCCACACAGGATCGTGAAGCATGGAAAAAGATCGCTGTTGCGTCTTCTCTCATGTCCCCCCTATGTCCTTTGGGACATGGGACTGAGTGAGTGAGAGTGAGTGAGTGAGTTGCTAAAAGGAAAAACTGAAAATCTTATTTGAAAAAAAAGATAAGTATTGATTTACTTTTGTCTTTTCCAGCCCTGAGAGAGAGAGAGAGAGAGAGAGAGAGAGAGAGAGAGAGAGAGAGAGAGAGAGAGAGAGAGAGAGAGAGAGAGAGAGAGAGAGAGAGAGAGAGAGAGAGAGGTCTCCGTGAGTAGGTCCAAGAGATTATGATGATGATGGTGATGATGATGGCGATGATGATAATGATAATGATGATCCTTATTTCCTAGAGCAAGAAATTACTTTTTTCCATCTTGCCCTCGCCCCACACAGGGTTTAAAGTACATAATAACAAATAGCTATATAAAATTAAAGAGAGAGGAAATGTAGGCTAAACAGAAGAATGAAGCACATCAAAAAAGAAGAAGAGAAAAGAAACTCAGCAGAGAGGATAAGTTTGATGTTAGCAAAATAATGAGCTAATAAACAAGACAGAGACTGGAGGAGGGGAGGGGGGGAGAAAAACAAAATACTTTTCTATCTATAAGCATTAGCAATAAATATAACAATAACATGACAAGCCAGATAGTACTAGTTGCTATCTATAAGGATTATCCATATAAAATTAACAAGACAAATCAGCTCATACTGTGAGTAGTGCTGGTAGTGTTGGTAAATATAGTGGCTGTAGCAAGGTAGCAACAGGAACGGGCTGCTGGTGGCAGGCAGTAGCACCGACCCTTACAATTACAGTGCTGAGAATGGAAGCAGGCACAACACTCACTGATCAGAAGCAATAACAAGCCTTCCTAGTTCGAGTTGTTTGCTAGGCTAGGCTAATGGGCCTAAAAAAGGTAAATCGTGGGCCAAGTAGTAGTAATGGTAGTGGTAGGTCTAGTTTGAAGTGGTAGTAGGCTAGCAGCAACAGCACAGCAGCAGCAGATCCGAGTATGGTTGAGTAGTATTAGGACGTAGTTGGTAGTGGTAGTTCTAGAAGTCCTTAGTAGTTCAATGTGTCTTTTAAGTCAGCCTGGGAGTAAATTTGTTCATGCAATGCCAAGTACTGTATGAGACAGTCGTGGGTTTCTGTTTAGCAGCAGTTGTAGTAGTAGTAGTAGTAGTAGTAGTAGTAGTAGTAGTAGTAGTAGTAGTAGTAGTAATAGTAGTAGTAGTAGACTTAAAAGTAGTAAAGTCTGTTATCTATGTAATTCTTGAAGAGCCAGGCTAAATCAGTTATGCTGGCTGTAAGCCACCACCACGGGTGCTTCGTGTACTTTATTACATGACTAATCAATAGGTCTAGTTTCGAAACTGTATTGCTCTCCCGGGTACTGATGCATTGGGGTCTGAAGTTCCAGAGTAGGCGTTTGGGCCAGTCACCATGTACAAATTGCCTGAGGTTCCATGAGTCATGCATAGTTGTAGGGCCATTCAGTTATCACAAACAAATCGACAGACACTGACAACACTTAATAGGCTATCATATATTTTGCGTCGAAGGTAGGCCTATTAGCCTAGGCCATCAGCGCGGTCTATTTGTGATTACGGATAGGCCCTGGTCTTTTGCCACTAGCCTACGATATATCTATCATACAAACAATAGGCCTACGTCTGGTAGTTTTTCTATCGATCTGTTCCACAAGTTAAACAACTGAAAAATCTAAAAGAGAAGTATATACATATATGCGTCCTGATCAACATCTAGTCCGGTAAAAATTGTAGTTTCGAGCAACAGTCTTGAACAGCAGAATAAAATTTAATGATCTAAGTCAGATGCCTGTGTGACGTCATTCCAGTGCAGACAGCGCCCCCTTCATGCAGCAATTTGTAATGGCGGCTCTGCCAAGATGATCGAAGACGGCTCAGGTTCTCAACACTCAGGCCAACTGGGGCCAGGATCTGGAGGATTAGGCATGGTTACCAAACAACAGCAAGATGATGTTGGTCAGCGACCACAATATTCGATGCCCGGTATTTTGCATTTTCTGCAAACAGAATGGGCAAGGTTCGAGATGGAGCGATCGCAGTGGGAAGTGGAAAGGGCTGAGCTTCAAGTGAGTCTGTAAAGCTTTGTTTCTTTGTATAATCACAAGATCATCTCGCGCTTGTTATTAACATGTCTCTCAGATCTTCCTGGGTGTACTTGTTAGTGGATTGCAGTGTATGGCTTGAGACCCAGTCGTGGTTCTCTGTGTCACTGATCTTGTATCATAAGAATCGCCATGTTACAAAATGGCGGACGTCCATTCATAACTTACTGCGCTCAGACAAGTTTACATTATTAGTTTTTGTTGAGAGATCGCTGAACAACATCACAAATCATCTGTATTACGTGAAAAGCTAATTTAAGTGGCCCACACCAGAATGGCATTGTTATGTGTATAATTTTACTCAGAATGATGCGATCTTGCTCATTCACAACTATTAGTATTACACTATTATTATTAATTTACGGTTACTGTGTATTTAGTATTCAGACTAAGATTAAATTTAAAGAAGCAGAACATTGTTTGCCCCAACCACTTAATGGACTGAAGTTGTTTGTAGAGCAGCTTTGACACTTTACTACGCTTTTCCCGTTCATGGAAAATACAATGAATGAGTAAGTACTGGTCTACAGTCAACAGTTTAAAGTATTTTTGTAGTGTCCCCCCCCCCCCCCCCAGCTTTGTCTAGAATGAGAAGACAGTAAGTGCATCTAATTCTAAGTGAACTTTCTGAAGATCATAGTAACTAACTTGCATGCATCTAGTGTATTAAAACTATATTGAAAAACAACTTAAAACAAGTATTATCATCCTACTTTCACATTTTGACTTGACCTGGAACATATTTTGAAATAAGTAACTGTGTCAGTGTATGGTTGAGTACTTAAAGTTCATTGCAATTAGCATGATAGATACTAAGATATATTATACATATGTGCACTTCAGAAGGCACTTGTATAATTTAGAAATTGCTTGGGTTATTTTTTACTTATATTTTAGATTTAATGGTGAAAATCCTGCAAATGAGAGTTTGAGACCCCAGAATTCCCTTTGGAGATGCTGGGGGCCTGTTACTGTTTGTGTTACACTTACAGTGTTCTTTTTTTTCTTTCTTTTTTTTTACACTTACAGTGTCAGTATAAATTATAAATAGTATCTCCACCTTCAGGAAATTTTGTGCTTGGAATTTCCTCTTTTTTATCCTCTTTTTTTCCTGCCTTGTTCTTTTTCTTCCTGTCACCTCCATGTCTATTTTTTTGCCAGAAAGACTTAAACTAACAAAGTTTTCTCCCATGCCAAAGTTTGATGCGCTGGGACTGACTGACTAGGGCTAAACGGCAGTGCAATGCATTTTTGTGAATGATATTTTGACAATTTACAGATAGTATTTCTCTTGCTGTCTGAGCATTTCACAAAGAAAGAAAAAAAAAACCCAGTCACCATCAGTTTGTGGGTAACTTTCCAGTTTGTTGAGAATTTTAAGTCTGCTTCAAATTTGCCCATTTCTGATGTTCTGTTAAGTAGATTTATTTGTGTATTTCAAGTACGTTTTATTTGTAATCAGTACTAATACAGTAATAGTATTAGTACTTAGTAATAAGGACTGCAATGGATTGTCTCATGAACTAGTGATTCTTCCATTTAAAAACTATGTAGTTTGAATGAATGGACTTCATGTATTTGTTGTCAGTACCATGAAATGATGAATGCCAGGTTTTAGGTTAAGTTTTTTTAAAACCTAGATGTAATATGATAATATGATTATATGTTACTATGTATACAAGTTTGAACAGTTTATCAAATACCATGAATTGAAGAGTCTTTTGGTTTTATTGTTTTGTTTAATTAACAATAATCACAAAGTTCATTTTGTGTGTTTGATTGATGAAACAATTTTTTTGATTTGATTTATTTCCTCAAACTTCCAACACATTTCTTTGTTAAAAAAAGTTATCAGCAAGGATTAAAATTCCTCTTTTCATTTTTAGAAATTATATAATGATGTCTGAAAAAGTGAGAATATACCCTCTCTACTCTAGCCACCTCTTTGGTGTACATCTTTGTAACACAAGAACTTAACTTACACTGGTTACATAATGCATGATTCAAGATTGGTCGATTGATCAATCAGTCTACATCATGATTCATATACTCACTGATATAGTGATATGGTTGGATATTGATACTAATGATATTGAAGACCATGGCATTAGTGTGCCATACATGAATAAGGTTTTATTTTGTTTTGTTCTTGTCTTCCTGTTGTTTGTTTTTTGGTTATATATGTAAGTTGTGACAGGTGGCTTGACACATAAGGTTTTACTGCAGGGTCAGCAGTTCAGCATTTGTCATGAAAAAATCAATGCTTCACCATTTTTGGAAAGTGGAATTTTAGTTGCCCCCCCCCCCCCCCCCCCCCCCACTGCACGTGTGTGCTGAAAAAACTGTTTTCTCTTGCATGCAAGAAAGTCAGATTGAGGCTACCTTAATGGTGGGTGAAAATGGTCACGCAAGCAGAGTTTCATCATTGGGGTTACAAGCATTGAGCTGAGGAACAAAAACAAATGAAGACCCCCCCCCCAAAAAAAAAAAAAAAAAAAACAAAAAACCACCAACAAAAAAACAAACTGAATTAATAACACCAAATCAAAACAAATTGTGAATTGAAAGTGGAAAAAGAAAAGAAAAAAAAAGAAACACAGCCCCCCCCCCCCCCCAAAAGAAAAATTGGGGGGGGGGGGGGAGGTGGGATTGAGGCTGTAAGTGTAATATCATAACAATATATGGTAATACCACATGAAGGAGGATATGAAAAAAACAAGATTGGTCAAAATCTATCTATCTATCTATCTATCTATCTATCTATCTATTTATCTATCTTATCTTATCTATCTATCTATCTATCTATCTATCTATCTATCTATCTGTCTATCTATCCATCCCTTAGTCTGGCAACCGTGGGGGCACCCATGAAGACTTGACAACCAGTTCCCTCCATTCCTTCTCTGTTCTGCCTCAAAATAAGTTGTATTAAAAAAAGTAAAATCTGTCACTGTCAGCTGTAATGAATGATCACGGAAACAATTCAGGTAGATGAACTCTGACAGTGACACTGACAGATGATAGGAAGTGAAGTGGGAAAATGTCTTCACTAAGACATCCTCATAAGATAAAGAGTGTATTTTTCTGCATTATTTACCAGATGACCTTATTGAGCTGTATACTCACTTTATAATGAAGGAAATCAAATAAACAGTGGAAAGTCTGTTTTAACTAAAGGAAATAAAATTCTTTGAGTATCACTTTTACCAATGAGAACCCCTATTTTCCTCTCCCCACTTTTTGTTTGTCATATGCTTTTGAATTCTGAAATTTTAATTTCATAATGTCCTAGGGGGAAAAGGAATTACACAGGGTTTGTGTGGGTTTTTTTTGTTTGTTTTGTAGTTTATATTTTTTAATGAACAGATAACAAGGTTTACAAAACTGCATACATATAGGGACAGGATGTTAAAAAAACCTGACACAAGTGCTTATTCTATTATCCTTGATATAAAAGAATAAATAAATAATGCATAATTTGTTCTTTGATACTTTGAATACTAAATACTGCATAACTGGACTTCTTCACTCATGAGTTTTTTGTTCTTGTGCTCATTTCTTGCTCTTGATGGTAGTGGTGGCAGATAAGTGGAATATAGTACAGCAATTTTTTTCTTCAGGAAATATCTACTGAGAGAACATTTTAAAATTAATAAGTGGTATTTGGTTATTCTAGATGGTTATGCCTTGTTTAAATGTTGCCTTTTCTGTATTTTCTTTGTTTGATATACTGTTTTCACACCTGTTTCCTCTCTATTTGGGTATCATTAAACTATCCCCAAGTTAAGGGAGAGAACCTCTCTTTCCCTGCACACACTGTGCACATGTTGCTTCTGTAAGTGTAACCCTGTAGTGGGTGATACATATGACAGGGAAGGGTTAGTAGCTGGTTGGTTGCCCTGTAACAAAAAAAAGGTACTAAAAACCTATAAAATTAAAAGAACTAAAAATTGTGAACTGAACTATTAAAAGTGTTTTAAATATCTGTTGTTTCTTTCTGCAGGCTCGGATTGCTTTTCTGCAAGGGGAACGTAAAGGTCAAGAAAACTTGAAACAGGATCTTGTTCGCAGAATCAAAATGCTGGAGTTTGCTTTAAAACAAGAAAGGTAAATGATGACTGGCATCTGGTTCTGTTTGTGTTTTTTCTTTAAAATAACGTAAGATTTAACTTGTGGGTTAGCATGTACTTTATAGTTTGTTTCATTCTCTGTTGCCTATCATAATTAAAGGTCACTAAGTAAGAGGAACCCTGAATTGCTAACAAAATAATAATTATTTGGAAATCTATAAAGCCAGTCTGGATCTATGAATCAAAGGAATACTCCATGTAAGCTGGCTGGGTGGGAAGAAGTATTGCATTCTTCTTTCTTTTGACAACACAGAAAAGACGAGAAGTAGCTTAGAATGGGAAGGATTGGATCAGTTTGATCTGTCGAGTGTCAAGGACAGGATTGCTACGAAATCATTTACATACAGTATAAGAACATAGGGCCGAAGAAAATTTTTTTGTTTTTATTCTTGCTTTCTTTTCCTAGCTTTACTACAGCTTTGCATTAGGGAAGAGAAACAAGGATGAAGAGGACTCTATATGTGTGTGATAAATGCGTCTAATGTATATAATGTATCAAGGGATTGTATTGCAGACAAAAGGTTTTACGCAGGTTTTTGTCATCTTCTTTCAGAGCCAAGTATCATAAACTGAAGTATGGGACGGATATGAATCCAGAGGATCTGAAGCCTCCTGTCTTTGACAAGAAAGATGGTGGGTTTCTCATTAAAACTCTGCATGTTAAGTTATTTGATAATGATGCTAAAATCATAGAGTAAGGTTTAAGTTGATTTCTGTGACACAGCAGAGAATACAATTTGTGCATTTAACTTGCTGCTTGTAACATGTGAAACAACAAAAGAAAAACTAAAGAGACACAAGAAAATGGAGTACAACAAAAGAGTCTCAAGGAGGAATATTTTTTGATTTACAAACAAAATGCCTGCAGTCTCCTTTTGCAGATTTTAATTTGTCTTTTGGGATTCTTAAGATGAAAGTTGTGATTGATAATATCATTGGCAGTTTTCATTTAAAATCATACTTTGAATATGTAATTGTTAATCAAATCTGAAAAGGTTCTTATGAAACATTAAATAGACAATATAAAAGATGTGATTTCATTTAAACTTGATTGACAGTTTATTGTATTGATATTTTTAAGCTTGTTGTTTGATAGTAAGAGGGTGTGTGTGTGTGTGTGTGTGTGTGTGTGTGTGTGTGTGTGTGTGTGTGTGTGTGTGTGTGTGTGTGTTGTGTGTGTGAGAATCAGAATACTTTATTGTAATATCTAAATTTCAGTCATTTGACACAGAATAAATTTTAATCAAATTGAAATATTTCTTCAGGTTAGTGCAGTATTTCCTGAAACTTTTGTAAATAAAGGTAAATAAGCACATGTGTTAAGTTTCCTATTTTGAAGTATTATGTAGCTTTAAAAAAAAAAATTCTGTGAGACTTGTGATTATTTTGTGGGAAGTGATTGCCCATGGTGCTCTGCCTGCTGCTAAAGTGCTAAGCTCTAAGTGCCTTCTCACTTAAGTAATAATAGTACAAGTTGAGATATATATCAGTTTGATGTTCATAAGAGAGAGGGGAAAATGAAGTCATAACTGACTGATAACAATTGCAGAGGACCAGGTGGATGGGGAACCGGCCATGACCAGTTCTGCTAACAGCAACACACAGTGGAAGCAAGGCAGACAGCTACTGCGTCAGTAAGTACTGTTAAGTTTGGGGTTTTGCATTGTTTTGTAAAGGGGAAATACTCATCTGAATTTGTTTTCCAAATGGTTGTAAAAACACTAATGGATTGTGTTAATAAAGTCTTTAGTTTCATAAGTTAAAAAAAAAATCATTGTATAAGTGATTATGTGAGAGTTTATTTAACTCTCCTACTACCAAGTTCCGTTTCTCTTACTCACCACTGCATACCAAGTAATTTCACCAGTGCCCATCAGTTTCACACCTACTGACTTTAAAAAATCATAAAAAATCGAAATAAAGACACATTTGCATGAAACTTTCTGTGCTTGTGTAGTTTTGAAGAAAGAAACATATTTCTTCATCTGACTCTTGTGTGACTTGTTGATGCTGAATGCTGATGGTGATGATGTTGTGGTTGTTGTTGGCAACGGTGGTTACTCAATATTTTTTTTTATAATACGAGTACTTCAAGCGGTAAAGAATCATCATGATGAAGTAAACTAAAATCAAACATGCATGCATGGAAAATAAATGAAAATGATCAGATAATGCTAGAATAACATGCAAACACACTCGCAAACAAGCATACAGGCTGACGAACAAACAGCCATTGAAATAGGATCATGGTTAGTTCCAATTTTATTTTGCACTTCGTCAGTGAAAAACCGAGAAAAAAAACAAACATTGTACATCTCACCAGTCACTAGCATCGTTTTTTAAGTTTCTGGAGCCACTATTTTCACGTAATTCTTTAATTTTCAACCAGCAACAGTCACATGTTCCCCTCGGCAAGATCGTTATTTACGTCACTGCCATTGTCATCTTCATCACTCGAACTGTCCGTAAACACAGCACTTATTCCACTCTGCAACTCCTGCATCATCTGTGCAGCTTCTAAGTCCATTTCAGTCCACATAAGTTCAGATTCCACTGTTTTATTCACAGAAAATCCTCCAAAAAGTTTGCTGTAGCTGTCGCCATCTTGATGGGCTTCCCTCCATAACTCGTCACTCGATGACATCGCCGTAAAATCGCAAAAAACAGCACAAAAATCGATCCACTGAAGACAAAATTGCAAATGGCGGCAGCTAACTCTATTTGGGAGCCACTGCGCATGCCCAAAGGGATAAAGGGTGTATGACCATGGTGTATAAATAGCGCAAAGGGAGACACAAAGGGAGACACCGGGTGTTCCCAGGTATTCGGCGGGCACACCCGCCCGCGGCTTCGCGGACCAAGTAGTAAGCGGGCGGGTCAACCCGCCGCCGGTAGTAGGAGAGTTAAAGAGGGAGGGACTTTTATTGTCAGTTCAAGTCATATTTGCTTGTTTGTAAAACTAATTGAGAGAGAGGAAGGGGGAGAGAGAGTTAGTTTTATTGCCAGTTTAAGTTATGTTTGCTTGTATGTAAAACTTGTTGATTTTCTTTAAAAGTGCTGCAATTGGTTTTTTTCTTCTTGCTTAGATTTTCATGAAAGTGATCTGTGTAATTTTAACAAACATAGAAATGTGTATGTCATAACTGGAAAGATGTTAACAGTGATGTATTGTAGTTCAAGCGTTTGAAGTTTCAGTTGCCAGCTGCTTTGAATGTCAGCTTGAAGAAGTAAGGGTTTTTTTGTTGGAGAAATGTTCAAATTTAAACATAAAAAGTGTATTTTCTCAGGTACCTGCAGGAAATCGGCTACACAGACACTATCATTGATGTGCGATCTGCACGGGTCCGGTCACTGTTGGGCCTGCAACCAGTGTCTGGGGACAATGAAGCAGACGTGCCACCTGCACTGGTCAATGGTGAACAGCAGCCAGGGAAGAGGGACAATCAGGGTAAAAGGTATGTGGAGGAAATTGTCAGATGGGGTTATGTGTCGAGTTATATGATATTGAAGTATGTTTTATTATTTTCATGAATCAGGAATGTACTGCAGTTATTGATTTTTTGTTTTTAGACCTGGGTTGTAAAGCACTCACTTCTTTTAAGAATTAAAACTAATTGGGTGTAATTTTAGCTGCTATTTATCGAAGGAGAAAGTTAATGTATTTTGGGAGATAAGTTGAAGATTGACATGTTAGGCATCACAGAAAGACACCAAAATGATGGATAAATTTTTCTGGCTTGACTAGAATGATTCCTGTATATTTAACAAAGAGACTCTGTGTGTGTGTGTGTGTGTGTGTGTGTGTGTGTGTGTGTGTGTGTGTGTGTGTGTGTGTGTGTGTAGGGTTGGTTTGAAGAAACTGCCTGGTTCAGAGCCTGTGGACGGTGCCCTGATTGACACGGAGAGAGCCGTCATGAGCACCTTTGACTTCTTGGCTGGAGAGAATGCTGTGGATGAGGATGAAGAGAATCTCAGGTAAGATTCACAGTCGTATTGTCCATTGATTTTTTTTTTTTTTTAAAAGCATGCACACCCACACTCACATGATTGCACTCACACATACAAAAGACAGACACACCGACATTTACAGACACACCAGCACACTCAATCAGAGAACATAATACACGAAAGAGCAAACACACTCTCCCCTTTCTTACCCAAAGCGGTCTGTGTATTGGTCTTAGTGAGGAAAGAATTTGTTTGGTTTCCATTTCATGTGTCCCATGTGTGTGCGTGTTCATATGTTGCTTGTACCTTTTTGTATCCATGGATGTGTGTGTATGTCTTTGAGGGAGAAACATACGTTACATGCTGTAGTCATATGTAATGTGGTAAAATGACTTAGTTTAAGGAAATTCCAGTGGGAAATTTTGATGATTGTTTTTTGATTCTTTTAAATTCAAATTAAAAAATTTTATTTTTATTTCAGTGATGAAAATGAGGATGGAATGGCTGCAGATGATGAATCGGATGAAAGATTGGAAAGAAAAGGTGTTAAACTCAAGGTATGTTTTGTGTATTCTATTTTCTGTGATCCTTGTGAATATTGTTTTTAAAAAAATATTTAAAAATTTTACCTTGTTTCAGTACAGAATTAGATTACTTTTGGACATTTTGTGCATGTGAGTGCTTTTGTTTGTCTCAACTCAGTTTCTGAGTGAGTGAGCTAGTAAGTGTGTGTGTGTGTGTGTGTGTGTGTGTGTGTGTGTGTGTGTGTGTGTGTGTGTGTGTGTGTGTGTGTGTGTGTGTGTGTGTGTTGTGAGAGAGAGAGAGAGAGAGAGAGAGAGAGAGAGAGAGAGGAGAGAGAGAGAGAGAGAGAGAGAGAGAGAGTGTGTACCTGTAACCTGTTTTGTTATATTGTATCATGTTAGGGTATAGCATTTCCAGTTGGGGAGGCTGTCCTGTGGGTGAAAGAATAGATAGGAATTTTCAGCATTAGAAAATTTGCAGCCTATTGCAAGTCTGTGCTGAGCACATCTGAAAATGCCATCTTTTGTTTACTGCCTATTTTTGATTGACTTCAAAGCTTTGGAGTCAATCAAGTCTAGTCCTATTGCTCTAGTTGAAAACACACACTTTATAAGGTTATACCACCAGGCTTAGCTTTTGTGTCCCATCCACTGTTAGCTTGTGTTGGCAGTCTAGATATCTTGGCCTCTTGCATTCTGTAGTCTCTTTGTGCACTTTTACTGTTAGTTCTTATTAGTTGTATGCTCAGGGTGTGAACTTGTTTTTTAGAGACTTTGGCTGTCATGATACAGCAATAAAAAAAATCCTGTCTGCCAAATCTCACTCTGGAGTGGAGTTTAGGCCATGAGGATTTCTGTAACTTTCATGTACAGCAAGAAAAGAAAATTGATAGATGTGAAAGAAGATGTGTTCTCATCCCACTCTCATCTGCTTGCTGCAATGTTCATTTAAAGTGATATACTTTAGATAAACATGTTGGCATTGGGTGTGTGACTGGTTTTCAGGTTGTGGGAAATGAGAGCATGGCAGGTGAGGACCTGATGGATGACCCAGAAACAGAGGAGGCCCTGGCAGAGTTCGACTTCCTCGTTACAGAGAGCGGTGAGGGTGCGGGAGAGGCGCGTAGTCACGACAGTAGCGATTGGGGTAAACTTGACCGTACGCCGCGTTATGGCTAGTTCTCTGTGGCTCCTGCGGCGTACCCCTGCTCTCTCTGCTGTAGTGGGATAGCCTATGTTGGCTCGGGCTCCCAGGCTCCAGCCTAGCACTGGCTCCAGCGTTTTCTTTAGTTAGTGTCAGTGCTTTTGTTTTTGTGGAAAAAGAGCGCTAGCCATTCTGGCTGTTAACTTTTTCATTCCGTCCATACCTGTCATCAGTGTCTTTTGATTTTGTTTTTAATTCTTATTGGTGAACTTGATGTGAAGGGTTTTTGTGATGGCATGATTTGGACAAAACCTCAACCATTTTGAATGCAAGTAAAACCTGGAGTTTTATTTGTCTGTTTTTAATTTTTTTTGTGTGTATAAAATTTTTTTTTATAATTTTTTTTTACTTTTAGTACTGAAGTCGGCAAATTTTCAAGAATATTATTTTTATTTCTGTCTTGTTCTATGTTGTTACTTCTCTCCCATTTTCTTTTTCTTGGTCTCTGTGTCTTTTTCTATCAGGGTTTTTGCAGGCGGAGAAAATGTTACAGAGTGTGAAGTCTTGAATGGACATTTAATAGAAATTGCAGAGTTGGATTCTTTTGTCTCAATGATGCCATCACATAGCCTTCCATTTTCAACAGCTTTGAGTTTTACCCAGGATAGAATTGTGAAAGTTTGTTCCATTTGTTGTCTTTTCACCTTCAGTGGCTCTGTTCTCATTTTTCCCATGAGTGTAATTTTTGTGTGTATGTGTGTGTTGTATTTGTGTGTCCGTCCATGAATATGTTCATTTTGTGTTACCTTTTGTCAGTGAATTGTCTGTAAGAACATGAGAAAGATAAAGACAATCTGTTATGTTATATACAATCTTGCTATTGTGGCAATTTAAAAAAAACCCGTAAATGCTGGCATATGAAGCAGATTTTAGATTAAATTTAGAATAAAATCTATATTGTAATTTTTGTATTGTTTAGAGTCTGCAGAAAAATTTTCCATTACATTAACCAAGTAACTATTACCATTGTTAGTGTAGTATTGCTTGCACATTTAGGCTCAATTTGCTATTCCAGTTAAAATTTTATTTTCACTCTAGGAATGTTTAGTACTGTGGAATACAATATAAAACTAGTAGTCACATGAACTTGATCCATTTTTATATATTGTAGTTACAAGTCAGGGCTGGCTGTTTCAGACTGTTGCAAGCATTAGATGAGGTTGGGTCAGAAATATATTGAAAATCTTAAAATGCTTTTGCTTTTTTCTTTGTTTATTTTTATAAAATATTTATTAAAGGGAGTTTGGGAGTAGTGTGTTTTTTTTTAATGGAAAAAGTAAAAGTTGCTTCAGACACAAAAATATCAGTCAGATTTTTTGGTGGAATTAAATTTTGTTCGGACAAAAGGAAAATACAAACTAACAAAACTGATTGCTGAGCTGGGTTTTTAAAAATCAAACGTGTAAATTTACCAGAAAGGTTTGAGTACTGTGTGTGTCACAAATGGGGTATTATCAGATTCAAAAGTTCAGTTGGCACAGTTGTGTGATCAGTTATTGCCTGACCAAGAGGCGATAATAAAACAAAGATAAAATGGTTGTACATCTGCTTTTCATCAATAATTACATTTTAGATAGCTAAGAGTTCTGTATCTACATTTATCATTATTCTGGAAAAAGCTGTAAGATTGGTTGGTTTGTGTAATTCTGAGGTCTTCTAACAAATTAGTACATAATTTAATTCAGAGGAGTAAGTGACATTTTTTTCATCCCGTCTTGTCGCCTTTTGACTGTTGCTTCATTGAGATGTGTGGCTTGTTTCTGTATGTAGTGATGTGTGGCACTACCAGCCATTTTGCACACAAGACTGACTGAGAAGCAGACGTTCTTGCTGTCTGGGTGCTAAGAAGGGATTATGGGGTTAAAAAAGAGAGGAAATCTAACGGCAGATAACAATCTGACTGTGCTTAATTAAAAATGGTATGGAAGCTAATTCGGGAAGGTAATGGTGTTAAGTTAATGCTGTGCATTCAGTGTAAAGAAGAAAAGGACAGGGAAACGTACAGGAGTGGTCCATGTATGTGCATCTATTTTCTTGACACACAGAAAAGAAAGAGGTGACCTCTAATGCGGAGTGGAGCGTTGACCAACGGCATATATCAGAGCTAAAAGAGCAGTATAAAAAGGAGAGGAAAGGAAAGAAGAACAGTAAGTGTATGCACTGCTTACCTCTTGGGTCTGTAACTGTTGTGGATGTTGTTTTTGTTCTTCTTGATGTATATGTTGTCCCTTGTGGTTGTTTAAGGTGCAGATAGTGAATAGACTATTTCTGAGCAACCATCGCTACAGAACTATATAAGAAAAAAGGCAAAAAAAGCCCCCCCCCCCCCCTCCCAAAAAAACAAAACGAAAAAACCTAAAACTAAAAAACACTCAAACAAACCAAACCCAGTCTAGAATGGTCATTCTGATGTGTAGGAAGGAGAACAGAAGATAACAAAAAGATATTAAACATAAGCCTGCTGTTTTCTATTTGTTGTATCTGTGTTGAAAGTTAATCAAGAATTGAATGTGATTTCTTAAAATAAAGGAGTAAAGTTGTATAAATTTTGGAAATTCCATGTACTTAATTAACTGACCCCAAATCTGGCTGTTTCCTAGAAGGATGGAGGTATGGCATGGCCAGTAGTCTTGAAGCCATGATGACACCAAGCCTGTCATCTGGTGAAGGATTGACTTGTTCAGGTTGCTCATGACAGGCTGTCTGAAAAATTTCTGTCTGGTGCCCCCATGGCTCCTCAAGGAGGTAGGGAGAAGTTGGTCAGTATCAGGCAGTTCTTCCCTCCCCCTGAATCACTTTGCAGATTCTTCCCTAAAAGTTAAATTGAAACTGTACAACATATCTTTAACCCTAGTTGCGCAGTTCCTGGAATGTTCCGGGACAACCTTGCTAGGCTGCATGGCAAGTCCCAGAATAATGTGGGATGACCTAGGTCATATAACTGACAGTTCACTTTCGCTTTCAAAGGTCGCCCAGTGAATATTACGGCGATTGCAAGGCTCACAGAAAGGGGTGATGGTCATTCTGCATACTTGAGCAGTGTGAATTTTGATTTGGTAAGGTTTTTGTTGTTTTTTTCGGTGATGGTTTTGCAGTCACAATCAGTCATCTTTCATGCTGAAGAAAATGGTAGCCAATATATAACTTTACATATTTTGTTCAGTTGCACATATGAACAAGGGTTGTTTGATCCCACCCTGCTTCAAAGCTACGCTGCCCCAATGTTGATTCAGCCAACAGCACTGAATCCTCAGTAGTTTATTCAGCGCTACTAGGGTTAAGATTTAAAGCTTTTTTCCCTGTCTAAAGATGGTCGTCTGAAATTTAAAAAAACACGTCTGACTGGGGTAGAATAATGTAGAAATGGTTGCTCATACAGAGTCTATTCCATTTGCTGGCATGTCTGAAGGTGCATGAGATTCAATGTGTTGTCCTGTGAGAGTGAAGTGTGAACAGAACTAGGTAGAAGACATTAGAAAGAAACCTCTGTTCTGAGTTTTATAAGTTACATTCTCTTGTATGGTTTTAAACCAAAGATAAGCTGTCAGAAAACTAGGATTGTAAAGGTAATTCAAAAGTCACCCAGGTCATGAGTGAGATTCAACTGTAAAATTTGTAAAGATAATTTTAAATTTGCAAACTTTAGATGGTCAATGATATTTTACATGAAAGTTTTTCAGTCTGCAGTAACCCTAGCAGCCAGTTTATTTCAAGATTTATTTTGACAGCTGTAAGCATGTATGAGAATGCATTTCATGTAATTCTTTCTATCCTGAAAAAAACATCATACCCTTAGCACTGTTTCTGGATGCTTTAGAAAGTGCATGTTTCACCGCATTGTTCATTGTTGATCTCTTCCAGTAGGAAGGAAAAGGGCACGAATCTAAAGCCAAGTGATGTGTTTCTAGTTGTATTCATGAATGGTTAATGAAATGCTGAAAGTGAAAAATCCAAAGGGATGGGCGGGGGTTAGTTGTTCCTTTGCTGTTCATGCTTCGTGAAAAAATCAAAAGAAGCAAGATCATCACATCCTTTACCTTGTCCCTTCTGTTCCACAATCTAACCCTCTTTGTTTCTTTTTCTGTTTGTTTGGTGAAGTGTCCTTCCCACAAACAGGCTAGTAGTGAAGTGTTTGTGTGGCTGTGTATGTTGTGTTGTGTTAGTGGGCATTGAGTTGCTTGCCTGTTATTCCCTCAGGACCCACGAGGTCTGCCTTACAAGCCATGTTAGCAAATCTGGGCTCAGATGATGAACTGCCAAACTTCCCTTCCGAATCCTCTGACTCCGCCACTTCCCATGAGGGCGATGAAGTGGATGCTGGTATGCTCTCTGTTTCCCCTCTGTAATCTCCTGTAACTTTCACAGCAGTCTTTCTAACTACATGTATCCTCCTCTCGAAAAGGCCCAAAGCCTGGTATCAGAAATGGCAACTGTGCAGCCCTTTCATTAATCCATATGTATTCATATCATGGCTCATATTCCTTGTATTGGTCAAATGGCAAACATATTTACTGTTCCGTAGTTAAGATTGCTGGGTGTGTGTACTCGCATGAGGTTGGCATAAATTGCATTCTTTGTTTTAGTGTCTGCAGCTGGTATATATGGGAAAATGACCATTAGTGTGTACAGTGGATTGGGGAAAATAATTGTCTTTTATTCGTGGAGATGGTGGCAGAAAACTTGATTCCAGATGTCAGATTGTGTATAGCATATTTCAGTATGGATAAGATCTAGTTGCTTCATTTTTTGGGGAGGGGGGGTGGGGGTGTAAATGCTTTGCGTTGTGGATGCATGATGTGACATTCTATCAGTATGGATGCAGAATGTCATGATGAGGAGTAGGTTTATTTTGGAGATGTGGTTGCTTTGATAAGCTTGCTTTAAATGTAGATGCATGATGAATAGTTAGTGGGTATGTGTTGCCAGGTTTGTGTTCCTTTATGTAGTGTTGTATATCAGTTGAAGGCAGCATGGCTTTTTAGAGCTCACACTGAAAGTATTGGAGAAGTAGCATTTTTCTCCATTGGCTGATTTTGTATTATACAAAACAAAACAAAAATTATCAAAGCTTATATTTGTGAAGGGGTGAACTTTGACACTGTCTTGAGTGTTTGTAATTAAAATTTAAAAAAAAGAAACACAGACAAAATATGGCCTATGTTTATAATCGCGTCTAACACTGACTTTTTTGTCTTCATGGCGTATCTTTGCTTGTCCGTTTTGTCAGCTTATTTGGTTTACTCTGTCCTTTTGTATGAATGTTTCTGTTGTGTTCTTTTTCTTGTTGGTTTGTCCATATTGAACAGTGATACTGGGTATTTTTCTTGTGTTTTTACTCATTTCTGTTCAGCAAAAAACCCTAATTCTTTTGTTCTAATTTGAATATGGAGGGGATGGGGGTTAAAAGAGACCATTTGAAATGCGTCTAGAAAACGACGCATTTAACCACAGAGCAGAATTTGCGGCGCAGCTTGACTAGCTTTGCAGTTGTCTTGCTTTCTGGCGCGTAGTTGTCTTGACCATAGTTTTATTATGAGAGAAAGCGTAAGAATGCAACCCTGCCACATCTTCATAAATAATAGCAGTTTTACAATGTATTATACATTGATATCAGCCTCATCAGACAGTAATGACTAATATGAGACATATATGGTCATCATGCCCTGATGTTTTGGTGGCTTCAGGTTTGTCTGGTTTGGTATTTTCCCTGGTTTTTGTATCACACACACACACACACATGCTGGCACGTGTGCACACACGCATACACTCACCTGTTGTGAGTTTCCATCAAAGCTTCAGGCATCAGCAGATCCATAGGTGTAATGTGTTCAAGGAAATTATGACAGCCTTCGTTATAATGTATGCATCACACACACAGTATGGTCCTGTGTCAGAATGTGTGTCATCAGTGGGGAACAAAATAGGTAATGCTGTTTTTATTAGATCAAATCAGATATAACCAAAGTTATCCAGTCACGGTACAGGGCATCTTCTGGTTGGTGTCTTTATGGCAACCTGACATTTTTGAATCACTGTGGGACTCCGGGATGGGAGAATATGATCAAGCAAACCTAGATGTGTGGCTGTCAGGCCTTGGTGGTGGTGTATGTGGTGGAGGATATTTACGGGGGGCAACCATATAAGTATTAGGGGAAAAAATCAAGCCCCTACCCCCTCCCTAGCTCCAAGAACAAAAAGAAAATGAAGTCTGGTTTTTGCTTATATTTGTTATGCCCTTGAATAGAATTGTTTGGCCACAACCCCTGGTATTCTTACAAAAGTAGCTTCAGTGTAAGACACAGACTTTGTTGTTTTGTCTGAATCTCATTTAACGAATGCTTCAGAATCAAGGTTCTATCTCTCTCCAAAGTTTTGAATATTTGCATGCTTAGAGGATGTGAAGAGCTGTACAAAAGCATGTGCACAACCATATGAGCTTATGTGGTGGAGGCACAACTTAACAATCATGTATCACCATTTTCAACTGGTATCTGCCACTCCCTCTTTTCATCTTCTTGTATGTCCTTGGTACCTCCCCCCTCCCTCCATACAGCAGACATGCATATAGGAACAAGCATATAAGCACACACAAAGACACACACACTCACTAAATATGCACATACAACGTGTGCTTGTGCACACACACACACACACACACACACACACACACACACACACACACACACACACACACACACACACACAAACAAAACTCATTCTTTCTCTTGCCCGCATTTCTTTCCCAGTGATTTGTCTTCGTTTCTAAAGTTCTGCTCAGCCTTTTTTCTTTCTCCTTTTATTATATTATCATATTTGATCTCTTTTTCATTATCATTCATGTTTCCCTTGTTTCTTGTCAACACACGCACACAAGCACATCAAACACACACATCCTGGTCCCATTTGCTTCCATGTGAATTTGTTTTTTTGCTTTCAGTATTATATTCAGGCATCATTTCTTTTCTATCATGATAATTTTTCACTTCCTTTTTTATTTCCATCGTCATTTTTATGTTTCTTGTTATGAAATGAAAGCTGCGGAAAGAGTTCAGGGTGACTGTGGCTGTCTGATACTGACGCGTGTTTGTTGTGTTTTGTGGATGACACAGGTTTGCAGAGCGGGGTGGACTGGGGTTTTCCCCCACTTCTCGTAAACCTATGCTGGGAGGCTCGGATGAGGGGGAGTTCAACAACGCCCTTGGCCTTGGTGAACTAGCAGGTCTCACAGTCACCAACGAGGCGGACCCTAGTACTATGATGTAGTGAAATGAAATATAAAAAAAGTGAAAGCCAATATCAAGTCTTGTTTATTCTTCCACATAGCCCAGAGAGAGAAAAGGAGAGAGAGAGAGAAGAGAGAAGAGAGAGAGAGAGAAGAGAGAGAGAGAAGAGGACCCTAGTACCTATGATGTGAGTGGAATGATCTGTTGGTGCTGGCTTTTTTTTTTTTTTTTTTGGTCAAGAAGGAATGTTTGTTAAGTTGATTTTCTTAGATTTTTGTTTAGATGATTTTCTCATATTTGTGTGATGAAGTAATGCATTTAATATTTTGTTTATTTCTTTGTGGAGAGGGTTGTGTCTGTTGTTTTGTGTACATCTTTTGTTTCAGCCCCTTCCATTTAATATGACACATAAAAAAAAAAGCGTTATTATAAACTTTGACTGATGCTTTAATATTTGTCTGTTTAAAAAAAACAACACCAAAATAATACCGGCTATTTTCTGCTAAACATTATAACATTTGGGTGGTGAATGTGTGTGTGTGTGTGTGTGTGTGTGTGTGTGTGTGTGTGTGTGTGTGTGTGTGTGTGTGTGTGTGTGTTTGTGTGTGTGTTGTGTGTGTGGTGTGGTGGTGTGTGAGTGAGAGAGACATACTTTGACTGATTCCCTAATATTTTTCAGTTTTCAAAATTGCATTAGTGATTTCCTACTAAAACGTTATAAAATTTTGGTGATGATGACAATTTGTTTGGTGTAGCTTTAGATTTTCCAGGATCACTGATTTGGTTTTGTTCTAATTACAGATTTCAGCACCAAAGGAAGTTTTTGGGAAAACATGGAATGCAAAATACACTCTTCGAAGGTGAGAATACTAATGTATTACTTTGTGGTAAAGTCTTACAATGTTATTGTATTTTCATGACACTTGTGAGGGCAAGGAGTGTTAATGATTATCACATTGATCAACAACTGCAAGAAGATAGTGACTGATCTATAATATATGCTGTTTTCAACATGTCATATGTTTAGGGTTTAGGAAGGGGGTGATGACGATGTGAATTAGATAGAGTGATCTCTGGGAAACATTGGGAAGCTTGCTGTTGTTAAAATTGCATTCTAGCATCTTCACAAACACAAGCTTATTGTCGAGTAAACTTAGCTTGCTCAAGTTTGTTTATAATGGGTCCTCAAGAGATCTGATGACACAAGCAGGAGTATCTTTTCGTACAAAATATTTAGATTTGTATGTATTCCATGTTTAGGTTTAGTGCATCAGCTCTTGTGATTTTAAAGATTTTTTTTCTTTTTTTTTTGTTTCTTCAGTCATTTCGATGGGGTGAGGGCGCTGGCGTTCCACCCTGTAGAACCTGTTCTCCTGACAGCTTCTGAAGACAACACACTGAAGCTGTGGAACCTGCAGAAAACTGTTCCTGCCAAAAAGTAAGTATGCTACTTACGTACAGTTCTGCAGCGACTAACAGGTTGCCAAGTGTATACATGTCTGGGCAGAAATAGTGTCTTGTCACATTGCTAAAATAATGTTCATGATTTTGGAATTGTTTCAAACAAGAGCATTGAAGAACTTTTTTTTTATAGTAAGGATTATTTTTGACTACTCTGCATAAAAGCTGTGTAGTTAATTGTTGACAACTATTCAGAGAAAAAGATTCATGCATTATTGTGCACAGCTTGCATATGACATTTGATATAACTCATGATATTCCTTGTGAAATGTCCTATGACATATAACTGCCATGCTGTTCAGTCAGACAACCAACATGTCATTGGGAATGGCATGCTAAGTGCAGCTGTAACACACAAGAATAATGATATGCATGTGGGATATGTATAGACATGTAGGTTAAAAGATAGACATCTTGCGCACTCGTTAAATCCTATTCCGTTTTTCGTAAGAGTCAGCCATTGTGTGCCGGTGGGAACAGATGACAAGATTTACAAAACTGCATACACACGGGGACTGGATGTAAAAAAAAAGCACATGAGTGCTTACTCCATTATCGATATAAAAGAATAAATAAATTAAAAAAATAAAACTTCCATTGATTTTGTTTGGTGTTTTTTGTTGTTGCTTTCAGAGCAGCATCGCTGGATGTGGAGCCAGTGTACACATTCCGGGCCCATGTGGGTCCTGTGTTGAGCCTGGCCGTGAGTGCCACAGGGGAGCAGTGCTTCAGTGGGGGCATGGACTCCACCATTCGCTGCTGGAACATCCCCAACTCCAACATCGACCCCTACGATTCTTTTGGTCAGTAACACAGCCTGTGTGTGAGAGTGAGGGAGAAGAGAGGAGGAGAGGAATTTTATTTGTTTTTCAAGTATATCCACTCAGTTCTTACCACCTTCTTGTTTGTGATAAAGAAGTCTTGGAAATATTTATTTCATTTTATTAAAAGATTAATTCAGAGGTATTGAACATTTGTGAACATTTTCCTTGTGGTAATAGTGTTCAGGAATAGAGTGTTAAAATTCATTGTTTTTTGGTCAATAAATTGGTAGCATATTGGAAAAACCTCATTTTGTTTGGCTCTCTCAAAATAGAATATCAGGATTTTTTTTTGGGGGTCTCATCCATAATAGTTTTTCATCTCTTTCAAAAAGAAAGCCTGAAGACAACCACCCATAGCCTAGGTTAAAGACATTTAGTCCCTCTTCTAACAGGATTCAGACCCTTGACCTCTAGCTTTCTAGATGGTCCTTACTGACAGGCTACCAGACCATCCTCTTGTATTGACTACAGTGTTTGAAACTTGTTGGCAGATCGCAGCGTGCTTGATGACACGCTGGTGGCACACACAGACGCGGTGTGGGGGCTGTCAATACACAGTGCAAAAATGCAGCTCTTGTCCTGCTCCAGTGACGGAACTGTACGTCTGTGGAGTCCGGGCACCAAGTCTCCTCTTCTCAACACCTACACAGCCAGCTCAGGTTTGTAGTTTGGGGCACTGTTTCTTGTATTAATTAAGGCGGGTGTAGTTTGAAATAACAGGGTGGTTAGAGTGTTAAGACTTGCTGTTGGCAATTTTCCGAGGCACAGGTTCAATTCTCCGGTAAGTACTTATCAGTAGCCAGATGGTGTTACAGGGTTTGTGATAACCGGTAATTGTCGGTATTTTACCGATTGTAAACTGGGTATACCGAAAATTTTGAAGCAGCCGGTACAGCGTACCGATTCTGTTTGCCTGTGACCGATTAGATTTCCGTCTAAAAAAAAAAGCCTGAAGTGACATTTTCTGACAGTCTGTCATGCGCCTGTACTGTGCTTACGCACCTACCCCTTCCTACCACCCCTTCCCACGAACATCTTTGGCGCCAGCCTCATGAGCCTACACGCAGAACAGCAAGCTTTACTGTGAAAGAATGGAGCTTTCGCGCTCTTCTCGGTATGACAGTAACTTCCATTCACAATGAGTAAATGGGGCCTAGATTTATTTATTCTTTATTCTTTTAATCTTTTATATCGAGGATAATGGAATAAGCACTCATGTGCTTTTTCACATCCAGTCCCCATGTGCATGCAGTTTTGGAAATGTCATCTGTTCCCACCAGCACACATGGCCTGCTCTTACGAAAAGCGGAAAGCGAGGGTCTTTGACTATGAATTTGCGCGTTGCTTTGAGAGAGAAGAGTCGAAAACTAAATCTAATTTGAACGAAAGATCTAAATGAGCACTAAGCATAGAAACAAGAAAGAAGAATATAGTCTCACGAATGATGCCATGCAAAACAACAGATTGACACAGACAGTGGCACAGGCGCTAGAAAAAAATCCTATTTCCTGCGTGGCTTCATGCCCAAGAAGTGAGTGGCAGCAGCAGGGCAGTCAAAGTCTGAGAGATTTGCGTTCAATTTAGATTTAGTTTTGCTGCCTGAACAATCCCCCCCTCCCCCACCCCCTCACTGAATAGTTTCGTTTTGTTCACATTACGTACCAGATTTTATTTTCTGGGGACCGATTTTGGGGGAGCTGGTCAAGATATCTCTGAAATGGCAACTCGCAGTACCGGTTTTAAAAAATCCTAGCGCGAACCCTGGTGTTACAGAATGATGGTGATTGTATTGTGTAATGCAAGGTCATTAAAAATTATGTAGAATTGTGAGGTTTGGGAGAGTGGAGTGACGATAAGAGCTGTGAACTCGAACATTTTATTGAGGGTAACAGGATAAGCCAGAGGCTTGTTTACACCCGGCCCTGATGGTGATAAAACTGTGATGTGCAGAGAGTGGTGTGCCAACCTCTGTGGACTTTGTGCGCTGTGATCCCACCCAGCTGGTGGCCAGTTACACTTCTTCCAATGCCTACATCTTCGACCTGGAGACCGCCAAGCAGGTCCTCATGCTGGACTCACGCGCACAGTGTGGTAAGAAGACAGATTTCTGTGTCCGTGTGTTGTGTGTGTGTGTGTGTGTGTGTGATGTGTGCTTGCATGTGCTTGCTGTGTGGTGTGGATGTGTGTGCGAAAATGTGTGCGTGTGCGTGCATGTCTGTGCACACACGTCTGTGTCTGTATGTGTGCGTGCTAGAAGAGCAAGTACTGGCATGTTGGAGTGAATAGTGTGTAATTAAGCTGAATGTGTATATAGAGCAGTTTACAGTGGGGAAAGGTGTCAAATGTGGGAGTTAGGCATTTTACTGCAGTCAGCTTGGTGCATGTATGATGTGCAGAGGGAAAAGTTATGTTGAAGGAAACATACTACAGATAGACTTGGTGTTGTTAATTAGAAGTTCTGAAGAAGTCAAATCAGCCCTGAGAACGACTTTTGAAATCAGTTGTGTACTCGTGTTCATTGCTAGCATCAGTGTACATTGTGTTTACCTATAGCATTAGTGTACATGTTATTGGTAGTCATGGTTTCAAAGAAAAGGGTAGTTATGAATGAAGTATGTGAGGTATTCATACTGATGGTGATGTTGGTGTGCAGACACAAGTGGCAGCAATCAGATCAACTGCATCATCAACCACCCCACAATGCCTGTCACCATCACTGCCCATGAAGACAGGCACATTCGATTTTTCGATAACAACACTGGTATGTGGTGCTCCACCATTCTGTCTGTCACTGCTTTATACCTTTTGGGAAAGAGTGTGAATTGTGTGTGTACAGTTCTAAAGATTTTTTACAAGATTTTTTTTTTTTTTTTTTTAGGGAAGACTGCTTAGGCATGCCCTGACCAAGCAATCACATTGAACCTGATAGAAGCGCTCATTATTATACTAACTTTCCCATACTTATTCATTCTTTTTAGAAAATGATGACAAAAAACCCCAGAAGTATTCCCCAGGAAGCATTCAAAATAGCCACATGTCCATCTTGTTTTTGTATGATTTGAAAAAAAAATTATAGCGTTTATCATCCTGCTGAGCTTTGATACATTTTTCTAAAGATATTATGACAAATTCTTGTTTGTTTTAAAAATACCTTAGTGTTTGTGAAAAATATTCTGTAAAGCATGAAAGGGCAGACTTGAAGGTTGTGAAAAAGTCAAACATGACTTTAAAAAAATCACCTTTTAAATAGAATATGAATGGAGCCCATAGTAGCCCCAGGTAAGAGAAATTGCAAAGTGTAAAAATGAATACCACCGCAATATCAGTAACAGTTTTGTTTATGATTGATTTTGAATTTTTGTGCAGGTAAACTAATCCATGCAATGGTAGCACATCTGGACTCAGTGACCAGTTTGGCAGTGGACCCCAATGGCTTATACCTCTTGTCTGGCAGTGAGTGCTTGTGTTCATTTTTTTCATTAATTCATACAGCTCTTAGACTGCATAAGTCTTTCCAGGGTTACATGCCAAGATTAGGACTTATGTGAGAGGCAAACCACAACTATCACTGTCAAACACAGAATATAGGAAAGTGTTGCTTGATGAATGTTGTACAGCCCATACTTCCCGTCTCTGTTCATGATTTGTTGGGTTTTTGCCTGCAGAAATAGGTATTCTGAAGAGGGTCTTTATTTTTAATAAAAAAATTTTAAAATTTATTTTGAAGATAATGGGATAAGCACTTGTGTGCTCTTTTATATCCTGCCCCCGTGTATGTCTCAGTTGAAAGGTCTATTGTTTTTTTTGGTAGTAATGTGTAATCTGAAAGAGATGGTCCCTGTGATCAAGACATATATGTCATTTTCAATTCTGATTTGCCTAGTGTACAGGAATAGTTATCTGTGTGTACATTGCCTGTTTTGTCTCCAGCATCAGAAGAAAAATGCAGATAGTGTAATGGACAGTTTTTGATGTATTGTGCATTTGATTTAAAAAAACAACAACAACAAATGCTTCCCTCGTTATTGTAGATAAATGGTCATTTTTTTCTGTGCTGTTGTTTTTTTTTGTGGTTATTTTGTCTCCAGTAAGTGTTTCCAGTTTTCTGTAAAAAGCACTATTGTACAATTTGTCAAATGTTTTTGGTTTCTTTCTGTTTTCAGGTCATGACTGTTCAATAAGGTTATGGAACTTAGACAGCAAAACGTGTGTGCAAGAAATCACATCGCATCGTAAAAAGTTTGACGAGTCCATACATGATGTTGCCTTCCACCCACAGAAACCCTACATAGCGAGTGCAGGTGCTGATGCCTTGGCTAAAGTGTTTGTATGACACCAGGGACACCTAGAATAACCTCCATTGGGGACTGTTTCCAGCCGGCCAACCAGCCAGAGGCAGTATATGTGAAGCAGGTCACTTCCTCATGTCCACCCCTTAGCGTAGATGAAGAAGAGTGTTGGTTCTGGATGGCTGTCTGTTGAAGGGAGAGAGAGAGAGCACTGGCAGGGAAAGCAGGCGTTGTTGTCTGTCAGCGTGTCGGTGTCCTCCTCCCTCCCCTCATGGAGCCGCCACCGCCGGTTGACAAGAAATGCGGGTTGTTGTGACGTTTCTGGATCTGTGCTTTTCCTGGCTGTCCCCAAGTTCTCCCCCAGGTTCAGTCAGCAGGAGCTGGATGAGAGATGAAAGAAAGCGACCCTTCCCCCCCCCTCTGTGTGTGCAAACATACCTCACATCTGCTGAAAGCAGACTATGATTGGAGAGGTCCGAGAATGCATCATGCCTGTGAACTTGTGGTAACATGTCTTTTTCTAGTGGATGTGGTGCATAGGGTTTCTCTCTCAGCCCATGTCATAGCGCTGTTTTGTAACTACGTCCTTGTGAAGCTTGAAGAGAAAGGAAACTGGTATTTCATGCGCAAGTGCATGAGGCACACTGTGAACAAATGTTGTGATGTAATGTAAATGAACTCCATGTCTTGAACAATTGAATTTGGTGGTTTTGCATTTCTATAAAGTGCTAAACATGGAGCATCCTATGTTTCTATGAGCTTTGGATGGTTTTTAAATTGGACATGGATTACAAGACACTTTGAAGCTCAGAAAGGGTGCATTTTTATATCATTGTTTACCAGTGAAGGGAGCAAAATTTTTAAGGCCCCTTCCCTCTCTTTCCAAGTAATGAAGGTTCTGTTTTGTTGGGGTTTTTTTTTGGGGGGGGGGGGGGGGGGGGGGGGGGGGGAGGGGTGTGTTTATAGGGGTATGAATCAGTACAGTCGGACTACAATTTTCAGAAGAGGGGTGTCTAAACAAGGAAAAGGGGACTGACTGTAAAGGAAAAGCAAAGTATACAAAAAGAATCGGGGAGGAGATTTAAGCATGCAAGATACTGTATGTTTTTCTGCTGCTAAGGTTGTGTGCCATTCAGACAGCCACATTTTTTGGAAACACATCTAATAATTTGAATAAAGCTACCATATTATAACAACGTAGAAGAATGTAGATATATGGATTTTGCTTTTCCATAAGAGACTCTGACTAAAAACTTTAATCCTCAGTCAGCAAAGCACTTCCAAGGCCAGTGGAAATAATACTATAACGTTCATCTCCAGCCATTTTCTTTCCTAGTATATTTTTTTTCTTTCCTTGTGTAATTCATATCCTGTTTCTTTATGTGTGTGTGTGGATGTGTATGGGTTTTTTTTTTCCATAAACATGGTGGAAAAGTCTTAATTTTCTTGATTTTCCAAGAGTTGGCTTGCTGCCATGCTCAGCACAAAATGGAGAACTTACTATTGGTGGTCCAAACAGCTTTATAATTCCGAGTGAGAGAACGATGTTTTGACAAATTCTTTTGTTCCCACCCATCTTGTTAAATGAGGGAACAGTTTCTGTTCCATGTTAAGTTCTAGCATATAGTGTATGAATCGAGAAATGTCTGAAACAAGGATTACTTGCATGGAAGCAAGGTTGCTCTAGTGACATGACTGAAATTAACAAGAATAGATCCTGTTATCACAACATTTGTGAATGAAGAAGTGCAAAATATCTGTCCATGAGGGGTAGTGCTTGCTGGCCTGTGTCTCTACTTTTACAGTTATGCATGTTTACACACACACACACACACACACACACACACACACACACACACACACACACACACACACACGTGCACATGCATCGCGCTCAAGAAAAAACTCTGCTGTAAAGTAAAACAGCAGCATGTTCAAAGAGGTTGAGAGTGTATGTTCCTGGGATAGCTTTTCGTTATTTGTGTGTGGGTTAAAAGAATTAGCTAGCAGATTAGGCATTTTGCAGCATTGTTTTCCTGGTTTCTTTTGTGTGTGTGTGTGTGTGTATTTTTGAAATTTTATTTTATATGTAATTTTTTTTTTAGAGAAAGCTGTTTTGCATGACAGCTGTTACGCTGAGTTATAAAAAAACTGTGCCCTCTTCAGATGCTTGAATTTTGCGTTTCCTTGACAGCATCTCCAGTGGATATGCTTGCCCAAACAACATCCAGTTTGTAGGTTGGAAAGAACTTGAGAAAAGGGAGTAGAATGGCGTAAAGACAAAGAAATGATAATGTCTGCTTGTGACGATTTTGACTTGTTTTACTGTAATGCTTGATGCTTTTGATGCTGCTGATCTTCATCAAAGTCGTTTTTTTTTTTTAGGCATTTGGTTTGATTGTAAGCTTAGGTAGGCCTGATTTGATCTTGCTCAGCTGGTGAGAGAATGCTTAATGATCATTTGCAATGTGTAATTCTTTTGTTGCCTTTCTGGTACTATGTTTGGTTATTAGGAATGTGTATGAGGAGATTTGGAGGAATCTTCATTTTAGAATGATAAATGCTCTGTGTGTGGGAATGCTTATGTGTTATGTGAGAAAAATATTTGCGCACACTGAGACTATTCTGATTCCTTTTCAGATGAGTGCAGTGAGGTTATAGCTTTGTAGTCATGACATGGTGTGGGGGAGAGAATAAAATATTTGAAGATGGGTAAGGGTAAAAGTGAAAAGGAACATTAGCTAATGACACTCCAGTGGTGGATTTCCAATGCCATGAAACTGTTGGGAGTGTGCTGCCTACAAAGTAAGCTGATAATGATCTGATTTGCATGAGGACTGATTGTGATGCCTTTCTACCTACCCCCTTACTGGCTCCAGTTATTTTGATCGTGTACATAATTAAATGACGTGAGAATCTGAATTATTACTGATTCTTTTGTCTAGGTTGTAAGTATTGTACCATAACAAACCCATGGTCCGCTGTGAAATAATGTCACTGTAAATGCCCTGTAAACTTATTATTTTTCAGTATTGCAGGTAGCTAGTTTGATTCTCTTATAAAACTGTTATATTTTGTGTAGTTTGTGTTCAGTGTATATGTGCAGATCACATGGTTATGTGAACAAATGACCAGGAGCATGGAATACATGATTTGACAGTTTTCAGCTGTACATAAGATGAACAGGATGGTCAACTGCCCTCCCCCCCCCCCCCCAACCACTTTCCCAACCTTTCTCTGTGCTGTGCTGTTTCATCAAATCCTTCCAGGATGTGCTTGATAATCATCTGTTCATACGTGTTAACAAATTCATTACTCCTATACCCTAAGGTTGGTTTGTAATCTCGAGAACACTGTGAATTTGGAAGAAGCCCTAGAAGCGTGTGTCTGGTTCTGAATCACTTCTCAGTGTGCATAGTTTCATGTAATGTGGATGGAGTTTGAGCTCTTTTCACTAATGAACGTGTTCAGTCTGGACATTCTTCATGTTGGCTCTTGTTCTCCATGCCTCTTTCACTAGTTGTCACCTGTCAGCACATCAAGGTGTTCTGTTGAGGATGCAGAGTAGTGGTGGCGGCATGAACAGATGAGTAGACTGCTATGCTTTGGACTTGTGTGGATGCGGTGGTTCTGGTAGATTGAAGGATGTGTTCTTAATGGGGGTAATGCTTTGCTAAATTCTGTGCATGTCTTCTATGAGAGGTGAAAGGCTGTATGTAAGAAAGGATGAATCTTTGGTGTTACCCTTTATGTGTAGTAGATGTGTGCTTGCCATGACTGGTTTTCATTATTAGTCTAAAAGGTAAAGTAACTTTTTTTTTATATATCCGAAATTACAGTGACTGAATTGCTGATTATGATGTGCCAGTGTACCAGTATCCTATATTTATCATTTTTTTCTACTCCTGGACAGACCGCTCATCTTTAAAAAGTTACCTTTATCTCTGTCCTATTGTTAGGCTCTGTAGGCTTTGTGAGATTTTAATTTTGTGCTTCTCTTGTATTTGAAAATAAAGGCTTGCTAATTCATAAAGGTATGAGACTAGACATTTCTTTGCAGAACTTTTTATTTTCTCTTTTTTTTTTTTCTTTGTCAAAAGTTTGTAACCTGCAGATTATCTGATTGGGTTGAAAATCTTAAGTTGCCATGAAAAAAGAAATACACGCTGTTTTTTCAAATAACCACCATTCATTATTAAAAAGGTATAGTTTGATAAGTTGACCAGCTATATTAAAATCGAAAAATATGGCCATTTTATGTTAGAAAAATTAATAGCAATTGTTAGGTGGCAGAAGGCGACATCTTTGATTGTATTACTGGTGGTTATTTTAGTTATTTCTTAAGAAGATGCATGCCATAACAGCAAGCATTCAAGATAACTCAGAATAATAGTATGATTAGAAAACAAGTCCATTGTTTTCAGTCAGAACTTAGTTTTCATGCTTATCTCTTGTATGGCTTTAGTTATTGTGTTGTTTAAATGTGTTTGTGATGTCAAAAGTCCAATATTCAGCAATTTTAAGATGCCTTTTCGTCTCCGTAAAACACTGCATGCTCTTTCTTGATCTGTATGGTACGCAAAGTATTGATCAGAAACTTCTTCATAGCAAGAGATAGCAGAAACCTTATAATGCAGATGATTTGTCTCACAAAAAACTAATACAACTATGTTTGTTTTTTTTATGTTACTCCAAAACCATGGAACTTTATTTGTTTGTAATATTATTCTCCTTTTCAGTACAGCTGCAGTTTACTATTCATTCATGTAAAATTATGGTTGCTCTCCAATATGTTCACTTAGTTCTGCACAGTTTTTCACTACAAGAAGTGAATTAGGGACATTTAGTGCTCTGGGTTTTGTGTGTTTTCACAACTTGGCAGCTCAGGCCACAGTAAGTTTGGTTTAGTCACTGAAGCAGAAGCGGGTTAATAGATGAGAACTGGAACACAGAGGTACAGATTCTTTGACATCATTATCAAGGGCATTTGAGCATGAGTAATAAAAAGTTGTGTAAAACCTGCATCTAAGTCAGGGTTCGGGGCCAAGATGAAAAAAAATAGCAACAGGAAATAGTGTAGGTCTGTCATGTATTATTACACAGATGAGCGCAAAACCCATGTGATCTTTGCCGTGGATTTGGTAGCAAATCATACAGCATAGTACTCTGGTCCCAATCTGCTGGGGAACTGATTATTGAGGATCCTATTTCATGAAGATGGTTGTGTATGTGTTGTGTGTTTGTAAGTGTGTGTGTATGTGTGAGTGTGTGTGGTATTTTTGTTTAGACCAGAGATAGATCAGATCTCAGTGGGATGGATGGAATCCCTACCATGGGTGTGTGAAGGTAATCACTGCCAGTTTCTGTTGCCCGTCATTCTGGTTTTTTAACATGACCCATCTTGATGTATAATATTGTATGTATGTAGGTGATCCAGAATTGATGAATACTTCAGGGTGCATTTGGTCTATGGTGTAGAGGATTTTGAAGTGACTATTTTCTGGGTACATTCAGTGTATGGTATGTATTTGTATAAGGAGAAAGAATCCTGTGTTTTTTTTCTGTTTGTTTTGGGTGATTTGAGATGAGGGTGAAATTAATAACAGAACATGAGAGAGAATGAGTGATCCGACAATTTATTCTAGCAGGTAGAGGACTGATTTTCTAGGTAGAAGGAAGAGCTATTGAAAAGAGTTTAGAATGATAAAGAATACCTGAATTGCAGGGACATTTCAGTACAGTCCAGTATGATTGCGATCATTGACATACTAACAGATTGTTGTCGTTCAGAAGGCTTAGGGCAGAAGGTTATAGTCAGTAGCTTTTATATTGATATTTTCGATTCAAATTTATATGGAAGTCTTAAAAAAGAAAGGGGGTGGGGGGTAGCTGAATAGAAGATATGTTGGATGCAAATGAGGAAAGCATGGGAGGTCAGTGTTTGTTTTAGCATTTACAGAGTGGCATTCCTCTTCTATCTCAGGAATTTTTCTGTCTGCAGCTTTGCTGAGTAAGGAGAAAGAAAAGGGACAGGCCGTCATGTGGAAAAGTATAGCTGCATGGAGTAGTAGTATTTGGCTGTCCACATTGTATTAAAACAAAATACATAATTGCTGAAACTAGGTAACACTAGTATTATTCTTTAACAAAACAGATAATTGCTGAAACTAGTTAACACTGGTTTTTTTTTGGTTTTTTTAATGAAGCAATACATATTGTTGTTATATTCAGGATACAAAAAGAGAATTGTAACGTTCTGTTTTGTCAAGAGTGATGTTTGTCAGTGTTGCTAAGCTTGTGTGATGATTTATTGGACAGGGAATGAATCAGTTCCTGTATGGATCGTGTCTGGGTTTTTTTTTGTGGTGATTTTGTTTGGTGCTGTTCACTTAGCACATACATGAAAAGTTGTGGTGAAGAGGGAGCAGATGATGGCCATGTAAGGGTCACTTGAAGGGGGCACAATATAGTCAGTGGTCACCTGAAAGGTACAATGTCCACTTGAAGGGAGTACAGTGGTCACTTCAAGATTTCAGTTAAAAACTTGAGTCCCATAGAATCTTAGCAAAATTACATCACAGTTGAATTCATAGAACTCGTATTACTCAGAAAATGGAATCAATCATGGCTGATTTTCTGCTGTACATATAGCAGATTGGTTCTAGTATAAAAACAGGGGCCAAAATATAAAAAAAATCATAATCTAGGATAATATGTAAGCATGAAATGTAGCATTAATAGCCCAAGACAGGTCAAGAAGAACATGTTGAACTGTCTCTGATGTGTGTAAGAAACGGCCCTCTTGGGTTTTTTGTTATTTTTTTTTTTCTGTTTTTCTTTATCTTTATCAGAAGTATTGTGATTGTTTGTATTGCTTGTATTTTTGTATTTACTTTTTTGTCCTTTTTCTGTTTTTCTTTATCTTTATCAGAAGTTCTGTGTATGTTTTTATTGTTTGTATCTTTGTATTGTTATCTTACTTTTTTGTCCTTTTTCTGTGTGTGTATACAACTGTCATTCAGTTAATTTTTTTGCAGATTGCAAGACACGGCTCATTTCAATCTTTTTGAGGCGGATGAATAATGTTAAGGCTGTTCTTGCTTTCTGCTATGTTGCCTGGTCTCATGTTTGTGCTGAATTCATTCGCTGTAACTTTTCTCTTGTGTTCTTTTGTAACTGCTTTGTTCAGTAATGAATGTAGAACAAGTAGATTACACTGTTGTCTTATATGCTTTACACTATCATCTTTTTAGCTGCTTGTTTTCTTTTTTCCTTGCTCATGCTCATCCTTATTTTTTACTTGGTGTTTTTAGACTGTGCTTTGAATTATTTGAGTGATTTCTT
The DNA here is from genome assembly GCA_030674155.1 of Stramonita haemastoma. NCBI lineage: Eukaryota > Metazoa > Mollusca > Gastropoda > Neogastropoda > Muricidae > Stramonita > Stramonita haemastoma. The sequence goes on along the minus strand of CM060324.1, from coordinate 23,260,519 downwards.
CAATTTTAAGGTGGTGAAAGATGAAATGAGAAAGTGTGTTTATATTGATATGGGAGGGGAGGGAATGGGTTGGTCAGAAGTCTTCTTTTTCTCTCCTCTCTCTCTCTTCCACCCCCCCCCCCCCCCCCCCCCCTACTCTTTTAAATGAAGGAAATCAATTTTGGTATCTGCAATGTAACTTTTAAATATTTTTTTTTTCCAAACCATATATTGATTTTTTTCCTGTTAACATTACATGAATGCTCAAAAAACCATTGTCACTTTTTTAATCTTTTTTTAAAAATCTCATTTTTGCCTTAATTCCTTTTCCATAGATTCTTTTTTTCAAGATGTTTTTTTTAATGAAAAAGTTTGGGGTTGATGGGTTAAAAAAAAAAGTGTCTGTTAGGTTAGATCAAACTATTTGGAGTGGGGGGCTGAATGGAGCAGTTCGAGGTTTTTAGGTTAAGAGCATTGCAAAAGTATGTTTGCATTTACAACATAGGAAATAAAGAGTTATGCAGGATCTTGCCTGAAAGTGTTCAAAATTATCTTTCTGTGTAGTGTATCTTTAAAAAAAAACCAAACAACTATATAATGTACCTGAGAAAAGAAACAATTGTATTTTGTTAAGACTTTGTTTTTATGTTTTAAAATATAAATACACTTTTGTATAACCTCATGTATTTGTATAAGCTACCACTTTTTTTTTTTTCCTTATCTCATACTTAGCAAGACAGATGTTTATGCTGCTTACTCTGTAACTGCTATATCATGCATACTTTACTCAGGTGTGGTATTTTCTGTTCCTACTCTATGTTCAGTTTACTGGTATGATAACTAGTATGAAGATAAGAAATTTTCGATGAACAAATGTTTGCGTGAAAAGTTGTGTGCTTCTCATGTGTTTAAATGGGAACCCTTTATTTTTTTAGTTATTTTAAAGTTAGATATATTTGAGAAGAGATCAAGTTTGTGAAGACTGTGACTGCCTTTTAATCGTTTGAATGAATATATACTTTAAAAATAAAAATCAATTTAAAATACTGTCTTTTCATGGAATTAAGGTTTGTGTTTCAGAGTAGATCATGGCAGTCTTTCAAAATGTGAATTAAACTTCTTCATGCTTCAAAAATGCATTTTTAAAAAGTATATTTTTTATTGCATGACATTATTTTCCTATGCGTTCACTATAGCATATCCTCTATGTGAGTTGTCTATTCATTTTGTGAAACTGAGACAAGAAAAAAGGTTAAATGTATTGTACCTGAATGCTCTGTTGGTGTTTAATACCTATTGACTTTCCCTTCTCCATCTGTCGGTATGATTGAAAAATTGTTCCTGGAAGAACCACCATGTTTGTGGCTTTGAAGAGAATGTGATATGATGATGCTCTTTTTGTGAGACAAATTTTATGTGGAAAGGTAATGCATACCATATGAGTGTATCTGATGAGTGTGTCTTAATTCTTTGTTATTATTTATTGCACAAATGTCGTAGTCCCTTCTATGCGGTAAAAAAAAAAAAGGAAGAAGAAAGAAAACCAGAAAAAAATGCGTCAGCTGGACAGTCTTGTTTTGTGTTTTATTAGTGATTTGTGTCTGTCGAAATTAACTGCAAGCAAATCTCTCCCCAACAAGTACCACATTTCAGTAAACAAGGACATATTTGATTTTATTGACAATGACAAGAATATCAGGTACAAATAAATAAAATTTTTAAAAACCCTATTTCTTTCCTGGTGCCAGTGTGTATTGTGTGTGAGTGATGACGGAAGAGCAGAGTGCAAGAACATGCTGGACTGACTGGTGTGAAATTGGTGGAATCCACAAGGCAGGCACTCAGTGCCTGGCAAAAAACCTACAGTTTAAGTTTCAAAGAAAAATTTTAAGGCCTTAATTTTTTTAACAGCAACAAACACATCTACAGTTTATGATAGATACTTTTTTTTCCTTTTTTTTTATGATAGGTACTTATTAAAAATAAATGGTTTTTTTTTGGGGGGGGGGGAGTCTGTTTCATTTTATTTTTCTTTCATGTACTATAACTTTTAAAGTCATGATGGATTTCTCACCAGGGGGAATACCATAGCTGAGTGGTTATTTCTTGTGGGCCTGTATATTTTTGTCTTTATGACTGATTTTCTTCTTCATAATTTTTCCAGAGATACTGTGTTGTTCTGTCAATGGCATGCTGCTCACAGTACCTTTATCTGTTACCCTGTCAAAGAGGGAAGCTGGCAGGATGGTTTAGATGCCCACAGGCCTAACAAGTAAACTGTGAGGATCTGGGTTTGATTCCTAGCCGATCACATTTTCCCCAGTTTGACAAGAAAAGTGAACTGAATGACAAGTCTTTCCGAGGACACTGTACACCAAACTTGTGCTCATTGAAAGAATCCATGGTAGCTGAAAACGGGAAAGAGCAAGGAGGTAACTCAGGACTGTCCAGGCAAAATTGGTAGGTTCAACCAGCCGCCATGGCGCAGTGGTTAGTGCCTTGGATTCCAGACTGGAAGGTTGCGGGTTCGAATCCCATAAGAGTTATAGGGATTTTTCGGGCTTCGGTCAACTCCTACCCAGAGTGAGTGTGCTGTGGGCTCAATGGGGAGACTGGGACCACACAGTCGAGCTTCATTCACTTTATGGATGCGACTTTGAGAGTGTTGCTCAAATTACCTGACCAACACTGTAGGTGTTTGTATCTCTCGGGCCCGGTTGACGCCAGGATATATTATGATAGTAAGCGTAGAGTACAACCCTGTCAAGAAGTCTCCAAGCATATACACTTCCACAGCAGCATCATTATGAATACATCATCCTCAGTCTCATCGATCATCATGCAATGAAAAAATTGCCTCTGATTCCATGGGCCCGGTTGCTCTCGTCTCATGGTGACCTCAGATTCGGTTTCCCCATACGCTTCTGTGCCTGTGGTGAGTTTGTATCAAAGCCTTTGGAGTTGGAGGTTCCTGGGGGGTGGTCATTGGAGGGACATTGTGATGGTCGCTACCTCGGATGAGCGTCTCACTCAGTCTGGCTCCGCGACTGAGCTAATACTGTCGTTAGTAGGGGGCTTAGTAGGTGGTGTCCTGAGTATGTTAGCTCAGAACAGGCACCACTGAACACCACCAAAGTGACCCAGCAGAAGTGCAGGGCCCCTCTGGCTTGTGGCCCTGCGGTGGCCTAATATCGATGAGCTCCCTGTGGATTTCCGACCCTGGGGATGAGACATGACAAACCTGGGTATGGCTGTGGCAGGAAAGTTGAAACGAGCAGTATGGGGACAGCAGGGACAGGAGTATCAGGGAAGATGAGGCAGCAAAAAAAAAAAAAAAAAAAAAGGTTGGTTCAGTGTCCAACTGTGTCTGGAATGTGACCACCTTAATAGATCGGTGGGCAAAAAAAGGTTGCATACACAACAATCCCTTCATTTGTGAACCTCAGGGCTCTAGCCAAGGAACCCCCCCCCCCCCCCCCCCCAAAAAAAAAAAAATTCACATTAGACCAGCAATCCGTATGGTCTAATGCACCGAGGAAAATTCTGGTGTGGAAAAGGTTGATGGCAAAGAGCATTTTCTTCTTGTATAACACATTTTTGTCATTGAAACTGAAGATACAAATAACTAATGTTACTTTTTATTGTACATCTCCCGTGCCAACAAAATATCCTGAGAAAAGACAAAATTTTCAATATATATTTTATTGTCAGTTTGGTGTTACAAGTTATGCACTGTAAATGGACAAGTACACAGAATACAAACATAAAGAGTATATTTGACATCTGGGTAAATAATACCAAGCTGAAATCTAACAGTCAACAGCACAAGCCTCTGTTCAAGCCCCAATAGAAAGTTAACAAGCAACAGCACTCGTTCACACAAAAAAAACCCTTAACATTCTTCTTAGAAGCCACAAACTGGCATGTTATAAAAATAAATACAAGCTCAACAATTAACTGTAACTGTCAATATATGGACTGCAATGAATAAGTAATATGCCTAAAAGTTGCTGCTTCCTTCTCTATACTGCTAAAACAATTCCATGATTTGAAAATGCTGCCCTTTCCCTTTAAACTTAAAAAAAGCTTTTACCATCATGTTTTATTCACAGATTTACTGTTTCTTAAATTTTCAGTAAAGCATCTGAATAGCCAGTTGAAGACTATGCCTTTGGGAATCTCGTTTTACAAAACAGGAGCTGCCAACTTGTACAGTTTTTGCGTAGCATGCTATACATTTGCATATTGCTCTGCTCTGCTTGTACTTTGTAATTCTTAGTTGTTTCTTTTCATATTAATGATAATGAATTGAATTTATATAGCGAAAACAAATCAAAGCGCTTATTAAGATTATTCTATGCCAGAAAACAGTAAAGCACTTCTTTTCCTGAAACATATACAGCATTATCACAAAATCTTAAATAACCTACCCTAAAGCTGGCTTTTACTTCACTGATAACTCATCTTCATGCCTGCAAGCATGCACTCTCTCTCTCTCTCTCTCTCTCTCTCTCTCTCTCTCTCTCTCTCTCTCTCTCTCTCTCTCTCTCTCTCTCATGCACACACACACACACACACACACATATCCTTCAATCAGATCCAGTGACAAGTAAAATCACTAACAAAATGGAATGAAGCCTTAGAAATTAGGGGGGGGGGGGGGGGGCCAGCAGAAGGTGAGATCTTAGCAACAGAAAATCAGTCTGATAAAGTGTCAATATTATGGGAAAGACATTAACAAACAAAACAAAACAAAAAACCTACTGCTGGTGCAATTTATACCATTTACGTAGTGAATAAGTAATATACCTAAATTATCCAAAAATGCAAAATGCCTTTTGGATATAATAATTAAATCGATGAAAAAAATACTTCCCAGCAAGGCACTAACTAGATCATGAATATCACTCTATGAATATCATTTCAGCTCACCGATATCAAGGGATTCAAACAAAATTCTCTCAGATGATATGCTGTTGAACATTTTTGTTATTTTTGAACATGCTTCTTTGGGGGGGGGACTCCAACCTGCGACCTGATGGGACACTGCATGGTATACCCTCAACACATCAAAAGCTGCTGCTTTCCACAAGGACCCCATCACTCCTGTTGAAGAATCCCATCCAAAAACCAGCATGAGCATGGAGTATGGAGAAAAAAAACAACAACCCAAACCAAACTCAAATAATAACATTACTGTTCGCATAAACTTTCAACAATCTTATGAAATAAGTTTTGTGTTATCAGTTTTGTCAAATATTTCAGAAAGGATAGTACACTCAAAACTTAAAATTTCCTCCCCTGTATGGGGCATGCCATCCCTATTCTCATAACAAAAATTTCCCTGTGCCAGGAGCCCCTAAGTGTAAAAAAAAAAAAAAAGCATCCCCACCTGGAAATTATGTGCTAGGAATTCCCTCTTTTCTATCCCTCTCTTTGTTTTTCTGCCTTGTTCCTTTTCTTCTTGTCACCTCCTTCTGGTCTTTTCTGCCTTCTTAGTCCATTTTTCTGCCATTTTCCCAGAAAGACTTAAGATATAGCCATTCTCTCTAAAGCCAAAGTCAGAAGTGCTGGGCCTGACTTGTCAGGTGCCTAACGGCAGCGCAACACATATTCGCTCATATGACATGCTGTCCGAGTGTCAAAGAAAAAATATCAATTACAAAATTCTGTAGAATCTTTTGACTTGTTTTGGGTAAAAAGCTAGAGTAACATAGGTAAGTATGGATAATAATGGAGCAGACTTGTCTGGAAGGAATGAAAAAAAAAAGGGGGGTGGGGGGTGTTTGAAATCCGGGGAAAAAACTTTTAATACATTAATATCATGTCTATTTAAATTTTTAAAAAAAAGATGCAGGTTAAAGTAGGTAACTGGTATCTTCTATCATAATGACACTAGAAACATCACCATAATCTGTACTGCAACAATTACAGAACAAGAGCAGCTTTAGAAAATACTTAACATTTCTCGACAAACATGTTAAATGGCACAACTGATACGTTGTCTTTAAAACTCTGATCATATCATATGAAGATGAATTTACAGCACAGGCAAACACTATCAGAGGAGGAGGCTGAAGAACAGTTATGTACATCATTATGCAAGACGATTCACAGTAAAAGGGGATATTCAGATAGTCTGTCAAGTCATTATGCATAACAATTTTGAACAGAGATGTCGAAACATTTCAAAAAAGAAAAAAGAAAAAAAGAGAGAGAGAGAGAGAAGGACAAAAGGGGCTCCATAATATTCGTTGTACTCTATAGTGTAAACAGGAACATGTCCAAAAATGGGTGGCATAGATATTTGCATAGTAAGATATGGACTACAGTATGCATACTAATTTTGGACATTTTTATGCAATACCCTGTAAATATTATCAAATATATAGATATCATATGATAAAAGAGCAATACTAACACTTCAAAATTAAGACTTAAGAAAAAAGAAAGACATTACAAAACTTTTTCATTATCCCAATAGAACAAAAAATTAACCCCCCCCCCCCTTCAAAATGATACCCCTTGTCCCCCTTCTCCCTAAAACAAGCAAATCTTGATTTTATTACTTAAAGCTAGATACAAACAACACAGTTTACTTGGGTAATAACCCCCCAAACCAGCAATGCAGAAAGCACGATATCGATGCATGTCTTTCATAGTTCCTCCCCCCCTCCCCTTCCCATAAAAAAAAATCATTGGTGATAGCTGACAAAAGATTTTTTGAATCATACTTATCTTTTAATGAAAAGTATATCATCATTTCATGTTTTCTTGGTGGGTTTTTTTTTGTTTGTTATCTAAGAGAATGTCACCCTTTTCAGACTTCATATAACGAGATATCTGCCACCCTTGCCTGTTCCACTGTTCCACAGACATACTAAAGCAGTCAGTCTTCTTGGCTGTAAAGAAGACATGCTCACATGCAGAACAAACATCTGGTCCACACAATCATTTGAAAATTCTCTCCACCTTTCCTACTACAGCTGGTGGCATGACCACATCTAACATGCAGTGCAGTGCCCTGACTTCTGAAGGAGTTGAGAGAGGTCCAGTCAAATGAATCAAACCCAACTTTCTGGCACTACAGAACTATCACTGTTCAGTTATGCACCAATCTTTTCATTTTCAATTACTATTGAACTGCTGATGTTCCACTCTGTAAGAGGCAATGATTCTGATTTACAGAATATTTATTCCTGATAGCAACGGAGTGCTTTTCTTTCTGGTTTTCTTTTCCCCTTGAACCGGTTTGGGTGTCTAACACAGTACACATCCATTCTTATCCTATCTTTAAATTTACTTCCTGCCTTGCTTTTTTTCTCCTCCCAAAATAAAAATATCTGATTTCTACTTCTTTCAAAATGTAAGCAAATGTTAATAACATTCTATATCCAAAAAAAGTTTTTTACTTGTTTACATATCACAAAACTTCAACACAAAAACTGCACAAACCTGACAATAAAAAGCAATATCATACAAAATAAAGAACATCATTCCAAAACCCAACCATAAATAAAGAAAAGCAAACAAGCATACAAAACATTTTCATTTAACAATTCAAAGCAGTTGCACAAACATTTTAAGAGAAAAAAAAAGTGTATTATGAGCACATTAAGCTACAAACTGTACACATAAAAACTGACACATTCCAACATGTACAAACCAGTTTCGAAGCAAACATCACTTGACAAATGTCTCTTGGAAATATCACTGTCTTCGAGGCACGCTTCAATCCACTAACATATCTGGCATCATATTTTTGCGTTAACTTAATTCATTCTAAGAGCACTATTTACATTCATGTACGTTTATGTTACAGTGTGCAGCTGACAAGATTTCTTCACATCCGAGTATAGAATTGTCACTGAGGTCATCTTCAAGATGCACAAAACACAGCTCTACACAACAATAAATTGCTACTGACACTATTACATAAAAAAAAAATCACTGTGTTTCTGAACTTTGGAATATGCTACTACGAACAATACTGATTCACCGTTAGTAAACACAACGCAGTTTCTCACTCACAAGGACATGTTCAGTGTATACTTCCACAACAACCCTGAGATTGCTCGAACAAATGCACAAGAGTATAGGTTTGTATAAATCTCTATAAAAGCTCAAACTACTATTTACAGACCCATTAAACAGACCGCTAGTGCAGAAGCCAAAATAGGTATGCACATACATGTATGTATCCTCAAGAGCTCGCCACAGATTATTTATTGCACTAGGTTATTGTAGGATGACAGCAGCACAGTAACATCAACACCAACATACACGCTAGCACACTGTACACTGTTGATACACAGAACAACAGACAGCAAACTGGACACCTCACACCAACAGTAAAATGATGTCACCATACCATCTATATCCTTTTCCTGGTTTATTCACAAGTCTTTTACCTGAAAGAGTTTTCTCTTCTTTTTTACTTATTCATTTATTTTCTTCTTTTTTTTAATTTATCCTTTTTATTTCTTTGCCCTACACTCCTCATGGGGATAGCAGTGGGAATTTTTTTTCAGTCATGATAGGGTAATCATACCAAACAGTCTAAAAACTAGTGTGCTCACTTCAATCACATTTTTCTCTGTCTATGATTTGTCTGAAATTCTTCAATGAATAATCACTCCATTTCCTTTGTTTCAGTAAAAAAAAAAAAAAAAAAAAAAAAAAACACCCCAAACTCTGAACCAACCCAACCCAACTAGGAATATTTTCATAAAAAATGGTCACTTCTCATGAAAGGGCTAAAAGGTCTATTCATTGATCAGTCAGGGCTATGAATCATGAAATTATGGGACAGCATTTATGCAACAGACCAGACAAAGAGCTTCTTTTCCACTTTTCTTTTGCTGACTGTATTTTCATTGAGATAAAGCGTGGGCATAGATCTCCAAGTGGTTTTAGAGTGCTGAGCCCGTGATTTGATAGCACAGGTTCAAGCCACCCTCAAGACATCTACTGAAGGAGGTTTTCCCATGGAGGCAACACTAGTACAAACTCCACTGCCCCAAAAGTCTTTCGCATGAGACTATAATAAACAGAGGTCCCATATACAGATGCATGCAGAACACCTTGCACACATGCTAAAACCCATTCTGTCTTTGGGAAGAGTAGGCCATTGCATACCAGCAGGAGTGGATGAATTTTGAAGGAAATGCATGCACATTGATAATGTGTTTACTTTAGACATCATCCCTGGAATTAAAACGTATTAATTTTAATGGTGGAAAAATGGTTGCATACGTAAAATTGCACCATTGGTTACGAACCCCAGAGCCCTAGTTGAGGAATGAAAAATATGATTAAACAAAGTACTGATTGAGGAATGAAAAAGAAAATTAGACAGAGCACTAGCTATCTTGGTCTTGTCTGCTTTTGCATTATTCATTCCGTTTGTTCTCTTGTTTACCTTTCTTGTTCACGTTTTCTTGTCTTTGCAGGGAATTTTTTTGGTTAAGTCTTTGCTTCTTATTTAAGATAACTCTCAAACTCCTACAATCTTTATCATCATATTTTGGATTTTGTTTTGTCTTTAAGGTACATTATAAAATCTGTTTCTGTCTTGTTAAGTTGTTTTCGATGTACTTCAGCATTCATATTTGTGTCCAGTGTCCTCCTGTACTAACCTTTTCTCTGCAGGTTACCCACTACAGGGCAGCCAACCATCCCCTAACTCTTCTCTATGTCATCACCCACTACTGGGTTACAGAAGCATACACATGTGCACAGTGCACGTGTACAGGGAAAGAGGGGTTCCGTTCTCTCCCTTAAAGTAGGGATAGGGTTAAGTACTTGTTGAATCAATGACATCTGCAATGATTCTATGTTTAGCAAAGCCAGTCATTAACTTTACTTGCAGAATTGCTACTGCAATGTTGAAGAAAAAAAAGGTTAGTAACACATCAATCAAATCACAGAGTCAAATAGTCTGTACACACTGTGGAATTTGTTTACATACCTACAGAGAGCTTTGCACCTTCTCAATCTTTTCACAAACACAGACACACACACAGACACACACACACCTTGCTTTTTTTCCCAATCTGACCACACACAAAAATACATTCAAAATCAAACGATCGATTTCATGAGTTCACAACTTAGTTTGGACTATTTCTTCACTTCCCCTAAAGCTCTAAATAAATCCACACAATTTTCATCAAAGTCTTAGGTGTTCAGATCTTTCAAGCTGACTATTAATATCATTAAGTACAGCACAACCACAATATCAGTGTCAGTCACAATATCAATGTCAGTATAAACAAAAATCATCAGAAAATGGCTTTGCAACCACAATACGAACACTACACATAAAAACAACACGACGACTAAAGGGAAATTCTTGAGGCCCAGAGTAGTACACACTTCTGACAAAAACAAGCTGAAGCAGTCACTGTATTTTTCTAGAGAACCTATGAACTGTCACCACCTCATCTTCTTCCTCCAGCACACTTCACACCAAGAGATGGAGCTGTGTATAACTGAGGATATAATGCAAACACCCCAAGTCAGGAACAAATACAATAAACCAGTTTCTTAAACATCATTTTTTGGTTTTCTTTTGAAGTAGGGGCAGGGGTAGTCATATAAATCAGGTCTACTAACAACAAGCCAAATGTATTTTAGCACATGTATAATTTGTCTGAGCTAATTCAAATAAGTTAAATGTCTTCACTGGCTGAATTCTTTGGAAAGACAAGGCTAACAGGTTTAAAGGTTTCCTGTATGAAAAATGCTACTTTTCAAGTGAACAAACCATTCTGTTTAAAAAAAAAAAAAAAAAAAAAGAAGGAAGAAAAAAAGGAAGTAAAAAACAGACAGCTGGATTTGACAAGCTATGAGCAGCACCATACTAATGTGAAGCAGTTACATGTAACATCCCTGTTTTAACTTTCTGACAACTTCTATGTATCTTGTTGCTTACTTTTGTTCAGAAAACTGCAAACACATCCAGACTTTTATCTCCTGCAAATGCCCCCAATCTCTGTACAGAAATTTGCAAAATGATTGTTCGTCTCTAAACTTGCAACTGGATGTTTGCATTCATTCCCCCCTCCAGTCCCCCTCCCTTCCTTTTTCTTTTATTCTGCAACAAAGGCAGGCACAGTCTGTGGCAACCATACCAAATTTTACCCCCCCCCCCCCCCCCTCAAATCTTATTAACAATATTTTTCTTATCACAATAGATTTGAAACCTTAACCAAATTAAGTGCCTTGTAAAATAAAAATTATCAAAGTCATCAATAGATAAAGCATTAGAAATCAGTCAAGCATGTACAAACTACAATACAATCAATTTATGTATACTGGCCAACAACAAATCATGACAAAACAAAGGAAACTTCAAAGCACCTAAAATAACCTATTAGCCCACTCAGCATAATTTCCACAAAAATTTGTTTAACAATCATACACACTAAAACTAAGAAAGCAAGTGACAGAATGATTTAGATGATCTTGAACCATGATGTTCAATTCCCAGCCTTGCCCTTTCTTTCCAGTTTGACAGGAAAATCAAACTGAATGTCAAGTCTTTCTGAGGAGACTCTAAAACCAGTTTGACCCGTGTGTTTATGGTTTGTGCACTTCAAAAGAACCCATGACAGTTCAAAATTGGAAAGAGCAAGAAGGTACCTCCCGATTGTCCTGGCAAGATTGGTAGGTTCAAATCCGAATTGTATCTCTGTAGTCAAAATGCAGCTAACTTTAACAGCAGAGAAAAAAACAGTCACTGACACAAAAATCTCACCATTTGTGACTCTAGAAGCTCAAACCAAGGACCAACAACAATATCAACAAACTACAAACTAAACTAAAAATGATCTATGGACAAATAATTGTCAGCTTAACTTCATGGATGCCTCTCGAGTCCATAACACTATTCCTAAAAAAAACAAATGTAAGTGACAATCATTTGAAATGAACATCATGGATATCTAACATAATGACGTCTTTTGGCAGTGGACAATATTATTAATGATTTTTGTTAAAGAGTGGATCTGCTGCCTAATAATAAATAAAAACTACAGCTTTCTTCTTCATAGTCCATTTAGACTCTAAACCTTCTTCGAAGTAGTCCCCAATTTAAAATTTTTAAAAAAGCATATAAAAGCCATGTTCTGCCCAAGCACCACATAAAAAAGCAGCACATGTGGCCTTTAGCTGGATATACATCATCTTTGATTATATAAGCTCATTCTCAAAGAAAGTTTTCAGGCTAATATTCTCCAAATCAGAGTAATTACAATTACCAAACTGAAAAGATTCCTTGCAGCTCAGGTAATCTACAGCAGGTCAATGGTTCAGGAGACAGATTTAATCCAAGCAAACAGCAGTAGTCTGTGCCACTATCATGTTCACTGCTGTGACAAAGTGCCATCTGATGTGACATTACAATGCTTTGATCCAGTTCTTATTTGTTTGACACAAAATCAAGCTCTAATGAGGCTTTTTTGGTGTTTTTCGTTTCTTCTTTTTTTCCAAAATGATAGAACAATCTTGGTTCCATGCCCTTTCTTCACGAAAAAAATTGGTTTTTCATCTACCTCTGCTAATGTTGATAATCTGTTTAGGTAATACGGTCTGTTTCCAGTCAAATGTCAGACTCCTTTTTCCAGTTCCTACACACCATGAAAAGCAAAATCTTACACGACATGGCTATCATTTAAAAAAAAGAAAAAAAAAGAAAAAGAAAGTGTCTGAGTCTGTTTAAAAAGATTGGTAGCAAACATGAAAAGTCACAAACTCTGAAACTTTATTTTCAATTAAAAAAAAAAGAAAAAAAGCTTCATCTTTGAATAACAACTTATACTGAGGTATCTGCCACAATGCTAAGCAAAGCCCTTGTTGCACTTAATCCAAAACAAACATGAGGATTTTGCGTCTACTGGCCTTCACAAATCATACATTATCAAAATGTAAAGAATTTCATGCTTTCTAAACCCGTCATTAACAAGTGGTTTTCTTTCTCAATCCTAAATTTGAAACCTGTATGAAAAATCTGCACATAATTATGACAAACACTCAAGTAATGCCATGGAAGAAAGATTGCCTGAAAGTCTATAAAATGAGTGAGCTAAAAAGAATACGTCATCCACTAAGCATTCTGTATCTTTCACTCCTTCCTCAGATGTACACACATGTATACACATGCACTCAAATGTGCACACACACAATACTAAATAACTATTCACAAAATCATCATCTAATAAACATATCATTGAACTGCAATTTCTGAAACCAAAACTGTGTAAAAATAAAAATTACATAAATCAGGAGTCAAAACAAGCAGATATTCAAAGTTTTGATTAAAAAAATTGGGGGGTATCAAGTTCTATTATTGATGAACAGAAATCAAAAAGCAACCATGGAAATAGTCTCAGCAGATATCACAACACAACATTCATCTGTCACTAGTCTGTACGTTCAGCCCTACATAATTCTGTTTGCTATAAGTGAAAATTATGACAGTTATTTTGTATACACAAATCAGACTTTAAAAGTACAAAATATATTATACAATCTGATATATATACACACACACACACACCACACACACACACACACACACACACACACACACACAATATATATATATATATATATATATATATATATATATATATATATATATATATATATATATATATATATACTTTACAAACTGACACAACCAACCAAACCAAACAAAAAAAATGATGAAAGCTTTGAAGCCTTTGCACTCTGGATAATATCAAATCTGATGTTAGTTATACTGGAAAGCTCAGTGTATTGTGTTAAACCTTCACCAAGAGTCACATACATGAAGGGAGATAAATAAAACAACACAAACAAACGTGTAAAGCAATCAAGCATATACTTTTTTTTCACTAGCAGACAATACACACTTTCAAAACAGAAAACTGGCTTCAAATTAAGTAGCCAGTCAATACTTGTTTTTAATTTTTGATTGTAAAAATGCACACATGTTCAGATACAATACACTGGCACACATACATTCAATGATTTGTGTTCTCTCTCCCTTTCTTGGCAGTTCAGTTTTCAACTTCGGATTGTTGTGGTGCACACACAGATCTATACATACATCCACTCTCTCTCATTCTCATCTCTCTCTCTCCATCTTCAATCAGCTTCTTTGATATTCTGTTTTACACAATCCTGTCGGTTTATCACAATCTTCAGAATCAGCAACAAGCGATTTCTCTCAGTTCAACTGGAGTAATTCCAGAATTCTTTGAGCATACAGAGAGTTGGAAAAAACTTTTAAGTTAATGGAGTGAAAAAGCTCCACAACTTGCACACAATTTCTTTTCCAAAAAAAAAGGTTCTGTGGGAGGATGAACAGGGGAGGGAGGGATGGAATAAGCAGCCGTAAACCACACAAGAAAGTGACTTATGCCACACCGATATTTTCTTTCAGCGTCTTATGGGTGCCGATATTGCCTCCCTCACTCACACTGTGGCCACCACTGTTCAGGCGTGATGGGATCATGAGCTGCTGGGCAATCAGCTCGGGGGAATACCGATCCATGGCTCCCACATAGGGGACCCCGTCCGCACTGTTGGCGATGGCCTGCGCCCACAGCATGGAGTGCCCCGAACGAGACACCGAGTACAACTCCTGGGGAAAGCTGCGGTGATTCTCCAGAACGGGCTGGGGCTGATGATGGTGGTGATGAGGAGGAGACAAACACTGCCCTCCCCAGGACAGAGGCACGGGGCTCAGGCTGGTGTCCAGCTCAAAGTGCTCGCTGTGCCATGAGTAAGGGCGTGCGGCGGTGCCCGGGGAGGTGGCGTGCCTGTCCAAGCCTGAAGCGGAGTCAGAGGTCTCCACAGTGCCGCAGGTGGACCAGCGCCGGGAGTCGGTGTGGGAGTCACTGGAGCGCCGCGTGGAGGTGTCGTAGGAGCCGGTGGAGCTGTGGGAGCTGCCCGTCATCAGGTCGTTGCACAGCGCCATGATGAAGGGCAGGGAGTGCGCCTGGGACTGGCCCAGGATCTGCTCGATGTCGGGGTGCAGGGCCTCCTTCTGGTTCTTCACTGACACGTGCGTGGCCTTGTTGCGACTGCTCGCCTTCACTTTGGCTGGGGTGTTGCGCTTGCCTCCAGCACTCTTCGTCCCGGTGCTTGGTTCTGCCTGGCTGTTATCTTTGGTGCCTGCATCTTCTTCACTGGACTGAACACAAAAAAAGTTATTATATAGTACAGGGTAAAAACATGAAATTCATGTCAACAGTTACATACCTGTGGAAATATCATTTTAAAAAAACTGACCACACTACATTTAAATGAAAAATAACAGGACTCTTCTTCAAATGCAAAAACTTTGGGTAAAAAGACTTTAAACTGAACTCACTCACTCACACACACACACACACACACACACACACAAAACACACATACACTCATACACACACACACACATCACCTTTCCATAAGCACACACACACACACACACACACACACACACACACCACACACACACACACACACACACACACACACTGATAAAACAGCGAGGAACCTACTTGGGCCGAATGGTGACCACTGTTGCTCCCATCAACCGAGGTCTGGATGCCGGAGTCTACTGACTCTCCTTTGGTGGACGGTGCACAGCCACTGTTCACAGCAGCAACTGTAGAAGCAGCAGGAGGAAGCTGATGATGATGATGGTGATGATGATGTCCGAAAAGCACGCTGACCGGCACACCCCCACTCGTGACCTCGGCAGCCTTGGCACCGTCCCCTAGTTCAGCCAGGGGCGGAGGAAACTCCTTCCTCTCCTCCACTTTGCAGGCATTACTGCCCACATCCGTGTAGATATGCCCTGCAGTGGGAGAAAGCGTTTTGGATGGGGACAAAAAGTGGGCAACAGGGGGAGGAGGAGAAGTGCCCGGAACCTCCAGCCGGGACAACCCCCCAGGATAGACCAGACTGCCTGGAGGCGGGAGTGAGGAGGACTGCTCCACTGGGTGTAACAAACCGCCGGCCAGCATGGTGGTGGGATGCGCCTGGGTGACACGCACCGGGGCGTAGGAGAAGGAGGCGGACCTGCAGGCTGCAGCGGGTCTGCAGGGATGGCTGGAGGTGTGCAGGTGCACGGCAGGTGACAGGACGGGCGAGTTCTCCACACTGATAGCCACAGCGCCCGTGGAGGCTGTGGAACCCGAGGTGGTGGTGGTGGTGCTGTCTCCGGACAAGTCTCTCTGCTCCACACAGGCCTGGGCAGTGGTGACACCACCACCCTGCACCCCCTTGAAGCACTCCTGCTGGCTGGAGGGGGTCTTCCCCGAGCCGGGCGACTCCCATTCTCGCGGGGACGAGGGGGACCTGCTGGTCAGGGAGTAGGCTTTCCCCGGGGACGGGGTCAGAGGCAGGGCAAAGTTTTTCCCCAGGGCAGCAGGGTGGTGGGGGGCGGGCAGGGTCTGGTGCAGCTTGGCCCGGTAGCTGCCCGAGCTGCTGGCTGGGGACAGCTCCTGGAGGAGGGGGGGGGAGGCGGGCGAGCCTTTGCCGCTGCAGCTGCTGCGTGGGGACGACATCAGGTCCAGCGTCTGGGGAGGCAGGGCGGGGCTGCACCCACTGGGGGTAGGTGGGGTCATCTTGTAGCCTGAAATTATTGGGAAAGTGGGAACAGATTTTGTCAGATTTTCCTTTCTTGTTTCATACAAAACACTGAATGGGAGAAAAATCCAATCTAAAAAACAAAGGTGATGTCCCATAACCTACGGGGTCATAGGGGAGTGAGGCATCAGAGACCTCAGCTTCTCTAGGGGCCAGCATGTTGAGGGCGGCGCCCATCTCCTCTCCCTCACTGGTTTACCTTCCCTGACCCTAAAGAGGGCAGGCACCCATTTACAGCTGGGTGAACTGGGGGGACTGTACTGAAGCCAAGGCGCGCAAACGGTCACCCATCCAACTGGTAACCACGCTTGACACTGCTTAACTTGACTGGTGGAAAGCGAGTGCTCTGACCACTTAGCTATCCTGCCCCCCCAAAATACAAACAAACAACAAAAAACCCACCAAAACTTGTAAGGCTGGCTTTACACTGTGCTTTTTTTAAAATTTTGATTGTTCCTATACAATGTATTCAATATAAACTTACTGTCTCTCAATGGCATTCTTGGGTGACCCTGGGTTCGATGCAAAGACCGCTGCTTGGGCGGGCAGTCAATGATGATCTCCTTGCCTGTTTCTGTATAACAGCAACATCAATGAAGAAAATTACCTGAATAAAAATAAGATTAAAAAAAACAACCACCAAACACTACCAGTAACAGAAGAGATATATGACTCATTACAGCTAGTCTGGCCGCCGCGGTAGTCGAGTGGTTAGGGCGTTGGACTCGTAATCTAAAGGTTGCGGGTTCGATCCCAGCTGTCGGCTATGGCGTTGTGCCCTTGGAAAAGGCACTTTACGGCTATTTTCTCACCCCACCCAGGTGTAAAAGGGGTACCAACCTTGTGTTGGGGGGTTAACCCTGCGATAGACTGGCGTCCTATCCAGGGGGAGTCTATGACTCTCAGTCGCTTAGCGCCACAGAAACCGGGATAAGCACCGGCCTGATGAGCCTTAGGCTCGGGACAGACTTTAACTAACTTAACTAACAGCTAGTCTGAGAATTCTCTCTCTCCATTTTTTTTTTAAAAGAAGGCATTACAATATGAAAACATTTTTTAAAAATATATATATGCTCTTACCGTACCAAACCTGCCATGATATCAATATAAGAGCCTTCACCTACAATATCACCCCATAATGTGCATTTAGTGTTTCTGCAACCCAACAAATCTAGCAAATGAGTAACATGATCCTTCAAAGATGCAAGCTACTTAGCTATCGGAGGAAGATTGTGTGGCTGATGGAAGTAACCCTGCAAACCATGCTGTACAGCCCATGAGAGAAGCAGGAAAGGACATGCCATTCCTTTCCCCTGACACATCTGATGGTGGAAAATGCATTTTGACAGGCAGTGTGTGTACAGAAATGCCAATGGATGCACTGGGCCTGACCTGTCAGGCAATGAACAGCAGTGGAACGCATCTCCCCTCATATGACAAACAGGAAGTGTTCGTGTTTGAGCGTTCAAAAAAGAAGAAAAAGACACAACTGTTCATCCCTGAGGTTGGAATGCAGCTACCTTAATGGTAGGTAGAATCAGTAGCATATGCAAAATCTCAGAAGTGATGAGCCTCAGAACTCTAGCTAAGGAATGAAATAAAAACCCAAACACCCCAGTTTCTGAACAGATTGGTCAGATTTTTTTCCCCCACTGTCATTCCATTTGGTGTTTGTGCTGCACTAACCAGGGATCCCATCTGGCAGACATTTTGCCTCTAGTGACATATCTCTTACCCCTGTCTTTCTGACACAAAGATTACTTCTGCAAGGGGGCAGGCAGAGCAACTCTGATGACATCCTTCAAACTTCCTGGGATAGATGTTCATCACATTACCTTCATTACAATCTCTGACCATCAAGCAGTACAGAAAAATGGTCACCACATCAACGAAACATAAAAGTGTTGCATACCTTCCCCATCATCAAAGCTGAGGGCCATTCGGTCGCTGACAATCCCGGATGTGGTATTGGATGAAGCATCGCTGACGGCAGAGTAACGCTGTGTGCCAATGGTGGATTTCCCGGGGATCGACCGCTTCGGTGTCGCACTGGACCACCGTTGGCATGAAGGTCACAAGCATCACTGTAGATGTAGGATTCCTTGTAGCGCTTCTTGTCTGCCAAGAACACAGAGAGAGAGAGGGGGGCTTCCTCTGAATTACTTTTGGCAAAGCTTGGGTCTGATTTCTTTTCATTCTGAAGTTGGTTTTTATGGGGTCATGAATTTTAATTTAAAAAATGCTTACGTGTGTGTGTGTGTGTGTGTGTGTGTGTGTGTGTGTGTGTGTGTGTGTGTGTGTGTGTGTGTGTGTGTGGTGTGTGTGCATACATAAGTGCCTTCCTGTGGACAGGCCTGTGTGTAAGATACCAGAGTGTTCAGTCTGATCATATAACAACTCATCGACAAATAGTCTAAATAAAAAGAACTGAAAATTGAAATCTGATTCTAATTTTGTTCTCAGATCAAAGGTACAAGATTATATCTAACTTGATTTCCTTGCTTCTCATAAATCATGAAACTACATACAGGGACACAACACCACCAGACTATTTTCAAAAACACAGATCTGCTTAGTAACATTTAACGACAGATTTGCAAAAGCTGTAATTGTTTAAATTTTCTCAAAACCAAACAAATGATGCTGGACACTACAAAGCAACTGCAATACTTCAAATCTTAAATTCACAGGATCCTAGTTGACCTTTAAAACCTTCCATCAAGAACAGTGTTAACTGGACTGAATAGTTTCATAAGAATTTATGACATGTCACAAGAAAATGATCCCGAAGTCATTAACAAATAATTAACTATAAACCACCAAGGACTCAGCTCAAAACAAAAATGATAATAAAGCAGAAAATATTGTATTTAATCATATCTACCCATCATACTGCCTGCAGCAATGAGACAGACAGAGCCATGTTATGCTACCTTCAGCGTCCAGGTGTCTGATTTCCATCAGTTTGGGTTGAATGGCCATCTGGAACTGATGTGTGGCTCGACACAGGTTCAACAAGTACTTGGCTGTCCCGTCTTTTTCAGTGTAGTACGCAAAACGGCGGCCTCCTGCACTTTCTGTGGATCTGATTTCAAATTTCCTTTTCTGTCCAAAAAAAAAGACAAAAGTCATACTTCAGTTCTCTTGTTCACATGGTCATACTTCAGTTCTACTGTTCACATGGTCATACTTTAGTTCTACTATTCACATGGTCATACTTTAGTTCTACTGTTCACATGGTCATACTTCAGTTCTACTGTTCACATGGTCATACTTCAGTTCTACTGTTCACATGGTCATACTTTAGTTCTACTG
This sequence comes from Stramonita haemastoma, assembly GCA_030674155.1. NCBI lineage: Eukaryota > Metazoa > Mollusca > Gastropoda > Neogastropoda > Muricidae > Stramonita > Stramonita haemastoma. Next base: position 23,240,596 of record CM060324.1, on the reverse strand, counting down.
TTCACATGGTCATACTTTAGTTCTACTGTTCACATGGTCATACTTCAGTTCTACTGTTCACATGGTCATACTTCAGTTCTACTGTTCACATGGTCATACTTCAGTTCTACTGTTCACATGGTCATATTTTAGTTCTACTGTTCACATGGTCATACTTCAGTTCTCTGTTCACATGGTCATACTTCAGTTCTACTGTTCACATGGTCATACTTCAGTTCTCTTGTTCACATGGTCATACTTCAGTTCTACTGTTCACATGGTCATACTTCAGTTCTCTTGTTCACATGGTCATACTTCAGTTCTACTGTTCACATGGTCACACTTTACTTCTACTGTTCAAATGGTTTATAAAGTCTACACAGCGAAAATAAAGTTTTACTGTTATTCACAAACAGTTTTATGAGTTGCGATGAGCATTTATATTTTCAAAACTGAAACAGTTCAGAGTTTTTCTCAATCAACTTTCCTCAAATTTAACATGAAACGGTGGGCAATGAGTTATATCTTTGCATATTAAGATTTCATTCTACAACGAACACCACTGACACCTATACATTAACACACACTCTTATAATTTTTTTATACAAAGAATGCACTCCTTTATATCTTAGCCCAAGTGTTCAAAATATACACTGATGGACAGAAACTTACCTACTGATGTCACAATATTCATTTTATGGGAAAACATTTAAAAAAAAAAAAAAAAAAAAAAAAATTCAACAATTCTTAACACTGAACAAAACTACTGGCATACATGGATTGCAATGTCTGTAAACTTCAAACCCAGTTTCATAAAGTTTGACAAAATGGTATAATATATACTGAAAATTTTTTTTTCTGGTATGTTAAAACTCACATCAAAAACAATTCTCCCGATGTCCTGCCACAGAAACGTAGAAATGAGATTCTTGAAGCCAGCGTCATCCTGCAATGACAGATCATTCACACTGATAATGCCATGCATATCATTTGTTTCCAAAATATAAACTAGTATCCAACTTTTTTTTTACGCGGCTTTATCTTCTGTGTCACTCCTGTCCTGCTGTTTCCAAAATGCTCACTCTGACCTCTCTTCCCCAGCCATACCCATATTCAGTATCTCTCATAACTCTTCTCATTATGAAAATAAAAAGTTGAAGCAAACACCCCCCCTCCCCCCCCCCCCAAAAAAAAAGCAAAAGACAGAAAGAGACAAAGAGAGGGGAAGGGAGGAGAGAGAGAGAGAGAGAGAGAAGAGAGAGAGAGAGAGAGAGAGAGAGAGAGAGAGAGAGAGAGAGAGAGAAGAGAGAGAGAGAGAGAGAGAGAGAGAAGAGAGAGAGAGAGACAGACAGACAGACAGACAGACAGAGAAGCAGAGAGAGACAGACAGACAGACAGGACAGAGACAGACAGAGAAGACAAGAACAGACAGGACAGACAGAGATTCTGAAACAATCAAAAACAATATCCACAACATCTCAGGCTCTGTACAGACTTACAACAGTCTTTCGATAACAGACATTATTACCACCAAAAAAAAAAAAAATTAATTCCAACTGGGTTTAATCAAAATGCTTTTACATATGTTTACAAAGAATAATAAATACAACACTGAAAACCAACCTACCTCAAAGACTTCTATGCCGCTGTAACAGATTGCCAGCCAAATGTTGCAGACTTTCTCTGTCTTTTTCTTGCAGGCACGATAAAAATGCAGGTTGTGAGCCCCAGGCAGGTTCGAACACTCCCTCACGTACTTCAGCTCTGCGTCTGTGCGGGCCACATTGTTCAGGTCCCCGTGGACCACTGGGCAGTTTTGGGCCAGGTAGTCCACCCCTCTCTTCTCCACCATCTGGTTCAAACACACACCGACAATGACCTCCCTCTCTCCCTCCGGCAAAAGCCTTCTTATGACACTTTCAAATCCAACCTCAAGATACATTTATTTCAAACCTGAGATTTTCGCCTTCTGTTTCCATCTCTTATCTGTCCCTGCCTTCATAATGTGAAATCCCGTTCACCCTTGCAAAGTGTATAACTCTTTATAAGTGTGTGCTCGCGGGCGTGTTTGTTTGTTTGTGTGCGTGTGTGTGTGTGTGTGGTGTGTGTGGTGTGTGTGTGTGTGGTGTGTGTGTGTGTGTGTGTGTGTGTGTGTGTGTGTGTGTGTGTGTGTGTGTGTGTGTGTGTGTGCACACGCGTGCGTGCGTGCGTGCGTGCGTGTGCATGTGTGCACATTCGAATTAATTAAAATTATTGTTGTTGATTGTTTGTGTCTTGTATAGGTCAAATGCAAGTGCTTTGATTTGTTTTTTTGCAAGATATAGTGCTATATATCATTATTAAAAGTGTTTCATTCATCCTTTTCATCTTCCGCTCTGAATACAGAACGCAACCATACTATCAGCGTTTGCAACAATACAAGTTTATAAAATACGCCTGACATTTTCTTGTTATATGAGCATTATTATGTGAAGTTTTTCTGATATGAACAACCTAAAACCAACACATCACTTAATCAGATAATTGGCCTATGATGATTCATTATGCAAAGTTCTTCGAAAGCATGGATGAATTTTCACTCAAAACATTATGCAAACATGTTTACATTTATCGAACATTCATTTTTTTGGGGGGTAAGCAAACACAATTTTTATGAGCTGTGTTACTATGTTGAAAAACAATCAACTGAGTTCTGAAATGAATTTGAAGAACATATTTCAAATGGTTCTTGTGTTACAAAAATTTTAACAAATATCTGCACGAAATTTCATCTTAACTCTAACAACTGAACATAATTTAAATAGAACAATGTTCAGTTATTTTTTCCACTAAACATTAGTTCTAAAGATTTCAAACCATTCATGGGAAAAAATCGTCTAAGATTCTGATTGAAGATGAAAAAAAGTACCCAAACTACAACCAGAATATGACCAGACTAAGGAAACTAAGCCGCCGCTGTGGCCTAGTGGTTAGGGCGTTGTACTCGTAATCTAAAGGTTGCGGGTTCGATCCCAGCTATTCCGCTATGGCGTTGTGCCCTTGGAAAAGGCACTTTACGGCTATTTTCTCACCCCACCCAGGTGTAAAAGGGGTACCAACCTTGTGTTGGGGGTTAACCCTGCGATAGACTGGTGTCCTATCCAGGGGGGAGTCTATGACTCTCAGTCGCTTAACGCCACAGAAACCGGGATAAGCACCGGCCTGATGAGCCTTATGGCTCGGGACAGACTTTAACTTTTTTAAACTTTAAGGAAACTAAAAGGTACGAAATTCCAATCCCTTACCCATGCGGGGAAGTAGAGGCGAGGATCGAAGTATCCCTCCGAGTGTTTGTCAGCAATGTAGTTGCCATAGTCGGCCTGCAGGGCAAAGCCCACCACCTGGAAGCACTTCTCTTCATTGTACAGGTGGTCATATTTCAGCACGTTTTCTCTCAGCTGCAGGTAGTACAGGTGTCGCGTTATTTTCTCCCTGCACAAAAAAGGGCATAACATAACTGAAATCTGAAGACAGCTTTTATCTGAATGAAAAAGAAAAACTGATGTAACATTATGTCACAAGTCACAACAACAACACAAAAGATTCACAAACACAGATCTATAGAAAGGCACACATAAATCAATTTGTGAAGAGAGGTATAACAACATCGAACTCACACATTTTCTAACACACACACACACACACACATACATATTCACTTCAAGACTAATTTTACACACCCATTTTATATGAAACCAACACCCTGTGATTTCGCAAAAATGACAGTTTTCAACGAAAAACTCAAACATGCAGAAAAGAATATACTGAAACCCTTTCAGTACTTAATTCTCAAAACACTTTTTGCAGCTGTACATTAGTGATGCCCTGATGCACATGTGAACAAGCAGAGTCAGAGAAGACACTCACCTCAACAAGACGACTTGATCCACATAGAACTGAACCCTGAACCAGACGGTGAAGAGAGGGGTGCTGCCATCGCTGTCCCAGCCCTGAAAAACACACACACAAGTATGCAGTTATGAACCAGGGAAAATCTGAATGCTGAAATCACCTTGGGGATGACCAACACTCAAGCAGATTTGGCATCAATACTTACAAAAAACAGTATGGGAGAGTTGCATGTTTTGGTTGGGGGGGAGGTGTTGAAGGGGGGGGGAAAGGGCTAGTCCCCTCCTAAAAAAAAAAAGGGAGGGGGGGGTCAAAGGGCAGAGACCTGAAGCTGAATCCCTTTGCATGCTTATGGAAGCAGCCTTTTCCTTTCCCAACAAGATGATGTAGCCCAGAAAGAATAGTATGCTACGCTTTTGAAATGAAACACTTGTGGTGGAAACTGTGGCAATGATCTTGTTGTTTTTTTATTGTCAATATTTAAAGGCAAGTAGAAGTTCAATGATGTCTGGTTTGCCTGATTCAATCATGCTACTAAATCTTACTTGGCTACAGCTTCATGAGTGTTGAGCACCAGTTGCAATGATTTTTGTTTTGTTTTTTTTATTTGTTTTATAGCAACTGAAGTCCAATCCATGTACCAAAGCTGGGCCAGACTACATCAGCTCTTCTTACTTGGCTACAGCTTCATGTCTGTTCACTAAGACAGTACTGCTGGCAGGTCAGTAGTACTTGTCACAAGCTCAGCCAAAAAATGTGTTATATTTGTTGTTTCTTTAGTTCCTGGCTCTAAACTCGGCTTGTATCAGTGACCAAGCATTTAATGCACAGTTTCACCCCTGCTTTGTTGTTTGAACTTTGAAGGACACAAATCCATCCAGATAAAGCAACCAATACATGACTTCCTCAATTTAATGCCCATCTGCACTGAGTTATTGCTTCCCTGTTGTCTGCTACTCCTTGTTCAAGTACATTCATTCCATTGCATTCAAACAGGTGCAATTAACTTTTTTTTTTTAACTGGAGTTTTTTGAGCAACTGGCATAGCAACATAACAAGACAGCTGAAATCAGAACTGCTAGATAAACAGCTTTGGTGTTCTCATGTGCAGCACTGTCATTTCCTCCACAACACAAAATCTTAAAATTGCATCGGCACAAAGTGCAGCAGAAGGCATAATTCTAACTGTTGCCTTGTCGAAACTGATCTATATATATATATATACAGAAAATCCTCCTGGCATTTGAGAATAACCTTTTGACAGACAAAGCTTTCAAGATTTAATGCTTTTCTTTGACCTCTTGTAGTTCGACATTGAAAATCAGCATGTGCATTGATGTTCTAAATTTGCACATAGGTTTCTTTTTTCTTTTTTTTTTTACATGTTGAAAGTTTTCTTCAAAAACAGAAAATGGGAATGTGGCTATCACCCAGAAAAATATTTTTAAAAATAACAGCTATGTCATTAAAATTTTTGAGCTAACTGGCACTGCAGGCCCATTCCTTACCTCTCCTGGACTTGTTTTCCACTTCTTTGGGGCGACTTTCGAGATCTTCTCGTCAAGGACCAAAAACTGATACTCTTCATCTGAAATGCCACCAACAAAGCATTATCTGTCAGCTAAATCAGTATTACAGATGCAAAGAAATGTAATAAAATGCTACAAAATAAAATCCAAACAACAAACATTAAGTCACAGAGTGAAAAGAGAGAGCGAGACACAGCAACTGAGCAAGAGAGAAAGAGAGAGAAAGAGCCAGTCAGGAAGTCAGGAGAGCTCTAGAACAATACACAGCAACTTGGAAGAGTTCACACACACACACACACACACACACACACACACACACACACACACACACACACACACACACACACACACACACACACACACACACACACACACACACACACACACACACACACACACACACACACACACACACACACACATAATGTACATCATATCATATGGTGATTTAGAGTCAGAGTTTCCAAGAATACAGATAAATTGATGGTAGAGGTGATTGGAAAGGGGTGTGTGTTTTTGTTTTTTTGTTTTTTGACACTATATGATTTTTAAAAAGACTTTAAATGTGTGCATGTACCTACGAGTATACGAGCTGAGTGGATGAGTGCAAACCGTGTGTGTGTGTGTGTGTGTGTGTGTGTGTGTGTGTGTGTGTGTTGTGTGTGTGTGGGTGTTGGTGTGGGTGTGTGTGGGTGTATGTGCATATGTGTGTATGGCTTTTGAGTAGATTTTTTATTTATTTTTTTTTTTATTTTTTTTTTTTATTTTTTTTTTTTTTTTTTCTTCTATTTTAGTTGTTGTTACAGTAGTTGCTTGTATTATTTATAGGCATAGTTTATTTTAAAGTTGTTGACATCATGTTAGCAAATTAATGTTGGTGAAATGTTTGTTGTTGTTGTTTTATTTGTTTGTTTGCTTTTTCCCCTTTTCTTTCTTTTGTTGGCTTATTGTTTGCTAGGGATTTTCTGCTTTGTTTTTTGTTGGTTTTTTGTTTTGTTTTGGATTTGATTTTTGCTATTGTTTTCTTTTTTTTTCTTTTCTTTTCTTTAGATAGATGGCTTGATGGAAAAAAGCAGATCGCTGCTTACTCAATGTACCATCTGGAAATAAAAATTTGATTGATTGATTGATTGATTGATTGATTGACACAAACAAATACACACACATGCCCACATACACACACACACACACACACACACACACACACACACACACACACACACACACACACACACACACTGACTGACACAGAGTCATAATCATGTCAGAATCACAACTTCACTCATCAATCCAAAATGCCATCAAATGACCATAGCGAACCCTCATCACATTTCTAGATGCCCAACATCAAACATTGCTAAAATACTGTCATCGTTTTTATTGCTTTGTCAGTATCTATCTAGTCTCTTTACGAGACAGTACCCCCAAATTTTTTAACCCCCCAAAATCCAGATCTATCACTATTACTCACCTTTCAGCAGTGCTAGGCCAAAGTACTCAGTTTCCCTGAGACTAAGGTGGGCAGTCACTTGGTTGAACACTTCATAGAATCTCCCTTTAACCTAAAGAGGAAAAAAACAACGAACAAACATCAAAGCCAAATCATTCTTTGTTCTACATGTTCAAAAATACTGACAGATTGATTAACATTACATACTGTACAAATGACCATTAAAAAATGGAACATTTTAATTCACAATGAGTGACTATACCTTATTATAGTAACTACATATCTTTTGTGTTTGCACTGCACTGCATGCAAGCGTGCCTGCATGCGTGTGTGTGTGTGTGTGTGTGTGTGTGTTGCCATTGAGGATTAAAAGAATTGTATGTGGACAGAGTGTGTGTGTGTGTGTGTGTGGTGTGTGTGTGTGTGTGTGTGTGTGGTGTGTGTGTGTGTGTGTGTGTGTGTGTGTAGTGTGTGTGTGTGTGTGTGTTGGTGTGTGTGTGTTGTGTTGTGTGTGTGTTGTGTGTGTGCATGCGTGTGTGCATGTGTGTTTGAGAGAGAGACAGAGACAGAGAGAGACAGAGACAGAGAGACAGAGAGACAGACAGAGACAGACAGACAGACTGAGACAGACAGACTGAGACAGAGAGCGAGACAGAGAGACAGAGACAATGTAAGTGTGTGAAAAGCTGAAGACACAGATATATATATATATATATATATATATATATATATATATATATATATATATATATATATATATATATATATATACATATGTTGAATACAATAATTTAAGATGACCAACAATCCATTTTGGATCCACTTCATCCAGTCCTCTCAAAGCCTACTGCTGGAACAGCTCAAATGTCATTTGCATTCAGCAGAAAATATTAGACTGCCCAATCTAGTGTCTTTGTTCCAATGTGCATAAATAACAAAACAGTGACTCCACCCATTTTCTTTACAGCACATTTGCCACAAGTACTTAGTAACTTACTATTTCAGTTGGTTCTTTTCTTTCAAAATGTGTCAGTTTTTTGTTTTTTTTTCATTGTGATTGTTTAATTTCATTTGGGTGTTTGGATTGGGGGTTTTGTTGTTGTTCTTGATTTTTTGTGTAGGTGGTACCCACATGAAAAGAAGAAGCAGTCAAAGAAGAAGATGACCAAAAAAAAGAGAAGAAAATCTCTGCATTTTTTGTTTTTAACACTTCAACCCAGCTTCAGACATGTCACACAGTGACTAAATGTGAGGAAAGTAAGTACTACTCACATAAAAAAAGGAAAAAAAAAGAAAACAATTTTTTTTTTTTTTTAAGTACTACTCACATCCACGTGGACAATGAGCTCCTCTCCTCCCAGCAGCACTACCCCCACCACCTTGCGCTTGTGCTTGGTGCCTGTGCCTGAGGGGCCATCCGCAGAGCTCATGGTACTCGCTCAACGCTCCTCCTGCTGCTGCTGCTGCTGCTGCCAACCACCGGGCGTCCTCATCCCTACACACTGAAGCTGCCTGCACACACACACAGGGAAAGGGAGATCTATCAGGTCTCTCAACATTTTCTTTCCGTTTCATTTCCTTCCTTTTTGTTTTCTTTTTTCCTGTTCTAAAGTGTTAAGTTTTCTTTCCATTTCATTTCCTTCCTTTCCCTTTTCTTTTTGCCTGTTCTGAAGTGTTTATCATTACTGTACAAAATGCATTTTTATGATGATCTGGAATTATCTGTGTCAAACGCTCAGACAGCAACCACTGCCACCTGAGGAGTAAAAATGCCCTGCGCCCCTGATAAGCTCCTGACCAGTCAGGCCCAGTGCATCCCACTTTGGCGAGGGGGAGAACTGTTATCTTGTATGTCTTTCAGGAAAAATGGCAGGAGAATGGACCAAGGAGGCAGAAAATAGACAAGGAGGGAAAGAAAAAGGACAAGGAAGAAACAAAGGTAGGAATAGAAAAGGGTGAATTCCTAGCACAGAACTTCCAGAAGCTGGGGATGCTGTTTATACTGACAGGTCCCTAGCATCCCCATGGGGGTGCCAGACTGAGTGGTACACCCACCATCGCGACATCTTTTTACCCCCCCCCTCCCCTCAACACCCACCCCTTTCCAATCACCTCTACCATCAATCTATCTGTATTCTTGGAAACTCTCAACTCTAAATCACCACATGATATGATACATAGAAGCTGATGAAAAATGAAAACCAAGGTTACCTTAAGACCAGGACACAAAAACTGAAAAGTCACTGAATCTGAGCAATTTTCTTCTTTTTTCTTATCATTGAATGATTGCTGAGGATATGATGATCATTGATAATGATGATGCTATAAAATTGTTTCAAACTATGTGACAGAGCTGTATTCTACACTTCTTTTTATATAAGACCATCAATAAGCCTTACACTTTACAGTTATAAGTTGTAAGGCCCAAAAGATACAAACTTGCAAGTCTGGTCATGTACTCTGAACAAAACTCAAAACTTTGCAGAGTAGGATAGTTCTTGACAGTGTAATCGCTATCTTCCTAAGGATGGAAAACATCTGAAAAATCACAAATCTGCCTCAGTCGAAGCTGAAGTCACTACTGGAATGCAGTATTCTTTTCCATGCTATCACAAAACCAGACAATTCCTTCCAATTCTTTACTCATCAACTTATAACAACCCCCCCCCCCCCCAAAAAAAAAAAAATCATAAAGTCATAACAACCACCTAACCTTTTCTTTTTCTACTGCTGCTGGGTTGCAAACTATGTTTCCAAAGAAAACCTTCCTTATGTTGACAGGTCCTTCCCTCTACCCCTCAAAACAGAATAGTAGATACATGCGCACACGATGACTGGGATGAGGCACTGTAAATCGCAACGGTTTAGACCTCTCCTCTTCCAATGAGCAAGTCACTTTCTCCTTCTCTGAGTCTGAGTCACTCCCTACCCCTACTTCCATTCTCTGCCCTTACAATTCTATCCTCTTCATCCTTCCCCCCTTTCTTCTCTCCCTTACAAATATTCAGACAGACACCAATAAAAATTTGCGTTTTTCAGTGCCAGGAGACTCGGCACACATGCTCCCATAGACAGCAGCCAGAGCCAAAGTGATTATGAGGCTGGGGGGGAAAAGAACGAAGAGGGGAAAAAAGGTTTTGGAATGAAGAGAGCAGACAGTAACAACTGACGTCTCCCCGCCAGGAAGCAGCGGCGGTAATCAAGACAAGTGCACACATTTTGCACGGCATTCCTCAGAGCTTCAGACATCATTCATGAACTGCAGACAGGCTGGCGTGGAGCCAAGTCCACTTACACAACCATTACCACCTACAGCCCCCTGGATCATCCTGTCCTCGTAAAACTCATCTTCTCTCTTCCTCCCCATTTCATGTGGAACGCTTCAACTTCTGCCCTTCACCCCTCTCGACTCCTTGCTGCTTTTAAAAACAAACAACATACATTATTCGGGCACAACAAACATCCTTTTTCCGGTGGTTTTAGCTACTTCCTGCCATGTTATGAGCTAAAATGTAGGCCAGGGGAAAAACGTCAACATACCTCATGTCATTTCCTTGTTTTTATCGTTTAAAACTTCAACAGCCTAACTAGTAAAACATATTTATACATGTATACATGTGTGTATGCATACACACATACACACACTCACACACGCAAATAGTGATGGCCAACAGCTTGAGCTCTAAACAAGCAACACAAGCGTGCTCTATGAATATGAGTGGTGATCTATTACTTTTATTCAACTTCATTTATCTCCATGTCAAGCCAGTTACATTCCACACCTAAGTTGTTGTTTTTTTGTTGTTGTTTTTTAAACAAAATTACATTGATCAAAAATGGAGTTGGGTATGTTTCAACTTTCATTGTTTGCCTTTATTTATTTATGGGAGGATGAAAACAAAGATACTTGTAAATTGCATTCATCCCATTTGGTGTGACAGTTTGTTGTGAAGTTATAAAATGTGCTTAGAATTTAGAGTACAGATCTGCAGGCCTGTATACCCAGAAAAAGATGATGATGAAAATAAAGAAAACATCCAGAGATAAATCTGCTGGTTGTAAATTAAAGGGAACTGGTTGTCCAGTCTTCAGGGGTGCCCCTATGGTCGCCAGACAAAGGGATGGATAGATAGTAAATTAAAAAAACAACAACAAAAAACCCCTTCTTATACACACCATGTATCTTGTAAGTTGTATGAAAACAGGTGATTAAATATATGTTACACACGACACAAGTCAATCTCAGAAAAATGTAAATTAAGATTATAACTCATTAACTGTATCTGATCACACTCATGCGCAATTTCATCTCATGCTGGACAATCAAGTATTTCTTTATCCTTATACACCATATCTAATGAAATAGATACTTCTGCTTTCTAATTCTATTTGTTGGTAAACCTACAAAAACACAAATTCGTTGAACAAAACAACAAAACCCAACAGAGAAAAAGAAAAAGAAAGAGGGAGAAGTGTGACTTGTATCCCAGCCTCATTAAATTTTATGTACCTTTTTTTTCTTATGGTGAAAAGATCTCTTTATTACAAGTTTATATTATTGTCTAGATGCAGTTTGCACTTTATCTAGATAGATCTAAATTTTATACATGTCGTTTCGGTTTTTTTTCATAGCCTGATTTCTCTATTGAATCATGATCAGTGTATACTTTCATTTCATATAATAATCCTGCAATTTACCAAGTGTGCCAAACACAAAACCACACAAGGTTCCCCCCCCTCTCTCTCTCTCTCTCTCTCTCTCTCTCTCTCTCTCTCTCTCTCTCTCTCTCTCTCTCTCTCTCTCTCACAGACAAAGACACACACAGACACACAGCAAATAACTTATGAGAGAGAGAGAGAGAGAGAGAGAGAGAGAGAGAGAGAGAGAGAGAGAGAGAGAGAGAGAGAGAGAGAGAGAGAGAGAGAGAGAGACAGACAGACAGACAGACAGACAGACAGACAGACAGACAGACAGACACACACAGAGAGAGAGCGAGAGACCATGTACTTCTATTTCTAAGCTTTTCATTCTTTTGCTTTAAAAAAAAAAATCTTCTCAGTCTACTATTAGTATTACTGGTAACTGAGTATACAGATAAATCAACAACACCGTTAGTCTTTACTTTTTTGTTTTGTTGTTGTTTTGTTTGTTTTGTTTTGTTTTGTTTTTGTTTGTTGTTGTTTTTTGTTGTTACTGGGGGGGGGGCTGGTGGTTTTTTTTTTTAATTGGGGGGGGGGGGGAGGGGTTTCTTCACACACAAATCAGTGACTCTCTGGTCCAGATGACAACAGCGCTATACTTACCCTGCCTCCATTTCACTTTTTTCTCAGTGTAAATCTCTGTAAAGCCCTACCCAGCAACAAACGACACTAAAAAACACCTACGTCTGGAAAATTTTATCATTGCATGTCAAACGGCTGAAATACAAATATATAGTGACCGGCGCTTGTCCAGACAAAGCCCACAAAAGCTTGACCAGCTCTCTCCAGGAGAAGAAAGAATACACAGCCTTTTCAAAAGCCAATTTACAAGCTGCTGGATGAACAGTTTTGAAACAGGGTTTGAATTGAAGCTGCCCTGGCTACATGTACACATGTATACACCCATGGCAGTTTTCAGCCCCCACTTACTCCACTTGTTTCTGGGGCTGTGCCCCATTCATCACCCCTCCATTCATCAGGGGAGGCAGGCGGGGCCACCTAGGAGGTCCACATTCCTGGGTGGCACTAAAACACTAGGGGAGGAGGGGTTGTAGGGACAAGGAAGAGGGACCGCCGACCAGGTTGAAACCCACCTGAGAGCTGGTTGAAATATTATCTCCCTCCCAAATGTGATTACCTGCCACCAGGTCTACTTACTTAGCTCCTCCAGAAACCCTTGCTTTGTGAATATGTCAGTGTCTGTGTGTGTTGGTAGGGGAGTGAAATGAGATGGGTGTAGAACAAGTTTGCTCCTGAAGTAAGCAAGCAAACCAAGGAGTGGAGGGAGCACACCCCAAAAACTGCGTAAAAGTGACTTTTGGGAAAAGACACTACTTGCATTTTTTTTTTTTTTTTTTAAACAGGCATATAATATAACAACTGAAATATTGTTTTCATATGTAATGTACTTGACACTTGTTAATGATTTCAGACATTTTATTTTTCACAAGGCACTTTATTATTTTTTTTTTAACACTAATTACAGACGAGACACACGCAGACACAGACACAGACAGACAGACAGACACACACACACACTCTATACAATGTTATTTTATATTCAGCTTTAAGTGTCCCTACACTGTTATCTGGATCTATTAATTCTCTTCTGATAAATCAATAGACTTTTTCTAAATCAACAGCAAATATACTTTTTACAAGGATTTGTTTGGTTTTTGTTTGTTTTTACTTTTTAGTAGTCCAATAATTCTATTAAACCCCAATTTAGTATTTGTTGGTGAAATGATAAAGTTTATAGTAAGTTCCTCTTTCTTAAGCATTCCAAGACTCATAACAAGATAGAGCAAAAGTTAAAACCATCTCTAAATTTCAACTGATTTTCAGTTAACTTGTGTTAAGTCAAATCTTGTTTTTTATAGGGCACCCCACCAACCACAGAAATCATATCTGGTCTGTTGTGTTAAGTATTGTTTATCAAGTGAAATACTGTGCAAAACCAAAAAACAAGGATATAAATTAAAAAATTTTCATCACACATTCCTACTGGCATGAAATGGCCTACTCAGACTACAAAACACTTAAACAGGTTCTTGACATGCAGACAAAATATTCTACATATGTATGCACATGGAACTTCAGTTTATAGCCTCACCCAAAGGGCTTGGGGGAGTGGAACTAGTAATAATAATAACTCCATAGTCGAAGCCCTTTCGCGAAGGTGCCCAAGTGGTGGCTCAAACCCCCACCATCAGATGACGAACTCAAAACTCTGAGTCTAACCAGTACCCACAAGGTGATGTACCCCCGCCCCCCCCCCCATCCCCCGGAGTTTTCAAGGTGAAAGTTTGGTGGCTTTAGAGGTAATGGATGCATCCATCCATCTTCAGAGCAAGACATTCACAGTCTGAATCGCATCCAAACCAGCTCCATCACCCTCCACCCCTCATTCCACTTGACCTAGTTGCATGGTGGTCTGAGGGCTGTAGCTTGTCTAAAGTTCATTATACGTTCAGCCAACAATCTCAGGTAAAAAGTGAAAAATGGATACGTATACAGTGTAAGTTCAGAGACCTTGCTATGTACAGCAACTGTAAGTAAATGCTGTTTTGAGATTTTTAGCTGACATTTTTGCACAAAAATGAACTCTAATTGTAATAATTATACCATTAAAAACAACAACAAAAAACACTTGCACAGAGAAATGTTATATATATATATATATATAGGAAAATAAAAAGATGGCAGTGCACTCTGGAATTTGCTTACCAGATTGGAGATCACATATAATGTACCTGCCCTAAATTCACTCAGAGTTTAAATCTGTTAGCAATAAAAAAAATATATATATATAGCAGATCAACTTTGTACAGCATAGACGGTGTGATTCACCCTTCAGGGCTCTTCTCTAATTAAGTGCACTATATAATACCATGCTCTGTGGACTAGCTGCAGTCAGTGAACAATGACCAGGATGGGTATTGTTTTACTGGCTGATATAGAGTAAGACTACCTTCCCTTAGGCCTTACCCCTATTGAATTCACAATGGCTGTACTATACTGTGCTGACTTCACAAGATGCGTCACTGCACTTTGGTCAGTCACCAGGCATAAGGCCTAAAGTAACCATGACTTTTGAAAATATTCAAGATTTCATTCAATGACCAGCGCACACACACACACACACACACACACACACACACACACACACACACACACACACACACACATACGGACAGATCTGTCTTAGAATCGGGCATGTGCAGGGCTGCATTCGTTATACCCGACTTAAAAGTAAAAAGATTTTTTGTATTGGAAAAAGTTTTACAATATTCACATCTGAATTGTTCGCAATTTTTATGGCACTAAATTATCTTTCAAATATTTCTCTTGCGATTTACAATGTCGTTTTTTTGTGTTGATTCAAAATCAGTTTTACTTGCTTTGAAACACTGGGACTCTAAATTGAGAAATGACGTTATTTTTTAAATCAAGTTCCTTGTGCATTCTCTTGTTTCTAAAGGTATTGGGATATATTTTTGCTGGTTGCCATTACATTGCGGACTTTTCCTGGAACAAGTTGGCAGATTCTCAGGCAAAATGCGGTGCTTCAGAATGTACAAGTGACATAATGATCAATAGTATAGGTCTACGTCTATCTTTATTTGAAATTATTTAAATTCTTGCAAACTCTATGCATTTTTTTTAGACCTCACTATAATTGTTTGTGTTGCCCACGAAATATAGAAATTATAATTCATAAACTACGTCTAAATGATTGGAAAACTAAATATTCAAAAAATGTTTTCTGCATTTGTTCTGCTATTATATCAGTCCATCATATATTGTTTGATTGCCCTGTGCTCATTGCCTCGTATAAAAGCAAAGGGATAGATCTAAGAAAAAAAATTGGAAATATCCAGAGTGTTCTGTATGATTCCGGGTCGCATGTCCTAGTATCAGTTGCAGAAAGTATTTGCCAGTCACCAGTAGGACAGTTACTGTAAATGAAATTTTATTTATAAACTTATCATCATCCATTACATTCTTCATCCTTTCACCTTTCCCCTTATCCCCTTTTCAGTAGATTCTTAACGTGAATGTACCATTGTCTAAATCACCTTGCAGTGAATGGACATTAAACCAATGAAAAGAAGAAGAACACACACACACACACTATCGCCACCATACACATAGTGCCTTATTCTCAATAACATGGAATCATGATTGACAGGTTACCACAGTTTACAATGTAATGCACACATACATGCAATAAGACAAGGAACTGATAGGTGTTCACAAAATTGGATGTTGTATAATGAATGATTGTTCAAACCTTGCAACCGATTCATTGTTGATCAGTAATACTGTTGACATGCTCTCCCTTAAATTCTTTGTAACCAATTCTCATACTGAAATAAATTTTCATGGAAGAAGCAATCTGTGGATTCAAACATTTAAATAATGTGTCAGTGTCACTGTGTGCGCATACATCTATTCTATACGTGTGTGTGTTTGTGATTATAGCACTATTATATTATGTGTGTCCACATGCATCTGCATAATGTATGCGATTGTGAATGCAATGCATGCATTTCTCACTGAATGTATCTGTGTTAGTGTGTATAAATTGCAAGCGGTCAACCTAGTTTGCGTACTGATTGACAGAGTTTGTGTCAAATTCACTTCATTCACAGAGATTTCAGTATTAAATTCTTACTATCTGTTTATATTTATAAAGAAAGTCTCTCTCTCTCTCTCTCTCTCTCTCTCTCTCTCTCTCTCTCTCTCTCTCTCTCACACACACACACACACACACACACACACACACACACACACACACACACACACACACACACACACACACACACACAGAAAAAACACACCAAAAAAACCCTACTCTGAACACACCAACAACTCTTGATTGCAGGTCTACCCAATCCCATAATGCAAACCACCCCTAACCCCCCCCCCTCCCCCACCTAATCATGCTTCTATGACCAGCTCTCTGCCCACTGATTCATAAAATCACATATTGCTGGAAAAAAATCTCTGCCACCAAATGTCAAGAGGAATAGCTTAGGAGCCCAGAGCAGAGAGTGCCAAAGACAAAAGCTCAGAGACCTCTAAGGAGGTGAAAAGGGGGAGAATGTTTGTACTGTTACTTCTGCACTAATAGCTGGGCAAACTGGGGTACTGACACTCCACTAGATTGGAATGCCAGGAATGTCAACAAGTTTCACGGTCTCTGGAGACACTCCTGCAGACGACCATTACTCTCTCTCTCTCTCTCTTACTTCCAGTGTTAATAACCCTTCCAGGTTCCCCCCTCAGGGGAAACAGGAGTCACACTGGGTGACCCAGATTTTGGTAATTACTCGAAAATGTTGTGTAATTTATTGATGAGGGTTCCTGTGTAGAGGCTGATCCCCTGTCAAAAATTTATTGCCTTGGCAAAGACTTAAAAAGCAACAATAACAATTTTAAAGGAATGCAAAGTGAACAAGGGACGATATTTTTTTTGTTTTGGGGGGAGGGGGGGGGGGGGGGGGGGGGGGGGGGGGGGAGGTCTAACCTGAAGACATAATTTCAGCAACCTCTACATTCTGTTATTTCTGGCATCTGACTTAAATACTCTATGAGTGATGAATCACCCATGTTGCTGCCTCCAAATACATCCTCACACTCCCATCCCTTTTCCCCCAAGAACATGTACACAACAAAGTAACAAACACATAGATCCATAACACGAGTTTCCAGAACTTTCCAAGGGTACTGTCATAACTAATCATCTCTCTCACAAGAGCTTCCACTGAGGAAAAAATGACCACAGTACTGAAAAGACAGCAAAAACAAATGAATTACCTTTTCACCAGTGATCTCAATATGAAGTTGAAGGTGAAATGAGCTATGAATAAATCATGGCTTCTTTTCAAGATCAGCAAAAGACCAACAATAAAAATCATATGCATACAAAGTTCTGTAAGTATTTAGTCCGCAATGTAATGCAACCTTGATTCATTGTTGGTCCAGTGTTTTTCAAAGCACACAGCAATTACCTCCTAAAAAGAGTGACGATCAAGAAACTTGTTTTACTTGACTTTCCAATAATTTAACTTTAAGAGTAAGACTGCAATCATTGGGGCTGGCAGAACAGCCTTTTCGCTGCTCAGCAAAAATCCCTTTGTGGGCAGCGAAGGAGACTGTGCCTGTAACGGGATACAAGGCTTCATTACAGAAAATGAGAAAGGAGGAAGGCTACACTATTCTTTGCGAACAGATGGGACATCTGAGCTTCTTTTAAGAAAAACATATTAGTCTCCAGCTGAGACTTTTGAGTAGAAATGTTTTTTCAGGTAAGGAAAGGAAATCAAGTGTGTGTGCATGTATGTGTGTGTGTGTGTGTGTGTGTGTGTGTGTCACTGTGTGTGTGTGTGTGTGTGTGTGTGTGTGTGTGTGGTGTGTGTATGTGTATGTATGTGTGTGTGTGTGTGTGTGTGTGTGGTGTGTGTGTGTGTGTGTGTGTGTGTGTGTGTGTGTGTGTGTGTGTGTGTGTGTGTGTGCATGCGTGCATGCACATGTGCCATACATTCAAACTTACTTTAATATTATTCATACTATTTTTATCTCAAGGATAATGGAATTTAAGCACTCCTTATGCTTTCTTTACACCCAGTCCCAGAGTGCATGTGATCTTGTCAATTTTGTAATGCATTCCTGCCACCACACAAAGGCCTACTCTTCCAATAAGTACAATGGGCTTGAACATGTGCGCAAAATGTCCTGCATTCATTTGCACACAGGGACCCCTGTTTTTATAGGCCCCAGTCTCATTCAAACAATATTTGGGAAAGTCCCCAGAGTTGGAACTGTTGTTAACTCCAGGGGGAAATTTCTCTTGAACAGGCTTCTCAGTGGTACACTGACTTGGACTTAAAGACTCGGGCCACCAGATTGCAAGCGTATGGCTCTGTATGTGTGTGTGTGTGTGTGTGTGTGTGTGTGTGTGTGTGTGTGTGTGTGTGTGTGTGTGTGTGTGTGTGTGTGTGTGTGTGTGTGTAAGTATACATGTGTGAATGTGGGTGTAAAATATGTGTGTGTACATGTGTGTGCAGATGTGAGTGGGTGGATGTGTGTGCAAATGTGTACATGAAATGTGCTGTATGTGGGTGTGCTGATCTGATAATGCCAGCTAAAGGCAAAAGGCAAACCAGTCTGAGTCATAGACTCATACTCGTATCACTTGCTTTTGGTCCTGTTACAGTAAATTTAAAGATCTTCCTCATTAGGGTCTGCAAAGCTGATTATGTGTTTATTTAGTTAGATTATGTTTTTAAAAAATCAAATTTAAACAAAGTGAACAAAGAAACCAAAAAATATATACTCACACCTGCCAAACTAAAGTAACCCTTTAAGTTTTTTCTGTATCTTTCAAACTTTGGTAAAAACAGAAAAAAAGCCTTTGAGAAGGATCTTACAGTCAGCAAACAAACTAAAAATGTCCTTAAAAGTGGCAGCAATTATGAGAATGTGGTCAACGTCCAAGTCAATCCCACAGGTCTTCGTTTGGAAATTCAACTAGGATTCATGAACAAATTAATGTAAACTATTGCTTCACAAAGTTAACATGCCTTTGGTTACTAATATGTTCTTGTCTGACTGAACACTCTTCGTCATAGCATGCCTTTTCCCTGAAGAAAATTTATACCTTAAATGACAAGTACTAAGAGTCCAGCAGTCCACATTTAGAGTACTGAAAAAACAGAGTCCATACACCATACAATAGTGAGTGGAAAGGTTAGGACACAGAACAACAACAAAAACCATGCATACATGATCCTTCTAACAAAGATTCAAAAGAAAATAATATTCTAAACAGCTACCACACATAGTGACATTTTTTTTGGTTTGTTTACTATTCCAAGTATTCATAGAGTCAGCTCTTGAGCCTTCTGTCCTGTACCACAAAAGTCTGACAGTCCAAGATGTTCAATTACTTATCCACCATGACCGATGTGACAAAAAAAAGTCCACATTGACATGTACAGTCCAACATGAAAGAAGCCTTATTTACCATGAAAGGTTATCCAAGAGCTCATGAATAAATTTAGAGATGAATGCCACTAGCGTAGCGGCATCTGATATCAATACTGCTGAAGTTAGTGCAGATGTTTCTCTTTCTGCTTCATCACCATCCTTTATTCTAGTTCTTGCAATAGGCTTGGTAATTAGTAAGAATCTCACATCAATAAATAATGCCACTGAAGAACACTAAAAGTCCCTTGACCAATACCAGCTTACATGAGAGAATGTTTACAAACTACAAGTCAAATTCATTTCACTCTCGACAGATAATCAAGTGACTACTGTCATATTTAGTACCGTCTTATTCTTCATCAACTTAAAAATTTGATTTGGAACACCTCTTACAAGTAAATATAATATAAACAATTCCTGTAGAATTATCTTTTATCACCAATCAAAGTCAGCCTGAATAACTGTTCAGCTTTGCAGAATTTTTTTTTTTTTTTTTCTTATTGTTCATCCTGATATTTACCTTTGATTGGTTTTCTTTCAAATGATTAAAAAAAAATAATAACAAAAAGGCTTAAAATTATTAGTTTCAACTTTTTCTCCATTTAGGCCAGTTAGACTCAGTCAGTATCCTGTACAAATTTAGAATGCCACATGCCTGTCAAAGAATGCCAAATGCCTGTCAAATATCTCTTCAGAAATGAAAACTTCTGAGAAACAGAACTGCAGCTTAACATGTTATCATGACACTTTACTTTCTCTATACTGAGATAGTGAGATACTCACTCTTGGTAAGTCTGATACATCAAACAGTGATATTGATAATGTCTACAGACTGTATACAATTACATACTTTAAACATAATGGCAGTGCTACAGAGAATTAAACCATATTGTCTTATTCAGCGGAATGCTTTAAAGTTTGTGTGTGTGTGTGTGTGTGTGTGTGTGTGTGTGTGTGTGTGTGTGTGTGTGTGTGTGTGTGGTGTGTTGTGTGAGTGTTTACTACTTGTCAAGTCAAAGTCAAGTCAAATTTTTATTACCAGGTGCTTGTGTGTAAGTGTGTGTAGTCTGTACCTGAGTGTGTCACCGTTTGTGTACACATGTGTCTGTCAAAATGAATAACAAGTTCAGGGAAAAAGAGAGGGGGAGGTTTGACTCTTTGAGAGAGAGAGAGAGAGAGAGAGAGAGAGAGAGAGAGAGAGAGAGAGAGAGAGAGAGAGAGAGAGAGAGAGAGAGAGAGAGAGAGAGAGAGAGAGAGAGAGAGAGAAGACAGACAGACAGACAGACAGACAGACAGACAGACAGACAGACAGATCGACTGACTGACTGACTGACTGACTGACTGACAGAGACAGTGAAAGAGAGAGACAGAGACAAAGACTGAAAGAGAAAGAGAAAGAGACAGAGAGAGAAAGAGAGACAAAGGCAGAGAGAGAGAGTTTTAAAAACAAAAAGAGACTTTGGAAAATTATTATAATTTTTCAAGTACAAGACAATTTCATAAAACTACTATCTTAATTATAAAGTGTTAAAAACAATGACAATATCAACAGAATACTCAACATAAAAGTAACACTCCATAGATTCTACTAAATGCATTCAAATGAAAGAGATAAAAATCATTTTATGACATATATAAATTTTATAAAATTTACATGAAAAATTTTGCAATAAAAATTCTAAATCAACTGAACAAGTGACCAACAGGTTTTTGCAGCAGCAACAACACACTGTTCACATTATAAAATGGTTTTTAAAGTCACTGACAATTTTGAGTGAAATATGTACAGAAAATTAAGAATACATTTTACAAGAAACACCCAAGCCCATTGCTAACATTACCTAAGTTAAACATAGCGGTTTGTGCAGCAAACGTCTGGCTAGCACTAGCAGGTAGCAGGTTTACTTTGGGACCCATGAGAAGAATACATGATGTAAAACTAAGTTTTTAGAGGCTCAGGCTGCCTCCTACATGGCAAATAAGTACGCTTTAGGCTTCATAGAAAGAACTACAGGCATCACAGTTTCTCTGTTATCATCTATATATCTAGCAGGACACATGACTCATAAACAAATTTACTAAATTTCATATATTATATCTGAACAAGATTTGGACTGAGAGTCATAACACACACACACACACACACACACACACACACACACACACACACACACACACACACACACACACAACAAGCGGCCTCATCATTCAACTCCGAGTGGGAAGAGTGTAGCCTAGTTGAATACATTGATCATTTAGAGATTCATACAAATGCTGTCAAAGAGAGAAAACTCAAGGCATTATTTTTTAGGATAAGAATTAAGATTAAATGCTTTCATGACAAAATTCAGCAAGGATGTTAAATGCTTATGTGGTGGATATATTCCAAATACCCATATCATACTTGAATGTAAATCTTGAACTTAAAACATCATCTCCCTGCATTTTCTGAGAATTCCATTGACAAAGTTTTGAAGAATGTAAATCTAACATTTGACATTGCTAACTTTAGGTTTGTTGTTAAGTACTATAGGGTGTAGTTCTTTTGGGGATTTTTAAATGTTCAATATTTTTCTTGTTCTGTTAATGTTAAGAATACCTTTATATAATATATGCTGTTACTATTTGTCACACACACAGTCACTCACACACACACACACACACACACACACACACACACACACTCACGCACACACCCGCACGTGCGCACACGCACACACACATTAGATCTCTTTCTCTCTCCCCCCCCCTCTCTCCCCTTTCTCTCTCTCTCTCTCTCCTCTTCCAGTCTCCTATCTTAGGGACGTCTGGTATCACTTAAAATGGAAAGACGTTAAAATTGAAGACTTACACACACACTCACACACAACATCTTGCACACACATTATAATTATATCATTTTCTGCTTTTTGTAAAGTAAAAGTAGGCCATTGTGTGCCAGTGGGAACAGATGACAAGATTTACAAAACTGTATACACACAGGGACTGGATGTGAAAAAAACAACCCACATGACATGAGTGCTTCTTCCATTATCCTCAATACAAAAGAATAAAATTATAGATAAATAAACACACACTCACACACACACACACACACACACACACACACACACACACACACACACACACACAACACCATATTCCCACACAGTAAAAAGAGCAGACAAGCACAATCCATGTGTATCATCAGTATCACAAACACCCATGCACACACCCACATATACACACATACATGCACGCGAGCGTGCGTCACACACACACACACACACACAACACACACCACACACACGTATTCATAATTATGTGTAAAGTAAGCACACGCACAAAAACAGTATGTCATGAATACAACAGTGTTTACAGTAGGCCTACACATCTCATATTACTACTACTACTACTACTACTACTACTACTACTACTACCAGTACTAGTGCACTGGTCAAGCTAAACACTGAACAAGGTAGATTGCATTGCAATTTTTTTATTTTAAATTCTGTATGATACATCCACACACCCGGTCACACACAAATTTACACACAGTATGTATGCGCAATCTAGATAGAACTACATCTCTCTCTCTCTCTCTCTCTCTCTCTCTCTCTCTCTCTCTCTCTCTCTCTCTCTCTCTTTTGAAGCTTTGATGACCAATTGTTCAAAGCAGCCAAAATCTAGTGCATAGATCTACATTATCTAGCATTATATCTTTTCCATTCATAAACATCTACAGGTGTGAAACTTGTATGATGAAGTCACTCAGATTTTACTCTTTACTGACTTTAGTCTAAGTTATCAGTTTATCATGCTAAAAAAAAATAGTTGCATAAATTAGTCATTTATCGATCTATAGATCATACTAACTATATTTTCTTTAAAGTTTATCATTTTGGTAAAGTGACACTAGAAAAACACACTGTACTTGAATACTACCAATCACAAATTATCAAAAACAAATGAAAAATGATACTTGCATCACATTGTCTGTTATCAATATCATACACAATCTCTCTGTCTCTGTCTGTCTGTCTCTCTCACAGTCACACACACACACACACACACACACACACACACACACACACACAGAGTTGCACGCAGGCCAAAGTTGATAATTCCTATTCTACTTTACCATTTCCAACAATGGGTATTTTACAGGGATCAGTCAATCACTCAATGAGTCATTACACCACATCTTTTCAATAGATTTTTTTATGATCTTCCTATGTGTCTCTCATGTAAAATATCCAGTAATTGCAGTATGTTAATGATTTACAGTATAAATAACATGAATTTATGTGGATGAATGTCACAATGAAAAAGAGAACACTGAAGAGGCATCTCTAGATCATTTGAAAAAACATTTGTGAGTTTGAGTAAAACAAACTTAATGGCTACATCTTTGGGAATGGACTGTTGACCACTGTCTCTCAAAAAGCCTAATATAATTATTGTAATATCACACTATTTAATAATGGTGCTAAACCACTAGTTCTACCTGTTTTCCAGATAGATGGGAAAGCTTTGGAGTATAAATCTATGGTGAAGTTTTTAAGGGTACTGATTGATACAATGACACATTGATAGTAAAATAATCAAAAGACACACACACACACACACAGTGACACACACACACAACACACACACACACACACACACACACACACACACACACACACACACACACACACACACACACACACACACACACACACACAACAGAGTCACACACACACACACACACACACACACACACACACACACACACACACACACACACACACACACTGACATAGAAGAGAGAGAGAGAGAGAGAGAGAGAGAGAGAGAGAGAAGAGAGAGTAGTTAACGCTCTCGCTCTCTCACTGTAGCAGACAACATAACTCAACTCTACCATGAACAGTACAAACAAACAGGACCATAAAAACCATCCCACCAAATTTGAAGGAAATACAGATATCTGTGGTTATGTCTGCTTGCTTCCTGTTAAACAGCATGCTATCTTGCCTTTAAAATATGATTCAGTCCATTGCTAACAACGTGCACGTATCCTCGTCACTATCGGTCGATCTGTTTGGTGATCTTACAGTACACCACCTCCAAAATAACGTCAACACTGAAAAGGTCAAAAACACTCACCTGCAACGCATTCCACTGAAGAAATATTTTGTTTTCTTCACAATCGCACTAACGCTATCCGTAAACAACACATGGTGACCTGCAACACACTGTGAGAATCAAAATTCTTCGCATTCCACACCGTTTATCGCTGTCCGTAACATGCGTCTGGAGAGGTAAACTTCGCAGTATATCCTACATCCAAAACAATTTACAATATAAACTCAATTTTTAAAAGTTGATTCAATCTGACACATCTAAAATCCGAAGTAATTAATTTTTTATGTTTCAAGAGACTTTTTCAGGGGCATTATAATATGCAAATACTGGAAAATAAGTAACATTTAGAGCGTTAAAGATTACAAAACGGAACAGGTGGCGCTACGTCCTTGGCCTTGGGTCAACATGTGCGCACCGTCAACCATGCGATGTGGAACACATTGTATACAATGAAGCTGATGTGTTCTTGCTAATGCGTGATTAACTCATCTGCGCTTGATTCGTGTTTGCATCCCCAAAACAAGTGTCCGATCTCTTTCTTTCGAAAAAGTGACTCGTCAGCAACAGATGATTAGGTAGGCCTGCCTATTTGTGATATTAATGTGCAATAGGCCCATGCTTAAGGGCCTATATTAATTATTATTGCTTAGGCCTGTTACTGTCGTTGTAACCAACAATTGACTGTCACTAGTGTCAAAATAATGAGTTACACTTTGTAGAATTGCCAGGTTTGATCTTTCATGTGAGGTGCATGAATGTGAGAGAGAGAGAGAGAAGAATGAATGAATGATCTTTATTTTTCAAGGGTTACAGAGTAAGCATTACATACTTTTTTTTCATCCCCCCCTTGACCTGATCAGGGAATAAAGCTAAGAAACCCCCTCCCTACCTCTACATACCAGCATCACCAACATCAACAGTTCAACCAATATTTTAAAAGAAGAAAACGGGATACATTCAACAAAAGGCGTCCCTTAACTGGATACACTGCTAATTATTTAAACAAAGGTGTGTGTGTGTGTGTGTGTGTGTGTGTGTGTGTGTGTGTGTGTGTGTGTGTGTGTGTGTGTGTGTGTGTGTGTGTGCAGGAAAACAAGCAAAGTAGGCATAAAAGGGAAAGAAAACCACACACATAAAAACCCTTTAAACACAAGAAAGAGAGAGGAGAGAGAGAGAGAGAGAGAGAGAGAGAGAGAGAGGAGAGAATAATCTTTATTTTTCAAGGGTTACAGATTAAGTATTAGTACTATTATCTACTTTTTTTTTTATCCAGCCCTTGCCCTGATTAGGGAATATATCAATATAGCTATAAAAGAGAGACAGACAGAGGTGTGTGTGTGTCACTGTGTGTGTGTCACTGTGTGTGTGTCACTGTGTGTGTGTGTGTGTCACTGTGTGTGTGTCACTGTGTGTGAAATATATAGAATCAGTGTACATCTCTCTCTTTCTCTCTCTCTCTCTGTCTCTCTGTCTCTGTCTCTGTCTCTCTCTCTGTCTCTGTCTCTGTCTCTCTCTCTCTCTCTCTCTCTGTGTCTCACTCACTCACACACATTTTGGGCGGATAGCTAAGTGGTCAGAGCGCTCACTTTCCCCCAGTCAAGTTAAGCAGCGTCGAGCGTGGTTACCAGTTGGATGGGTGACCATTTGCGCACCTTGGCTTCAGTACAGTCCCACCAGTTCACCCAGCTGTAAATGGGTACCTGCCCTCTTTAGGGTCAGGGAAGGTAAAGCAGTGAGGGAGAGGAGATGGGCGTCACCCTCAATATGCTGGCCCCTAGAGAAACTGAGGTCTCAGACACCTCGCTCTCCTACGACCGCCTAGGTTATGGGACACCTTTACCTTTTACCTTTACTATTAATAAAATAATGATTTGCTGACCAAATTCAGTGTTAATTTCATTGTGTTGTGCATGGTATGAATACAATCACATTTACAAGTGGTGCACGCGTACACACACACACACACACACATACACACACACACAGAGACTCTCTCTCTCTCTCTCTCTCTCTCTCTCTCTCTCTCTCTCTCTCTCTCTCTCTCTCTCTCTCTCTCTCCTCACACACACACACACACACACAACTAACTCACTCACTCACTCACTCACTCACTCACTCACTCACTTATTTACACACATTTTAGTGATAATGGAATTAGCATTGATATGCTTTTTTTTTTTATATCCGTCCAGTCCCCGTGTGCATTCAGATTTGTAAATTTTGTCATCTGTTCCCACTGCCACACAATGGCATGTATACATGTGTGTGGTTTTTTTTTTTTTCATATATTCCCACAGGCACATAATGCCTTAATGGCATATCTTTCTGAATAGCAGAACAGGCTTTTATGTGTGGGAAAGATGTTCTGCATACGTTCTGCATGAAAAGTGAAAAAAAGAAGAAGAAAAATCGTGTGAAAGGCAGGTCTGTTGTGTTTCCCCTTGTAACAGTGGACATGAGATGCAGTTTTTATTGTTGCTTTTGTTGCTGGTTTGTAACTTTCACTTTTGAGACCAAATATTCTAGCCAAAAGTGAACATGAAATATTTTCTTTTTCAGTATTTCAAACAGGAAGATGTCATCAGAAAAGTTGCAGAATGCTTCAAGCATATTTTTCACAAAGTACCCAAACTTGCTACAAGATGTGTTTCAACTGAGGTATGTCATTATGCGCAACTGTCCATTTCATTAATGTTGACAAGGTATGATATTGGGATAATATCAATTTCTTATCTGTTGTGTTGTCTTCTTGGCTGCCACTGTGCCAGAAAGAAAAGAATTTCTTTAAATATTTTATGATTCTAAAGATGAAACTGAATCATTGTTTTAGCATGGTAGGAGTAGCAGTAAGTGGTCAAAGTTAACCATTAGTTGGTTTTCAGATCTTCCATTCTCAAAAAGGTTTTGGTAGTTTTGCTGTGGAAGTCTAGCTAGTAGGCAAAAGTGACATTTTGTTGTTTTTTTAGGGTGGTGGTGGTGGAGGTAACTGCAGTTGATCATATATGATGCACTTTATATTCACAAAACAGTGAACGAGTTAAGCAATGACCTTCCTTTGAAAAAAAAGGCTTACAAATAAAAGATTTGTTTTCATCTTGCGTGTGACCATGATCAACAGTTTGGTGTGTGTTGGTTTACTGATCGACATTCAATTATGGGTTCAAACAGGTCATCAGATGTTGCCTATGTGACTCGTCAGTTGGAGACAGCAGCAAAAAGTTTAGCACAAATTTCCCCTTCTCTGGATCCTACCAAAGAGGAGGTCCAGCATCTCATCTCTCAATTGGGCCACTGCTACATTGCTGCCAGTGAAAACACTAGAGTGTCTCGAGGCCTGGAGAAGGTGAGTGCCCATCTTCGCACAAGTGTGTACAAGTGTGTAATGTAAGTCATGTGCCTGCACACTTGTACATGTAAAAATACATGCATAAACAGAAATCTTGCAAATTATAGTGTAGTTATTAAAGACAAAAGCAGACTTTCACATACCTATTCAAAAACACAGGAATAAACACATGCTTATTTGTACGCAAACATACACACGTATAATTGGACACATATACATTGATATAGCTTGCACATGTGCATACTACTACTACTACTACTACTATACTACTACTACTACTACTACTACTACTACTACTACTACTACTACTACTACTACTACTACTAC
>CM060324.1:23199775-23207275 GCA_030674155.1 Stramonita haemastoma | reverse complement strand
TCGTCACCATCCCAGGCTTTTCTCCTCAGTCTTTTCCCACTGGTGTGCAAACTCTGCGACACTGGCACGGAATTCCAGTACCTTTCCTTTCAGCTGCTGTCTCTGTGGATGCAGAAGCTGTCTTCCTGTTTTGCATCCCTGGTTGAAGAAGGAAGATGTGAGGCGTTGTTAGGCAAGAACTCTGTGATCATATCAGAAACGCTGAAGCGAGTGTGGCTGAGTTTGGACAGTCCTGTGGATGGAGTCTCCGATTTTGTGGCGGAAACGTTGAAGATTTTGCTGGAGTTGTGGAATGTGGATATGAAGAATGGTCGCAGTGACTATGCAGACTTGGCTGAAGAGCTGAATGGCGAAAACGATCCAAGTGCCATGGTATGCCCGCTCCCGGTACAAGCCGCTCGGCCTCTTGATACCTTACAATTGATACTGACAAGGTTATGTTGAGTGAAATATGTGTTAGTGTTGACATGAAGTATGTGTGATGGATTGCTGTATTTTTCCAACTTTTGTCAAAGATTACCTTGTACTGACAAGGTTTAGTGTTGACGTGAAATTGTGTGGTGAACAGATTGCTGTATTTTTGTGACTTTTGTCAAGATTACATTGATACTGACAAGGTTAGTTTGATGTGAAATGTGTGTGACAGATTGCAGTATTTTTCTGACTTTTGTTAAGATTGCTCAGGTCTGTACATAAAAAATCAGAGCATAAAGAGAGAGGTAGTTTGACTGACTGATTTGCCAACTGATTTACTGGCAAAGCAACTGACTAATAACCTAGAAAGGAGAATTTAAAAAAACAAATTACTTTCATTTTCATGCTGCCCCTAGAGAACCTGAAGTCTCTGACGCCTCGCTCTCCTATGACCACAAAGGTTATGGACACCTTTACCTTTTTCTTTTTACTTTCACCAGATTATGAAAACATTATCAGGGTTTTTTGCTCCTGTCTCAAATATTTGCCACTGACAGAGTTGTCACGGTGGGCTTTTTTTTTGTTTTTTGGTTTGTTTTTTTTTGTGGGTTTTTTTTGTTATTGTTTAGATGATTTCTTGCTGAATGTTTTTTGTCGTTATGGTTGTTTGTGTTGTTGCAGTTGTTGGCAGAGAAGGAGACTCTGAAAAGCGAGCTGCTGCAGTGTATAGGAGCCAGCTTTCTGGCCGCCCTGGCCAGCGATGTGTACACTGCTTTCTGCTTTCTCTCAGGTTTGTTGGCTTGCTGTGTGTTTGTTGTGGTGTGCTTGTTATTTGGTGGATTTGCTTATGGAGAGCTGTGGTTTGTTTTTTCGCAGTTATTCTGTGTGTTGTGTGTGTGTGTGTGTGTGTGTGTGTGTGTGTGTGTGTGTGTGTGTGTGTGTTGAGGGGGTTGGGTAGTAGAAGAAGCAGTAGTAGTAGTAGAAATTGTAGTAGTAGTTGTTTAGTAGAAATTGTAGTAGTTAATTGTTTTAGTAGTAGTCGTAATAGCAGTAGTTGCTGTAGTAGTTGTAGTATTAGTAGTGGTTTGTCCCTTACAGTCACTCTGTGTGTGTGGAGGGGGGGGGGGGGGGGTGGGGGGTGTGTGTGTGTTGTGTGTGTGTGTGTGTGTGTGTGTGTGTGTGTGTGTGTATTTGTGCATGCTTTTGTGTACTTATTTCATCTGATGAATTGTTCTAGAGAAATTGTTATGGCACATGTCCATTTGTTACTTTTTTACAATTCCAGATGACAATATTTGGTAGAACACTTTTACCAGAGCGAGTTGGGTTTTTTTCTGACAGTTTGCATATTCTATTCTATGTTTATCTATACCACCATACCCAGCCAAACAAATGTTTTAAAATAATAATTTGTAAGATATTCATATTGCTAATAAAGGTAGTGTTTTTTGTTTTTTTGTTTTTTTAAAGATATCAGATCAGACTGGCAGTAAATGAGAGTGGTGTGTGTGTGTGTGTGTGTGTGTGTGTGTGTGTGTGTGTGTGTGTGTGTGTGTGTGTGTGTGTGTGTGTGTGTGTGTGTGTGTGCAGGGACAAATACACAGAAGAAGAGCGGGCAGAGAGATGGAAGAAAACATGGCTGCCAACTGTCATTGCCGGACTGACCAATTCTGACAGGTACAACAGACAGTTTCTTCTTCCAATTTTTTTTTTCTCTTCTTTTCTGAAACTTTTTGTCCACACCTTCTTGTTAAGTTCTGGGCATATATATTTTTGGGGGTGGGGTGGTGGAGAGATAATGTCTTGAACAATTTGATTGTCATTTTGTGAAGTGTTTTAAAATTTCCCCCCCTTGTTCCTCAGCTTGAGCCTTGAGGTTCACCAAAAGTGAGATTTTGTGTATGCAACCGTTTTTTGCCTACCACTAAGGTAGCCACATTCCAACTTTGGGTATTTTCTTCTTCATTGTTGCATGCTCAAGACAGCAACTTTTGTCTGTCATATGAGTGAAAATGCATTGTGCTGCAATTAAGCACCTGACAAGTCAGGCCCAGCACATTTCACTTCGATGTGCTTGGGTATTTTAAAGAATTTGATTATATTGGGAAAATATTTTCATATTTACAAGTATATATTTAAATACTAATATTGAAATCTATTGTCTCTTTGTTTCACTGAATGTTTACTCATTCAAGTTTGCATGTACATATTTTACCTGTTGGGATCAAATAAAAAAACAAAGACCTAACTTAGGGGGATTTTGTTTCATATTTTTGTAATGTTTGGGAGGGAGTGATATAATTGGGTATTGGTATTTATCTCATTTTTCTGTTTGTGTGTGTGTGTGTGTATGCGTGCGTGCATGTGTGTACGTGCATGCGCATGTGTTTTGTGTGTGTGCATGCGTGCGTGCGTGCATGTGTGTGTGTGAGCATGTGTGTGGTGTGTGTGTGTGTATGTGTGTGTGTGGTGTGCGTGGTGTGTATGTGTGTGTGTGTGTGTGTGTGTGTGTGTGTGTGTGTGTGTGTGTGTGTGAGTGTGTGTGTGTGTGTGTGTGTGTGTGTGTGTGTGTGTGTGTGTGTGTGTGTGTGTGCATGCGTATATGTTTGTGTGAGTGTGTGTATTTTGTCATGTGTGGGTCTGTGTGTTGTGTGTTGTGTATGTGTGTGTGTGTGTATTTTATCATATGTGTGTGTGTGTGTGTGTGTGTGTGTGTGTGTGTGTGTGTGTGTGTGTGTGTGTGTGCACCTTTCAGTCTGATCAGGAACAAAGTCTGTGCTTACTGGTTAACCTCAACCCTGAAGATCTTGCCCAACATGGGATCGTTGATTCAGCGCCACCTGGAGGACAGGTTGCAGGCAGGGGGAGATCAGTCTGTGCATGCACAGCTGTTGTATGCCTGGGTTGCTGTGTGCCGAATCATCCGAACTCTTGGGGAGCTGGACTTGTCCTCATTGGTAAGGGGAAGTTTGGGGTTGTTTTGGTTTGATTGATTTGGGATTTTTTATACTTCTTTTTTTTTTTATTATCTAAATATGATCAAAAGGACTTGCAAAGACAATATTGCTAGGCACTGTCCAAGGAGGAAGAAAAAGAGGCAGACCAAGGAAGAAATGGGAGGACAACATCAGGTAATGGATAGGCCTAGAACTCAAAAGAGCCCTGAGAAAGGCAGAACAGAGAGAGGAATGGAGGGAACTGGTTGTCAAGTCTTTGGGGGGGGGTGCCCCCACGGTTGCCAGACTAAGGGACAGATAGATAGATAGATGGATGTCTAAATATGACATGAGCACAAAACAGATATTTAGATAGCTAAGTTAATGGAGGGTCAGCTCATTTATAGTCTTCACATTGATATTGTTCTTTTTTTCTTCAGACTGATGTAATAGGGTACTGGTATTTATATGTTATGTTTTTCTCTGTGTGTGTTGTGTGAGAGAGAGAGAACAATGGACAATGTTTAATGCAAGAAAAGTGTACAGTTCACTCAGTATGCAGTGTGAAGGAAAGGAAATTTTTCAACATCACTCACTCACTCAATCCTCGTGGCCCCACTGGGGGGGCATAAGGCACAGACAAGGGACCTCCAGGCAGTCCTATCTTGGGCGAGCCACAGCAACTCATTCCAGGTCTTTCCCATTATCTTCATTTCCTCCTCCACAGTCCTTCTCCAGGTCCCAAGGGGTCGGCCTCTGTTTCGTTTCCCAGGAGGTGCCCAGGACAAGGCCTCGAGAGGGTGTCTGCCTTTTTTCATGCGTAAGACATGGCCAAGCCAGGTCCAGCGCCGTTGCTTCACCTGCAGCACAATGTTGTTGAAGCCTGTCCTCCTCCAGATTTCCTCATTTGTCGCTCTCTGCTCCCACCTAATCTTAAGAATCCTCCTCAGGCACCTCCCCTCAAAGCCTCTCAACCTGCTCTCCAACTTCTTGTTCACTCTCCACGTTTCTGCACCATATAGAAGAGTCGAGCGGACGTTTGAACGGTATATGTTGAGTTTTGTCCTAGTGCTGAGGGTTGCAGAGCTCCAGACGTTCTTCAGTTTCTTGAAGGCCTGAGCTGCCAGGCCGATCAACACTTCGCAAAAAGTTCAACATGAAAGCAGCATTGAGCAGAGTCTTTTTCATGATGCATTCAGCAACTGTCACTGACACAGCTGTAGTGAGAGATAATGGTGTGTAGATGTGATTCATTGTATGTAAATCTGTTCACACATGTGTGGTTTGTGTAGGAAGGAATTGGGTAAGGGGAAGATTTTTTTTTATAGATTATTTTTGTATATCTGTACCTCTCTGAATAAAAAAACAAACTAAAAAAAAAAGATTGAGATAGGCTAATGTGTTTTTTTATACATCTGTACCTCTCAGAATAAAAACAAAAACAAACTGAGATAGGCTAATGTGTTTTTTTTAACATATCCGTGCTTGTGTCTGTTTCAGTCGGAACAGCTGCTGACAGAAGCTGTGTTCAGTGATGAGGAGGACATCTGCTCAGAGGCTTTGTTTCTGCTGTGCACAACTCAGAAAAAAGCAGGTATGCATTCTGTTTAACATGTCAGTGCATGTGCTCGACTTAACCCTCTTAGTCCTGAACTGGGATTTGCCAGGATTGAATAATTACCCCCCCCTAAGTTCCAAACCTTGCGGGATTTACACACAGTAGATTTCCATCATGTGTGACCATCACTAATTGCTACCACATTTCAAAGCTCTATCAGCCTAGAAGAAGAAACTCTGTTGAGTGTCTGGAAGTAATTATAGCTGCTGGTATGTACTTAGAAGGAGGAAAAGGCCAGCGAGCATGTGTGCCTGACCTGATTTCATGATGGAATGCGAAATCTAGGGGCAGTTTGTGTTTAGAGAATCCCAATGCAAGAGGGTTAAGTTAAAGTCTGTCCCGAGCCATAAGGCTCATCAGGCCGGTGCTTATCCCGGTTTCTGTGGCGTTAAGCGACTGAGAGTCATAGACTCCCCCCTGGATAGGACGCCAGTCTATCGCAGGGTTAACCCCCAACACAAGGTTGGTACCCCTTTTACACCTGGGTGGGGTGAGAAGACTCCTCAAAATATCATACAAAGAACACAAGACCAATAACTATGTGAAAGAGGAAATCAAAAAACGTGTGGGCCCCAAGAGCCTTTGCTCTCCACCATAAAGAGGAGAAAGCTGATGTGGTTTGGTCACACCACAAGACACAACACCCTAGCAAAAACCATCTTGCAAGGAACAGTCGAGGGCAAAAGAAGAAGAGGCCGCCAAAAGAAATCATGGGTTGACAACATCAAAGACTGGACTGCCCAACCCTGCAACGCCTCCTACTAGCCACACAGGATCGTGAAGCATGGAAAAAGATCTCCGTTGCGTCTTCTCTCATGTCCCCCCTACGTCCTTTGGGACATGGGACTGAGTGAGTGAGTGAGTGAGGGGTGAGAAAATAGCCGTAAAGTGCCTTTTCCAAGGGCACAACGCCATAGCGGAATAGCTGGGATCGAACCCGCAACCTTTAGATTACGAGTACAACGCCCTAACCACTAGGCCACAGCGGCGGCTTGCAAGAGGGTTAAGCAGTTGAATAATTATGAATGTCTTCATATGTTGAAGGGGTTTTTTGGGGGGTGGTTGAGGGGGTGTGAAAATGTGGAAGACAGACAGGACTAGATGTCAACAGTTTGTTGCTTATGTATTGTGGTGTTTTGGGGGGGTGTTTTTTTGGTTTTCAAATGTTGGGTTTTTATTTTTTGTTTGTGTTTATTTGTGACACCATGTCATGTATGGGGCTTCCCCACCCCCCTACCACCAAGTGATATATCAGCCTTTTTTACTTCTTTTAGACTGTGCCCTTCTGGCTGGAAATCTTTGCCTGATTTCAACTGCACTGACAACTTTTTTGTGATGCTTTGCAGAACCGCTAGGAGAGGTGGAAATACAGCTGCTTCGGTCCGCTTTGCCCTATTGTTTGAAAGTGGACTCGGCTCCATTCCGACAAAAACTAGTGACCAGTCTGCGGAAAGTGTTTGTTCGTGTCAGGGACAGCTGCTCCACAGCCATCAAACGAAAGCTGTCGGCAGACTTTGTAGGTGGGTTGGATTTTTAAAAGATTTTGTTTGCTGAAATTAGTTTAATTTTTTTTTGGGGGGGGGAATCAGAATCTTCTTTTTTTTTTTACAGCTTGCAAATAGATGCACTGACATGGATGCATGAACACTCATACACACGTTCACATGCATACATACACTACTCTGATACACATGAGTGCACATATATACACTCAGGCACAGGCATGTACACATATATACTTGACTGGATACACCTAGATGGGTTCATGTACTCAAGACCTTTTTTTTTTTCCTCTTTTGTCTCATTTCAGTTCTATGAATAGATATTGAACTGACATGCACATGCTCATGTACATGCATAAGAACGTACAAAATGAAATCTGTTGAGTATTCCAAACTGTTCACTGCAGTTAATGGATTTTTTGTTGTGCTGTGTGAATTTTATATGCTGTGTTACATATTCATATCATTATCAGGCTAGAAATATGTTGACTATTCTAAACTGTTCTCTGCAGATTTTAGCTGTATGAATTTTACATGTTGTATTTCATATTCATCTCATGATCAGGCTAAAAATCTGTTGACTATTCCCAACTGTTCTCTGCAGTTTTGGGCTGTATGAACTTTATATTAGTTCATATTCCTATCATGATCAGGCTAAAAATCTGTTGACTACTCCAGACAGTTCTCCACAGTTTTGGGCTGTATGAATTTTATATTAGTTCATATTCATCTCATGATCAGGCTAAAAATCTGTTGACTATTCCAAACTGTACTCCGCAGTTTTGGGCTGTATGAATTTTATATTATTTCATATTCATGTTATGATCAGGCTGAAAATCTGTTGACTGTTATTGCAGACAGTTCCCTGCAGTTTATGGACTGGCTGTACAGGCTGATGCTGAACAACCTGGTACCTGGGTCATGCTTTCAGCGCCGTCGCACCTGTCTGGATATCATTCAGGCCTGGTTTGAAACAATCGTTTTCCTGGAGTCTGACGGCTCCAAGAAAGGAAAAGCTCAAGGTGAGAAT